>NIJG01000007.1:1002414-1044431 GCA_002201625.1 Euglossa dilemma
CAGCCTCGTCAAATTGTCCATGAATAGAAAACAAATCGTCCGTAAGGGAAATTCGCGTTCCCTCGGAAACGACGTAGCCCCGTAACGTACGAATCGATTACGAATGCGAGTCGACTATTTCGCCACCGTTTTCCGCGTTTCCACCGCGTAATGCTTCGGGCCCCAAGGAAGAAGTCGGTCGAGACGATTCGTCGCTAAGAATCTCTCCTCCTTTACCTTCGTCGCGCTTTCTTCGGGCAATTAAGAAAATTACGATAATAAGATCGACTCGAAATGATGGAGCGAAACGTTTATTTCTCAGAGATACGTCACCGTTTACAACGCGCGCGCGATGGCGCGATAGAACGGGGTAAAATTGGAAACGGCGATGCCGGTTAACTGACACCGATGGGTCACGAGGGCCGAGTGAAAAAAATAATAAAAGGAAATGAAGGTCCTTTCCGCGATCGCACCGGCCAAATAACAAAGTAACCGAAGATGGATATCCGTTTCAAATATTCACGCCCTTTTCGCGCCGCGGCGTGAAATTGATGCGTTTAGGAACCCCTTTACTGGTAGGCGGACAGTTACGCCGGCATAAATATTGCCAAGAGCCCTGCTGACCACATGGCACAGATACGGCCCTGAATAATGTGCGTGCCTGCGTACCGCGTGTCCGCAGGCTAACCGAAAGATTTAACGCGGTACGAAACTCGGGAAAAATCGTTCGGTTGCCACGAGGAGAAACCGCGGTTGGCAAACCAGAGATTTTCGGTCCACCCTCTCCGCGTGCTCGCGCGGCCGCGGGAATTTAAAAGACAATGGCAAGAGAGCGCGCGCGGACGCGAGGCGGGCAAAATCTGTACGCGCCGCGTGTGTGTTTACCGCGCCACGGTTTGCATCGGCTTTGCGAGGTAGGAAGCGGTATTTGTTCAGGCATCCCGGTAGGAAATTCAAGGCGACTAAGAGATTATTCGCGGCACCCGTTGCGTGAATATATAATAGCGTGGCGTGTTTATGTATCCAGCTATGACAGGCACTTCCGTTTCCGTCGAGCGCTCTTGACTTCGTTCCGTTTCTGACCGCGTAAATGTGTTTACACCGCGCTGTCGTCTGTCACTGGTCCCTCCGGCAGGAACGTTGCCGGCATTTGTTATCGAGAAAAATTTCCATTTTCCACCTTTCCCGCACTCCGTTTCACCGATTCCTCGGTTTCCCGATTCTCTTCGATTTCGATCGATCGGAATCGAAGATGATTCTGTACACGAAAAGCAGAGATCTCGCGGATCGAACAGAGGCGAGCGACAGACGAGGAACTTTGCGGCTGAAACCAGCGATCAGCAATTAACGTGCCGCGAGACGCGTCGTGGTTATTAATTCGAATATAATTTCTGCAATTATTTCCAAGCCGCCGTCCGTTATAGAGCATCATTTATTTTTCGTTTTCCTCTTACGGCTCGTCCTTCCGGCCATTTTCTTCACCAATTTATCAGCTTCTCCCTGCCGCTTGCGTCCATTAACTTAATTAATTTTTCTCCAGTGTTTCTACGCTTTGCGCGGCGAAACCGCCGGGTGCGGAGAAGTGTCAAATTAACGAACGCGTTCTGAAAAATGGAAGGCCCCGTCGTGACTCCCGGGTGTTGATTGTTTCGTACACGGATACTCGCGGATATGCGCTCGCGCGAGCGAGCGCGGCCGCTCACGGGGCGAATGCCAACGGTTTGTACGCGGCTAATCGCCATCTGTTCCGCCAAGTGACTCGACACATTGCAATATCGTTAATTATTCAAATTCGCGTTGTAACGCCATGCTTGGTAGATGTTCGGCAATCTTATCGACGCTGTGCTACCTTTGTACACGTGCATCTACTTCACACCTCATTATCAATCCTTAATTGAATTTCGCTAAATAAGTTCCGTTAACCCGCTGATATCTCCAACATCACCCTTCCTCGAATCTCAACATCCTTGCTGGTTGCTTTATCGCCATGATCCCGCGTTGCGAGCACGTCCTTCCTCCGATACGAATTACCTCGCTAGGGCGGCCGGAAAAAAGCCGGGAAAGAGGAAGAAATCGCTGAGAAATCATTGAAAAATTCATGAAGAGCGGTGAACGAGCGTCGAACGAGCGTCGAACGAGCTCGTTGTACGAGCGTTAGCGACGAACGAGAGCGGACGTAGAAATAGAGAGAGAGATAGAGAATTCGTCACGCGGAAGAAGTCGGAATTACACGGTACCTATGCTGGAACGCGAATTCTTACGTTACACCAGCACGAGTAATTAACCCCGCGAGTAATTTGCAGTCGTTGGTGGCGGAGGTTGCAGCACTCGCTGCTGCTGGAAGCAGCGGCGGCGTGGATCGTAACTAAAAGTGGGGAACAGCAACGACAGGAACCACGGCAGAGACAAGAGTTCTGGCACTCTGTGGTACGATGGTACCTATATCATTGGCTCGGGCTGGGCGGAGTACGGCGTGAAGTTGGCGCCGCCAGCGATAGATACCGCTAATTATCGATCGTAAATAACGTCGCGGGGCGCACGGCAGCCCGATCCTATCGGTCTTTGGGCCGGCTTCACCCCCCCAAGTTCCGCAGTCTTTCGATGATATAGGTGCGCTGGTCGCCTCTAAAACGGGGTTGGCCGAACCTCGAGGAACAGGTCCCTGCGAGTCTCTAACGGCGTTGCTCGGGTGTGCAGTCGCTCTCAGGGTGGCTTGGATATATTACAAGCGGTGCTCGTGCACGGTTATTACAACTTGTACGCGGTTATAATTGCGGACAAGAGGCCCACCGGCTCGCAACGTGTGATTTGTGCTGCCGCGGCAAGCAAAACGGCTACCTGGCACGGTTCTACGTGGTGCCGCGACACGCATACACGCCTCGCAGAGAGAACCCCGTGGAACGTTCCCGTATCGATTCTCATTCCGATAGCGGTGGCCTCCTTTTCAGAGAAAATCGGACCTCGCGCGCGTTTAACGTACGATCGCGAATGCTAGCCTGTCCGCTAAGTATAAATAGTCCCTCGGCGATATCGGCCGCCATTTCTTCTTCCCTGTTGCTGCCCCCTCCGCGCCGAGATGTTTATGCGTTCGGTATGGTAATCGGCCCGGGAGGTAGATTCGCCTAGCCGAGATTTCAGACCGGATTTTATGGAATCTAATCTAGATGCTGAATTGGAGACAGATCGGAGGACAGAGGCTGACCGCTCGCCGTTTAATCCACCGGATTGCTCCGTGGCGGTTTAATTTACGAACCACGCTACAAGCCTGGACACGGTCCTTCGAAGATAGCCAACGGGGAACATCGGCGGGATCGATTTTTGTCTCGATACCGTTCCACGGTAGTTTCTTTGACCACGTTCAAAGGACGTACCCGACCGGGCAAGTTCGACGAACTTAAACGCAAGCGCTTTCGCCTCGTCCTCCGTCGAATTCGACTTACCGGTGTAATCCACCTTGGATTACGCTTCCTTGGATCACGCCTCTCGTGTTCCTAAGCGAAATTCTACCCTCCTCTTTCTCCGTCTCGAGTGAGGCGAAAAAGTGGGAAGGAAATAAGGAGGACACTTAGGCAGCCGACTTTGTTCAACCGCCAATTTCTCTTTGAACGACCAACACTCTCGCCTTGGCGTCGTTAACGGCTAGCACACGCTTGCTCGCGCTCCTCGTGCTGCAGTTGACACCTTCGCAGAGACGATATTTCCTTACGTGCCCCACCCATCCGTCGGCTTATAAGCGCAGGAGGAAGTGCTCGTTCTCTGGCTGCCGCGAAAGAGGCGGTCGTTTGACGGGGTGGTCGGTGCTGGGTGTCGGGATGAAAGGGGGTGAGGGTAAGTCGTGCCCTATCATGCGGGGGCGATATCGCGTTACTAGAGCCGGCTTTGATCTCGCGACACTTACAATTTTCCCGACTGGCGATACACCCTTATTTCGCATCGCGCCACGCGAGTCCTAATGAGAGGCTATGTTCTGCACCCAGCAACGTCTCCTGCCCCTGGTACCGGGGGTTACCGGTAATCACAAGGCATGATGGCTCGTTCCTGCTGCTGTGTAACCCGCCACCCCTGCCGTTGCCCACCACCGGCTACCTCGTCCCCGTCGCGCCGTTGCAGCCTCCTAACCCTGGCTAGCGTCGACCAGCGTCCAGTCGTCCTCACCATTACTCCGTGCGTCTCTGAAATGCTAATGCGAGTCCTGCGTCGCTCGATCATGGCTCGAACAGGTTGAATCCGAAGGTTATCCGAAGGTTATCGCAGCACTTTCTTACCGTTACTCTCGAATCTCTGCCGTTTATTCCGAGAATACCCCGGCCACGATTAGCATAATTAATCGGGCGATTCGAAAATCGGTGGATCGCGGGGTCTCCTCACGGTGAATAAGAAGAAGCGTTGGCCATCGCGTGCACACGTGTCAGAGCCATCGCTCGGAGCCTCGGTGTAAATACAATAACCCTTTATTTGTTCCCCTTTGCTCACGGGGCTGGCCGTGATTCAACAATACTCGACGTGTAGGCGGCAAACATCGCCGCCTCGCCGGGCCACTCGCCCTCGGCGATTTTCGCCAAATTCACCAACGAATCCACCTATCGACGGCTCGGGGATGAACGCGGCCGTGTCGGCCGAGATCCCTGAGCCTCGCCAGCCAGGATGAACGGAGACGGGCCACGCGTCCTTCTGCAAGCGAGAGTGACGCGTGATAAACTTGAGGAAACTTCGGCACGAAGTCGAGGGGAGAGGCAGAGAAAGAGAGAACGAGCGACGTCAGGGGGCCAGGGGGGACGGGAGGGCGAGCGTTGTTGGACACACAGAGCAAACACTTCAGAAGATTGCCGTTTCTGCGTTGCAACCTCGTATACCCACCCTTCCGCCTCGCGGAAATCCTTACTTTCCCCGAAATCCGTAATCTCGCTGAAGGGCGCGGATTAATTCTCCGGACTTGTCACGCGCGGACTTGCGGATAACGTTTCCGTTAGATAACGTTAGACCGACCGCGAGTAATTACGAGATTTTATTCGCGAGATTATATTCTCCTCGAAGCTAGAAAGAGAGGAATAAACGAGACACCTGAATCTTCGATCATCGAAACGTATTTTAAATTATCAACCGAAGAGAAATTTTTTCATACGATTCTTTGTTCATGGTCCGCATTTTTACACGAATTTGGCAACGTTCTTTCAATGTTCTTTTAGTATTCGAAAAATAGAAAATTCTCGGACGAGTTTCGAGAGATTTTCGAAAAAACTCCTCTCTCTCGCGTGATTCGAACGTTCTCGAGCGTTCATCCTCGCGATATCGCGCACGGTCGTCGAATCCGCTTTATCTCCGGCTGGAAACTTGGTCCCGCGCAGGTGGAATGCCAAGAACTCGTTTGGATATATCCTTAGCTCCGATGCTGATTCTGCGCTTCACGGGCCGCCGGGGGAGGGTCCTGAAGGAGCAATTAAGCCTGAAGTGTTTCCTGCAAGGTGTGACTCGTAGAAACGGACGGACGGGAACGAGAACGCCAGCCACCTGACACGAGAGACGACTTCTATCGCACGTCAAACGGTAGTAATTCAACTTTTATTCGAGTAGGACGCGATATATTCACCCGGGCTACGGTCTAGAAGTCGGAAACCGATGCTCGCCGATGACCACGCACACTGCGTTGCTAGCCGCCATGCCGGGTCTACGAAACTTCTCTGTTGGCCCGGCGGCTGCCGAGCGAACGGGAAAAATAAGACCAAACCAGCGTTCCGGATAAAAATGAACGAGATGAAAGAAAGGTATACTGGTACGCGGCGAGGATGTAGCCGGTGCGACAGACAGGAGGCCTCGATCGAGAGGACTGGATTTAAAGGATCGTTCGTGCGTGTCGCGCGTGAAACGCACGAACCTAGAACCGGGATAGTTTGAACCGTTGCACGGTGAGGTAACTCCGGTTACAAGAAACTGTAGGTTTTTACGAAAGAGGGACGATTTCTGTCGCCTTCTCACATAGTTTATGAGCCAACGTTCCGCCATTGTATGTATTTTCATTTTTCCGCTAGAACGTCCAGCGAGATCGTGAGAAATTCGCCGCGCAACCGGCTACGCTTTGTATCAGTGATTTCCTCCGGGATGATGGCTACGCCGGATAATAAAACAAACGTGTTCTTTCGACTGGAGACAGAAAGAAGGAAGGAAAAAGGAAGAGCGTGGCGTAAAGGAAGGGTTGGAGGGAGAAAAAAGGTGTGGAAAAGTAGACGGTGGACGTGACACGGCGAGCATTTTAGTTTGCGGACATGGTCGCGAGCTGGTATTTTCTTTCCTCCGCGGCTGCTTCTTAATTGCGGGAATAATAATCACCGAGTTGTCACGTTGGCTACGTGCTTCGCGCAACCGGCGGAGGTTGCTGTCTCCTCGGGAGACAGAGAGAAAAAGGAAGCTGGCATAAAAGGGAGAATTGAATAAAATTTTGGCCCGTCATGCCTCGGATAAATCTGAATTAATTAAGCGGTTTCGGACTAGACTTTCAATCGCCTCTCTCTCTTTCTCTCTTTCCTTTTTTTTCTCGCTCCCCCTCTTTATTTCCTCCTTCTCGGATGCTTCACTTCGCCTCGACTTCTCTCGTATCCGTTCCTCTTCTTTTTTCCACGTCGAGATTTCGTGGTAACTTAAACGCGGGAGCCATTCGGTAGCTGATGGGTTAATTGAGAGTCGAACTAGCCCTTAGATACAAAGGCCTTTCACGGAACAACGCGGTGCGTCTCGATGCCGAATTGCGACCGAGTGGCACATGTAGGCACCTTTGTGTCGCGTCTCATTGTTCCGGTAGCCAGGGTTGCGTTTGTTCCTTCCCTTTTTCTATATATTTCCTATTAATCTATCGCTATCCGTTATTCCCGTATCTCTGGTCGTCATCTCCGTCGACACAATGCTCACTCGAAGGCATTTACGCCGTTTAAGGAGCACAGCGGTCAACCCTGCTCTGGTCATTTGTGCGAAAAAGCTGTAATAACAGCATGAATATATTTCATCCCGTCCCGGAGGCAAAGGGAAAGCTAAAAAACCCTTTGAACCGAACCCCAGCTCAACCTTTTCGGGTCATCAGAGACCGTTAATTGTCATCAGTAGCCGAATTTTGGCGTCCTTGAGACTGGTTCATCCACCGAATGGATCCAGTGTTTCCGCAGCTTGCGACAGCATCCGGTAATGAGATGGCTATGCATCAGGTTCCTGGACCAGTTTGTCTTTGCCCCGCTGTTTTTCTTTGCTTTTTGCCCCTCCACTCTGGCCGCGATGGACGATGGTCAGCCCAGTGGTTAAGTAACTGGTTCGTTAGAATGTTTATTTGCTTAGGGATCTTTTGTCAGGCCTTCGACTAATGTTATGACGACCTGTTACCGTCCCCGGTTTCTCTTCGTCGCATATGCTTCGCGAGCACAACGGACGTCTTTCAGCTATTCTGGCGGTCTTCCTCAAAAAGAAGAAAAAAAAAACGAGAGAGAGAGAAAAGAAAAAGAAAATCTCGCGTTTCCCAAAGACGAACGAAAGGAGAAACGTCCGATTCCCTAATCTCGTTCGTTCGGTTTCCGAGTTGCTTAGAATTTCTTCGCGTTTCGACTTTAAGTTTCGAGTTTACGGGAAAACGAAATCGATAAAATTCATATGTTAACAACGAATTAGTAACAAGTTAGTAACAAGTTAGTAACAAGTTAGCAATAGGTTAGCGAGTAGCGAGCGTGAAGTTAGTAAGAAGTTAGTAACAAGTCGGTAAGGTGTAAGTTGGGATGGAGGAATGAAGACGTTTCGAGCGTGGAAATTCCTTTCATCAATTATGATCGTCGACTGCACGGGACAGTAGCCGTTCATTAAAAGCGTATATACGAGGCTGCTCGTTGCTCGAAGAAAAATACGCTAACGATACCGCTCGTGAACGTGTTCTGAATACTCGGTTCGCGCTCTCTTCTGTATTCGTAATCCCCCCGGTGTCTGATTCCTGGCCGAACGTGGCGTTCGGGAATAATGCAAAGTGTGGAGTCACCCTGTGGATGGTAGTCAGGTATCGCTTCTGCTTCTTATTTATATAAATGACCAACGCATAACTCGCAGCAGCCGAGGACTAACGCACGCCTATTGCCGGGCTGAATGCTCCGCTAACGTGTCGACTCGATGATAAATTAATTGTGGAAGGGAACGCTCGTGTTATGGTTAATGTCGAGATTCAGTTTTCAACCGGTCCCTTTCTTCCCCGGCATTATTTTCGATCCACGGAGAATTCAATTTATCCCTTTGTTCCCGCGACGTTCCTCTCCTTTCCGCCTTTCCTCCGTTGGCTCTCGGAAAATAACCAACCGGACGGGATAATCGTGCCGGATGTTTCGGTTGCGATCGTTCCTCTAATGGAAACACGTCGGAATACCACGTGGTGCCGCGAATCGGTAACTGGTCGCTGTTAACGCCGTCACGGCTTCCAAGAGGCGTGTACCCGCTTTCAAGCGGCGCGACGCGCGTCGCTTTGGACTCTCGCGGGCTACCGGTGGCTTAAGAATCCCTGTCCGCTTTTCATCGCGCGGTCGCTCGGTTAATTAGCGGGGCTAAAAAGCGACTGAAAGTGCAGCTGTGTTTAAGTGGTTACGAATTTGTTCCTCCGTCGAGGACGTCCCGTCGCGCGCGGGAATCCTTCTTTTCGCGTGGCTGAAAATCCACGCCGCTGCTCGCTAATGGCGGCCCCCCCGACTACCCTCGTCGTATCGAATCGCAACGAGCGACCCATACAAAACTCCTTCCCTTTACGTTTCCTTCCGCGAAGATGCGCGAAAGATTCGTCTGTTCATCGTGTGTATCCACCCTCGAAATAATAGGCCGTTCAACCGGCGAGCTTGGCTAACCCCATTTACTTTTCATCCGAGGAGGAATCGGCGTGTTCCTTTTGTCGAAAACAATCGTGGCGGTCCGTGGTACATACGTAAACGTGCATGGAAAGTCTTGGACGGGGGTGGCCACCCCGTCATCCGCCCCCGATGCGGCGCGCACAGTGCCTCTCATCCCGGGCGGAAGAAAATCCAGCAGCTTGCCCGAATCGTGCTCGATTATTCCCCGATATTCGCGTTAGGATCTTGGCCGACTGGCGAGCAAATCGATTGTAATCAGAACCCATCGAAAATCATGCCGGGATCTGACTGGGTGTATGGCAGTAACCGATGAATATTAACCAGCAAACAGCGCTGCCCTGGCTGCTGTTGGAACGAAGCGTAGTCAGAGCGTGGTGAGAGTGGACCACGTTGGAGTAGCGAGTGCCAGAGTAGGAGGGTACATATTCATGACGTTAACGAGCCTCCGTCGAACGTTTAATTCCGCCAACCGCCTGAGTTGGGTTAGGGTAACTCGCTCGGCAAACACGAGCCCTAACTAACCGTGCATCTCCCAGTCCTGTTCTCGCTCCAACCCGCTCTCACTCGCTCTCGCCTTCTCCCGGCATTGTTCACCTCGTGTCTTTTCTCTCTTTCCCGCTCTTTTCGGTCCCTGGCCTCTATGGTCCCCTATTTGTCTTTCGACACCGCGAAAGAACAACTCTAGCGACGATAGCAAGTGCGCGGTCGCGCCTGCTTCTGACGTTTATGAATGCAGGTATTGCGGAGAGAGAGAGAGAGATAGACACCGTTCGAGTCGGTTAGGAGAGGTGTTTAATCGACGATTCAAGTCAAATATTGGACAGGGTAGAAAAAGTTACAGGCTCGGGATAATCGCTCGCGCGACTACAGAGGCTGTAGGATTGAACAACGATGTCGGATTCGTGGATCTCGCGTCACGGACGCGTTTTATCCTCTAACGGGCTCGATCGTCCCGAAACGACTGCGTAAACCCGCGAAGTAGACGAGGCTCGATGAAATTGGCGTGTGTTTTAGCCTTAATCCAGCCAGTTCGGGACGCGGTGGCTTCGTTGCGGGGAAAAAGAGTCGGGAAGGCTCGCGGAGTTAATGCGTTTTGCATCGATCAATCGCGTCTTGTTCTCGATAATGCAAGATACCGCGGCAGCAGGTAACTCAGGTAACACGAGAACTGGAAACGAGCGCAAGAAACAGCACCAGCTTACGTACATTCCAGCGATCGGATATCTGGAGCCCACCTTCTCCCAGGACGTCTTACTTATAATACCGGGGCCTGGACGAGTCTCGGGTTAACGTGTTACAGGAGTGACTTGCGACTTGGTAATTTCATCCCTGGCGTGGTGCCTCCTTTTCTCTCCTTTTTTATTTCACGAGCCACTACCTCCGTCGCCGTCGCCATCATCATCATCATCATCTCCGTGGCCCTGTGCTTCGGCTCGTCGCAGTCATCGTCATCCCGGGCCATTGTATCCGTACGTTCGTCTTACACCTATCGACCACGCGTTTCGACCAACACGCGCGTTAAAGGTCTCGAGCGAACAGTCGGCCGTGTTTGCCTACAAACAATCCACTTCAACGTAACCTGCGTCTCTCGTATGCACTTCCTCCCTCTTCCGTTCTTCCACTTGGGGCCCTTCCATCCTCGCGTCCTTGTCCGAAGTCGGAGCAAGTTGCCCGAGAACATAGACGTCTCGAAACACGTTTTCCCACGCGTCCGAAGCGTCTCGTTTCGACGACGATCATCACGCGAGATTCCTCCCGCTCGGTATGACAATTGGTGGACGAAGCTTAAAACGGGGTGAGGCTGCCGCGTACGCGACGCGATAACGACGCTAACGCAACGGCGCGATCAACTCATCCGTTATTAGGGGCTCTTTACAGATTATACGTGTCATACTTGGATAAGCGTGGGCGTAACATCGTTCGTGGGCCAACTCTTTTAATACGGATCAGCGTATCCGTGCAACGAGCAGAGAGATCCACCGATACCCCGGAGATCCATTTTGACAGCTGGCCTTTTGTTTTACTCGATGGATGACGATGATGACCGAGAAGGTTTCTCGGACCACCGTCTCACCATCCCTTGTTAGAATATAATACGAGGAGACTTTGTCTAGATCCGGTGGGCGTCCGTAGGTGGTGTTAGTGGCGCCAAAGATAATCCTCGCGATAGTTTCCCCTCTTCTTTCCCTCGCGTCAATCAGGATTGGATTCGGTTTAGAGTTCTCTATAGCTGAACCCGTCGTATCAGAGGTGCTCAAATGGAATCCGATAACCGTGCATACAGAGCGAAATGCATCGATAGACCAAGATTTCCCCCGTTGTCGGTTTCAAAAATTCATCTATCGAGCACTCGCTATCGCCGGACGTGTCGTTAACCCTTTTGTAGAAAAAAGAATCCGACCCGCGTCCATCGATCTATCCACTTTTATCCTCGAACCCTTTTTCGCTCGTGCAACGAGAGAACGAGAGAAAGAGACTGAAAAAGAAGAGACAAAGAGAAACGAAGCTGGATCGCGCGGTGAAACGCAGCGGCGAGATGGTATCGTAACGCTTGTTCCATGTCCGCGAAGAACTCGCGATTTCCGTTAAAAGTTAAACGTCAAAGGGAGATTACGAGAACGCGGATCGTCCCTCGGGGAAAAGTGTCGGGGTTGGGAGGAAAGTTGGGCAGGTGCACTGGCACATCGAACTCACCACTTGCGCGGGGAAAACTCGCGTACACGCGCGTCGAGCCAGTCAGAGAGTCTAGGGTCCGTCAGAGGGTACTTAATGGCTATTTAATTCCTAATCCAACCGCGTAGCAGCTTCGCCGACGGCGGTACTTTCGCGGTAATCTGCAGCCGCCCGTTGCCGTCTTGCTCGAAAACAGAAATACGGCCAAAGACGGTCTAATCCACCGCATCTGGGATTCATGAATCCCTCTGACTCTTCCACGCGTCGCACTTCTGCCGCCCTCCACCTTCGCCACCTCCTGCTGCCTCCTCATTCACCGGCGACGCCGTGGTGCTACTACTCCCTACCCGCTTACCCGGTCTACCCAATCGGCCGACGGCTCCCACTCTTCCACTTTGTAGAGAGCTACTTCCATATTTACATGGGAGGTAGTCGCAAAAGCGAAGTTAGCGCGGCTAAGCTGATTTAAGCATTCGTTATTATAATTCTTGGAGAAGCAACGGCGGCGCTTTCCAGTTTGAACCACGGTGAACTTCTAGCAGCGTACCGGAGGCGGGATTGCCGCTAAAAGGATGCCGCGCCGCGCGTCTGCCGCGGCCGCCCGCTCTTTGCCGCCTCATCAGGCTAGAATTCTAATTTATCCTATGAATTATCCGGCAGAAATAAACTTCAACGTTCCCCGTGATTACGTTCATTGTGACTGCTTGATTTCCCTTGTTTCCCTGCGGTTTCTACCCGTCGCCGCCGATGATATTGCGGTGTCGTTAATTATCGCGCCGTGGAAAATAAACCTTTCCGTCCGCGACGTTTCCTTCTGCTAACGCGCCGATCGGTTTTCCTTCCAACCGGAATTTCGCAATTTTTCCTCTCTCTCCGAATACGTCCAAGGTTTTCGAGTCGAAGCGTGCATGAATTTTGGTACCAGTTGAAATAGGAAATCAGTGAAAAACGAGAGATCTAGGAAGGCGTGGAGTTTATCGGTGATGATTCTTTGATGAATCTTGCCATTAGACGCTTTCGTATTAATTAGCAGCTGTAAAATACTTCTCTCTCTGCCGGTTTTCATCCTTCTGCTTCTCCATCCACGGAGGCTTCCGTGGGTTCGAGAGCGCGCATTCGACGGTAATTAAGTTTGGTGTTCCTAGCACGCGTAGTCCTAGCCTAGAGGTATCCATATCTCGGCCCGGTCTCGGTCTCCTAAGTTCAGAATCCATCGTGCACGATTAATTTCCCGGGGTCCCCTGGGCAAATTTCAGGCCGTACGATCACTTGGTCCGTTCGTCTGTCCGTATTCTTAATTAATAACCGAGGCAGCTGCCCTGACGCTGACGTCATTACCAGCCTTTTTGCCTTTCTTCCTCTTATTCCTATCCCTTGTTTTTTAATTCCCCGTTCCCGCTTATGAGATATCGCTAATATACATCACTAGCGCCACCAACGGTGTACCGTGGAAAGCCTTAATGAAGCCGTACACCGGCGTTCGCCATATTAAACCTAACCTCTAAGCCGACAATGAAACGACCTGACGAGATGATCGCGGTCGGCGAGATGAATGCAGCATGCACCGTGAAATCCTCTAAACAAATGTCGCTCGTTTATGACGCTTCGAACGCTATCGACTAGGTACCCGCGTTTCTCTCCGCAACCTGAAAGAACCACTCTCCTTCCCGGCTACCTGCGTGCCAACGCGTGGCTCTCGAATCCAGCCGACTGTTAGCGGATGCACAGTAATGGCGATAATGATGATGGTGATAGAGGCTTTATGGGTCTTCAGAAAAACTGACGCTGGAGCATGTGTGGAAACGGATGAAGTATAGGCAAGCCTCCGTAGCGGTCGGTTAAGCCTGTTGACGCGGCCCGCTTGACCGATTGCTCAGTCGAAGCGATCAATTCGAGTTATCGGTCCCGGACCGTCCGCGCGGGTTTCGAGAATTTCATTCCGCCGAGACGTGTCCCGTAACGGCGAATAAAAATCGCCTTATAATCCGTAAACGTTCCATTCGCGTTCACCGTGACGAAGCGCGAGCATCGCGCTCGCGCGCGCGAACCGGTCCACCTCCGGTAATCTCTGCGTCGGCCTCGTTGAACGGCCATAGTTATCGAACTCGTACGCGTATCGTACGACCAGAACGGCGGTCGGTCGTTACCTGGTGGATCGCAGGCCCGAATCAACGCGGTCTGAAACGCGAACGAGAACGACGGGGCGAACGATGAGGCGAACGATGAGGCGAACGATGAGGCGAACGATGAGGCGAACGACGGGCGAACGTTAGCTCTCATCCGAGATCGAGAGAGGCATCAACGAACGGAGATGGTATCTACGACCTTCCGTTGAGAATTCTGTCGGATGTCGCGGTTCCTACAGAGGTTAGGCAAGCCGGGGACTCGATAACGAATGGCCGGTCGTTACGGTAAATGTCTTACTCGAGGCCCCGAACGACCGATGGAGACCACTGGGATAATGATATTATTACGGCCATCTTGATTCTCCTGGGCCACACTATCATCATACGTCACCCGTTGCGCGCGGACGCGTTGAATCCACGCCGTATTACGGGCATATATTTCCTGGCGTGTCCTGGCCGGGCAGTTGCTTTTTGCCGCGCGGTTACAAAGTATGATGATCCTGCGGAGACGGGCCTGATGAAATCATCAGGACGCGCCAGATCGTCCGTGGCTCGAGTTAATATCGACTAGAGACGCCTGCCAGGACAAAACGTTCCGTTTCTTCGTGCGGAATGAGGCAATTTGCTCGCCGGACGATGGGAAGGGAGAGAGGAGGCTCGCGGAGAGAAGGACCCGCTGCAACTTCCGCAATCATGAATCCTTTCGCTCCTCGGAATCGTTTGGATTCGTTTCACCGTTCGGGAAGAGCGTTATAATTGATTACAGGATAACCGCCGCTCCGTAGGACCCGCGGTTTATCGGGAAAGTTTGTTTCACCGGTGGATTTGCTCGTACGGTGGAAATCGAACGGATCGTGCCCAACGCGGGATTTTATTCCCTCGTTTCTGTCGCGAAATCAGAAAAAAGAGAGGGGAAAAGGCGGGAAAAACGGGCGAGAAATAAGCGAAAAGGAAGAGGAAAAGGAGAAGAAAAAGGGAAAGCAACGCGCCGCCTGACGGTTCTCGGAATCCATTAGAGAAACCTTTCGCTGCTGGACGATTTTAAAAGCCGAGTATTGCTTTAGTTGGCTGCGGTATCGATAAAGATACACTCTCTCTCTCTCCACCCCGGGTAGGTGGAAGGATCGCGCGAGGATCGCGTCGTTTAATCATCGTTTTAACAAGCCTCCATGCTTGTCTCGTTCACGCGACCGAGTAATTTGGCAAAAAGAGACGGCCATTTTCCAAGAACAATTTCCTCCTTCTGCGAGCCTGGAATTCACGAATTAACCGGACACGTGCCGCGTCTGCTCGGCCGAACGGGCGCCGTATAATTATCCGCACGAAATGTATCTTTTAAGGACTCGGTTATAAACGCGTGCTGTTCGCGTTCGTTCGCAAATGTGGGTCAGCCTGTTTGTCAATCAATCCTTAATATAGCCTGCCTCCCCTCGCGTCGTTTAGGCCGCAGTCAGTCGCGCTTTGCGTGCAGTTACTTCCACGATGGCCGGCCTTTTCTCCTCGGCGTCGAGCTCTCGCGGAAAAATCCTCGAGAAGAGAAGACGCTGGCCTTCGCGAAGCTCGGCTCGAGGCTTTCGCGATAAGATGGTTATCGATGAGAGCGAGGATCTTGGTCCGTCAGCGACAGGTCGTGGACGTCGATTTCGTGGAGCGTCGGAGGTGACCGGGACGGCGTTTAGCGCCGGGACAGGATCGAAAGAAGCGAGAAATTAACCACGGACTGTGCGGCTTGACCTCGTTGCCGACGACGTCGTGGAGTTAGAATACAAGGAGCGGATACGTCGAGAGGAACGAGGAGAGAAAATGAGAAACGATAGAAAAGCTGGATGAAGGGGTGGGCGACGGAGGTCCCAGCATCCTCTCTGATGAATTACTCTCTGCCGATCAGTAGTTCCCAACTCTTCCTCCCCTCGGCCGCGAGGCCGCATCGCGGAAAAATATTCCGCTCCGCGGTATTTTGGCAACCACTGGCAAATACTGATCCGGATAATAGGACTCCTGAATCCTTCGAGGCAATGTTCCGCAGACTTCCTTCTAGGATGCCAAACGAACAGCGTGTATTCTACTCTGGAAATATTTACCACCGCTCTCTCTCTCTCTCTCTCTTCTTCCTTCGTGTATTTCGTATGAATTAAAATTATTCGTTCATTCGATTCGTCTCGTTGAAGAAATTCGAGAAGCGACGTATGTCTCGAAACCATAGCGATTAAAGAATCGTAACGACTAGAAAAATTGAAATTTCTCTACTCTGGAAATATTTAACACCACTATCTATCTCTCTCTTTCTCCTTCGTGTATTTCCCTCGAATCGAAATTATTCGTTTATTCGATTCGTCTTATTCAAGAAATTCGAGAAGCGACATACGTCTCGAAACCATAGGAATCGAAGGGTCATAACGGATAGAAAAATTAGAATTTCTCTAGTCTGGAAATATTTACCACCATTATCTCTTTCTCTTTCTCCTTCTCCCTCCTTCTTGCATTTCCGTCGAATCGAAATTATTCGTTTATTCGATTCGCCTCGTTCAAGAAATTCGAGACACGACGTACCTCTCGAAATCATAGGAATCGAAGGATCGTAACGGCTAGAAAAATTAGAATTTCTCGGTAGAATTCCTGAGCCGAGTATTCGAATTCTGTTAGGTCTCCCCGGGAGATTTATCATCAGTGGGAAAAGTAATTACCGGTGTGGCTGGCAGGGAGGTGGAAATTAATTTTCGCGAGATCGTTTGTTTTCCACGGTGGCGCGCCATGCTGGAGCGTGCACGGCGTAAAAATGGTGCACGTCGTGAACGGCGACGTCGTCGACGTCCTCGAGCTACGCTGCCGCACAATGAAACATGAAACGTCGACTGTGGGCCCCTCGCCCCACCGGGGAGGAACTTACCGATTAACTCATCTATCAGAGGCATTGTTGCCCTCAATGAGAGGATACCGGTCGCGTTTATTATGGATATCGCGTTATTATACTAACCTACTCGCTTTTGTGCGGCGATATAAGTTTTCCGGTCGGTCGTTCGTCCAGCGGCTCGGTCGTTGGGGCAGCGTCGTCGCTGAAACGTCAGCGAGACGACATTTTGCCACGATAGATCCACATCGGGGATTCCACGTCGATCGATTCGTCGAGGTGGCAGAATTCCGTAGCCGTTTCCTCGACGCGTCCGCGGGGAAAGTGTACCGACGAAAAAGAATCGGGCTTAATTGTTACCGGTATCCCGACATTAGCGTGGTCCGCGGTCACGTGATTGCCAGAAGAAACACACTTTCCCTTTGAAGCGTAGTCATCCGCTGGTCCAGCAGCATCAGCAGCAGCCTCATTGAAAGACGAATCCTCGTTTACCGTTGAAAATTGCAGGCAATCGCGCGAGTTAATCTGCAATTTATATGACGAAAGTCGCGGTATCGTTAAGAAGATTTTAATCACCGCCTATTAATGTCGCATTAAGAAATCAAGATTGATCATCCTGCGGGCTGGTTCGGCCTTCCGCAGAACCCTTTTTTCATACTCTATATTATTATACCGCGGCCGGGATTGCCTCATCCGATGATACAAACGTCTTTCTTCCTCCGCGGTGCCTCGCGCCCAGGGATAATAGTCCGAGGACTAATCGTGGTTAACACAACGGAACGCTCGCGAGCAAGATTAATAAACGACCACGCGATACGGTAATAGCCGTGTAATAAAAGAATACTCGATCACTTTGGCTGAACTCGCAGGCTCTGTGTACCGATAGGAATTAATTACGATCGTGAGCGTGAATCGCGACTTGTCCATCGGCCGAATCTCTCCGATCTTCCGCATCTCTCTCTTTCTCTCTCTCATTTTCTCTCGTAAACGCGCGTGCGAGGGAAATTCGATTGTTCGGTACGCGTCCGATCGTTCTCTCCGTTGCTGCAGACCGTCTCGGGCCGAGATGATCGATAGACAAACAGAGGAAGGAAGATTCGCGGGTTCTCCGGTTCGCTAGCTTCTGCCATTGAATCTTACCGTGTCGATCCTGGCCGGGGCTACCAACACCTCTTCGACACCGGTGAGAGATCAGATGTACATACACGCTTGCCGGATAAGTATCAAGTATACAGGTCGAGCAGATATAGTCGGCCAGTATCGACCGGGTAGCCAAGTTCAACAGCCAATCCTCGGCTGCGCGTTAAAACCACGCCCTTTATTTCGCGGTTGCATTAACCACATCTCGCTGTCTGTATTTAAGTCAAGCCGGGATACTTAAACTTTTTCACCGCCGCGGGGGGGAAAAAGGGTTAAAAAGCCGGTGGACGCAGAAGCACAAGTCACGTACGTCGAATTAGGAATCCTTGGCTCGTCACGTTTCTTTCCGGCGATTTCGTGGATTGGGGATCGAACAGTTTCCAGAGCAACGCCGCGAATCTCGCTGCGGGGCCAGAGACAAGGCCAGCAGAGATAAGAAAAATTCTATCGAGTATCGCGAATCGCGCAGATGTTAACCACGTTGCTCCGCGTAATTGTTCGCGGAAACGCGCGTACGTACGTCGTTAACGAACAACGTTGCATCGATACAGGGAGATACGAAGGGCGAGAGAGGAAGAGAGAGAGAGAGAGAGAGGAAGGGAGATAAAGAGGGAGGGAGGCTCACCGTTTAATTGAATTCATTCGATCG
Source organism: Euglossa dilemma (assembly GCA_002201625.1). Lineage (NCBI taxonomy): Eukaryota > Metazoa > Arthropoda > Insecta > Hymenoptera > Apidae > Euglossa > Euglossa dilemma. Next base: position 1,020,682 of record NIJG01000007.1, read on the forward strand.
TAACGAGGATGAATAATCACGTTCGACGCGCCCGTATACTACCATTACAAATCACCGAAGAAAGTGTCATTAAAAGCGACAGTAATCACGGTACGCGGCGTTCCGTCGTTGGCTTTGTTAAGCTGATTGCTTTTATTGCCGCGAGATCCACGCGGAATTCGAAGAAATCGATGGTGCTACGTACCCGAGCTACGTACCCGATTAATTCCAAACGGGATACGTTTGATCGAGCTTATTAAACGACGAACGGGCTGGTAGGTTAATCGAGGAGAGTCGAGCTGGTCGTTTTTACCGATGAAACGCGTATCTCGTCTTCGAGAGGAACGTTCATCTCGATCCACGTTAACTCGATCATCGAGCGTGTCGCTGGATCGTTCGATTCCGTGGCCGGATTCGAGAGCGTCCGAGAATCGCGTGGCGGTAAATTTACCGCGATTCACGGCCATTAAAGCTCTCGTATTTATGTAAATAAGGAATTGGGCTGGGCCGGGGCGCGTGCAAAGGAAACGCGAAGGGTAAAAGGGAGAGAACTGGTCTCAGCGGCTGCTGCTGCCCGTTAAGGATATCGGATGGAAGGTGCGTGGAAGTAACGGGCCGAGAGACGAAGGAACAGAAAGCTCTCGTTAATGAGCTTCCTCACCCTCAAAGCTTTGAAAGCCGGTTACACTCGTCTCGCTCGGCCTCGCGGAGCGAGAGAGTCGTTCAATTCAAAGCTTCCAGGAAATTATACGTCTGTTACCGTTCTATCTTGAAGTAAAGGCTCAAACTCGCCTCTAATAGCGGCAATAGCGTATTTTAATCTCGGTCCGAGGAAGTGCATTTGTCATTTTCCTGTCGCGCAAAAGCTTCTCGCCTTAGAAGCTGCAATTTGCCGGTAAGATTATTCGTTCAGCATGGTTTAACGGTGACGCGTCGGATACCAGGGGACTTTCTTCCGTGAGGAAGCCGACGCCGTCGTTTCGCGCCTATGTTTCTACGGTATTTCCGTAATTGAAAGTGCGAGATTATTTCCTTGCACGGTGAAACCTACCATCCGGCATCTGCTCTCGGCCGGTATCCGCGCGAAAACGTAAAGTCGGCCATGCATCGCGGAAAAACCAGGCGGAAGTTTCCCGATACTTGGGGCCCCTGTCGCCGCGTATCATGACGCTAGAGCCTCGGTTTTCCGCGAGACGGCTCGCTTAAAAACACCGGGTATTAGAAGGGCCATCTGGACAAGGCACTTCGATGCTAAAGTATTTCACGGAACGGAGTTTCGACTTGGCTGCAATGCCGTCACGGCAATTTCTCTGGGGGATGGTTACTTACAGTGTTGGCTTAAACAACATACTTAACCGGGCTACTTAGTACTCACGGCCGCAGACGTACCCCTTGCAATAATAACATTTCACCCCCTTTAATCCGTAGCCTGCTGTTAGTCCTCGGCTAAGTATCTGCCCTCCTCTTACCCTCCGTTCTCGTTCCACCGCTTTTCGAGCGAAATCAAAACACGGAAAAGCCGATACAGTTTTGCGTAATACCCTCGTCGGAAACTTCCGCGAAATGTTGTCGGTCCTGTTGCCGAACCGTGGGGGGTATCGGAAAAACAGGGGGAAAGCAGCGTTTTCGCAAGCAGTCGCGATGAAAGTCTAATTAATTGGCTAATATCGAGATCGTTGGAACCGAACCGATTCTCGTTTGTCATCGATCAACGACGAGTCCCTTGGACTTGGTTCACTTATCGGACTTGAGGGAACGTCGGGGTGATACCGTGTATATACGCCCGAAGGATAAGATAACGCGCTGTAAGCGGGCACGGATTCCCATATAAGTTCTATGGAGTTGGGAGATACCCCATCGAACATAATACAGCGTAAACCCCATAGTGCTAAGCAGCTTAGTACCTCGCAAGGGCAGTGACGCCTGACATATCCATATATACCGGGTCCAGATACGTGACAGCTCGGTCGTAAATGTTCGCCGAGCATTCTCCTCGCTTCGAAAATGGTGTACCGCGTAAATGGAATAATCGATCTTTCTTTAGACAAAGTCAAATTCGCGCGTGGATCGTTCGAATTTCTCCTCGTGTCGTGCGAGAACTCGATTAGACGATGTTTGTCCCAATACGATAATCTACGGAGAAAGGAAAATGTTTTTCAGCCAGTTATTCCAGTTAGCCAAATATTTTGTTTTTCCCATGAAGTTGACGCAGGCCCGGCGAAGGGGCGACGCGTGACACACCCCCATTGAAATCCTATGCACCGGGATATACTTAAATTAAACGGACGCCGGTGTCGCATTATGGTCCAAAATGGCAAGTTATATCTAACCTCTCATTAACCCCGTGTGAACTTGGATACGAGACCCTCGATGAAAGCCGACACGTCGATTTTCGAATTCGTCATTCGCAATGGGGGCAGTTTATTACGGGTTGCAGCAGGTCACGCGAGACCCTTCCACGAGCAGTGAACGCGTCCACTGCCGGATGTTGCAGGAAATCCTCTCCTTCGAGAACGGATTCTGGATTTTTCGCCGTGGGAACGTAGTTCCTCGGCATCTTCGGAAATCGTCGCGAAAAATTTTCCTCCTTCTAGGAACTTTCGCGAGGAGGAAGAAATCGATTGGTCGCAGAGCCGATTGTTCCGCGTCATCGTCGCGCGATCTCTCCGTGCACAATGCCGATTTCTCTCGCCGCGTTTCGTGGCTTTTCCCTTTTCTCCGCGAGTTCCACTCGCACCCTTGAGCAGCCAAGAGAGCCCATGATCTCGTCGACAGAGGCCGGAAAATATAGAACGTGCACGAGCCCGAGGGGAGAGCAGCAGGGGGAAGAGGGGTGCGAGAAAGATCGCAAAGCCTGAAAAACTTCTTACCGCAACAATGGCGGGTAGCGATTTTAAAAAGATCCTACGAAGATTTACCGTCACTTTCACACCTCTCCATGGCACCCCAGCGCTGCCTAAGACCTACAACAAATACCTGGTGGGCATCGTAATCTCGCTAAGGCCTGCCATAGTGGGGGTCCCTGCCGTGGTCCCCATTATGATTTTCGCGGCATTGTCACGGTGTCGAATCTGTCTACAAATAACCACTAGAGAAATGGTTACTCCGTCGATACTCCTCTCCGATCTGTCGTCCCTCTTCCTTCCACCGGGACGTGTTCCTCTTCGTCTCTGTCGACGCCGTCTATCGCCCCGCTTCCCCTCGCGCCCGCGCTCATTCCGGGTCTCCCCCATTCAGAGTGGACTACATTATTTTGTTGTAAGGCCCCGACCACACCGTATTATCCTAACATCTAAATCCGGACAGCTGGATGTCTATCAGAGACTCTCAACTGGAGCGTCTCGTTTCCTCCTGCAATACGCTTCTTCGCTTATAGACCGATCCTTCGATAACCACAGAGGATTTCTCCTCCAACGTTTCTCGAATCGCAACGATTTTTCGTGTATTTTTCAATCCCACGTTCTCGGTAAACTTGGTACGGTTACCGCGAGAACATACTTACCGTGGATTCGCGGTGATTTATCGGCAATTTCCGACGCGGCGCAGGTAGCCCAGGTAACGAAGCGCAGAGGCATGGAAGGACGCGGGCTGGTAAATCGGAAACGATTCACGAGGCTACCTGCGGCTGAGAACCGCTTTCTAATGAATGTGCCAGAGGTGTCAGAGCAGCAACTGTCAAAACACGAGCGGCAAGACGACCGTGCCATCCAGTGTGCGACAGAGACAGGCCCGGGGCGAAAGAGAGCAGACAGAGCACGGTCCTTTTCACGCCATATTGGCTGCGTGTACCTCGGGGAAAGGTATCTAAACGGAACCGATGCGTATCGATAATCGCGACACTCGTCCTCTCGTTTCCCCGCAACGGAATTCCGCTGCGTGTCGGATACGCGGTGGCGTCGGGACGGAGGCATTGTTCGCGCGGTGCGTGTTTGTTGCACAACGGCTTGCCCGCCTTCCGCTGAATCGCAGACGATGGTTATCGCGAAGGCCAGGATGTTTTTGAAGGAACGAGCAGAAACCGGGAATTAATAGCTCGTCGTCGTTTAACGCTTAGCCTGTCGCTACACCGGTCCGCACCGGGATCGTCGACGTAGTCGTGGCTCTCCGTTTCCGGCGTCGCGATTTACGCACGGGTCTCGCGAAAGAACGATACTACTTTTGGCCTATTCTGAAGCGGAACGATCGAACGATCGTCGGATTATCGGTGGCTGATCAACGTTCGCGGCGATTAGCTCTCTCGGGGCTCGGCTCTAAACACATTTCGCTCAATGACCAGTTTCAATTACGGCAACTTGGTCGAAGTAATTTAACAACTCGCCGGCGAAACGCGCCAGCCGCGGAGAATATCTCTCCATTCCCGCAGCCTCTAACGACTCCATCTTCCACGGCGAGGAATCCACCCAGCTGTCGAGAACTTTCGCCAGGCGGAGAGACGGAGAAAGGCGCGCGGCAGCGGCGGTCGTGTGTACGGAACGAGGGAACGAAGGAACGAACCGGTGAACGACGGGGTGTGCGAGAGAGGGAGAGAGAGAGAGCGAGAAAGGGAAGGAGAGAGAAAGGCAACGCACGGGAGAGCGGCGAGAGTGGAAGGGTGAGAGAAATAGAGAGGGAAAGAGGAAGTGGTCGCATGTGGAAGCATCGGCAGGCAGGGTGGAGTCGGCGACGAGGACGGTTAGGCGTGCGCTCTGGGCATATCGGCTTTTTGGAGAGTCTTGGTCGATGTTCCTGGTTCCTGGTTAACCCGCGGGATCGGTTACAAGGCAACCCAGCCAGCCGATTGGTCCATTTTGTCAGCGACACCCGCCCACGCCACGTTATCGCGCAACTACTCTCTTCCTCTCCCTGTCTCTCTCCCTTCCTCTTTATCCTAGCGCGTATTCTCCTTCTCTCTCCGGCCGCAGTCGTGTCGATAACCTTCCTACGCTTCTCTCCCTCTCTCTCCGTCTCTCTCCCTCTTTTCGTACTCGTTGGCTTACGTTCCGGTTTCTTCTCCGCGATTCCTTTTTTTCTCTCTCTCTCTCTCTGCTTTTTCTCCCTTTCCCGTGTCCCTTCGCGGACCGTGGACCCTTCGCGCACCCATTGACCTTCGACGGTGAAGATTCGCGTGTATCGAACGAACGCGACCTCCGTTGTTCGTGTTCGTCGGGTTCGTTAACAGGGAGTCGGGTGACTGTGCGAATTCGTCGCTCGCGCCGAGTATACACCCGTGGGGAAGAAGAAGAAGCGGCGACCTCGCGAGTCGTTTAAATTGTGGGAAGGACGCGGCCACCTGAATTGCCTGGCTCTCGTTCTCGCCTCGACGGCTTCAGAGCTCGTTTCAATTGTTCCGCCGCGCTGTGACGCGCTCGCGCGACGCCCAGCGCCGGCCCGCTCTCTCTCGTCGCGTCGAACGGCGATCAAAGGCTAGACGCGGAATCAGCCTGGCCCGCGGGAATAATCATATTAATAGATACAATTGGGCGGGTGCGAATCGGCCGGTGACAAACGCGCGAATATAATTGCCCGGCGGTGGTCCGTTTTAACCGGTTATTTTGTTAATTCCGGCCGTGGCCCGGGTAAATTCGGCGAATTTCGTGGATAGAGGTGTCGTGATCGATGAGCAGGGTGGCAACGAGAATTGAAGACTCACAGTATAGTTTTGTCGTAATATCATAATAATCTGTTAATATATTTTCGCGTGAATGTATGTACAGGCGCAAATAATAATATTAATAATAATATTAATAATATTAATAATAATAATGCTTCATCTCCTCCTCGTATATTTATATATGTATAATTCCGTGTTAATAGTCTTTACGTAAGGTACCTATGTATACGTGGACTGTAGTATGTTCATATTTATAGGGATGGGAGGGGGAGGGGGCCGATTATACAAGAAATTCCGCTAACGTGTGTCGTGTTCGTGTGTGTATCTACAAAGAGAGAGGGCAGGGAAATGCGAACCACCGTGTGTTCGCACGGTTTCTTCTTCTTCTTCTTCTCCTCCTCTTCTTCTTCTTCTTCCTCTTCTTCTTCTCTTCATCTCGTGCCATCGAGGCTCGAGTGGGTCGATCGATCGACCCGCGTGCTCTCGGAGATCGTCCTCGAACCGCGTGGCACCCTTTACTCCGAGAGCCAACGATTCCTTCCACGACTGCGTCGATTGAGGAAATTTACAAATCACTAATCTCTACTTAAGCTAGAAGGGCAGGGTTTCGCCAAGTATCTTAAATTAGTTCGACCGATGCTCGAGTTTGCTCTGGCCGTTTCCTCCGGTCGTTTCCTCCTCGCTGCAGACGGGGTTCGGCCGACGGCCAACGATATCTCGAGGAACGACGCTCGACCGAACGTTAACGGACCCCCGTTGAATTTCCTTCGGATCGCGGCGCGAAGATCGATCTCGACTCCGCCCGCGTTCTATCTCTATAACTCATCCGTCCGTCCGCGAGACTTCGTTCGACTCTTCACGCTCCGAAGACGCGAGAAGGCGAGAAGTCGCGTCGCGATTTCCTCGAGCGAACGACGCTCGAAATCTCCCGGTCCCTCGCGCGATCGTGTCCTTCTCTTCTCGAGCGGGATCACGAACAGCTCGCGAAAGTCGAAGCGGCGACGAACGAGACGCGTGTTTCCGTTTTGCCGGAAGCATCGCTATGTACAGACTACGAAAACGAAGGGGGGCAAAAAGGAAACAGAGAATACACCACTACACCGAGTTCGTTAGCCTCGAAGCGGATCGATCTCGCGTTCGGTTCCCGTTCCACGGAGAAACGTCATCGCTCCTCCACGCCGCGGCTATTTACACTCGACGATCACTCGCATCTCTCGATCTTCGGATAATTGCACACGTCCGCTGCTGCGATCAATCTAACGACGCACCGTCAACCAGAAAATTCCGTTCCCGTCGCCAAGCGTACATCCGCGAGTGCTACCCCGTCGACGATGCCCCGTTCTCATCTTCGATCACCCGGCAGCGAACAGTTCCACGATCTCGAAGCTCCTGGATGAATCGTCGGTGATCGTCCCCCGAGAATCCTCGTCGAGCCTTTCACAAAACCTCGAAGCGTTTCTCGAAAAACTGCTGCTGGTCGCCGGGCAGGATCTTGCCCTGCCGATCGGTCCCCGTTTCCTCGGCCTTGTCGTATCACGCCGGCGAGAAAGGTCGGTGGATCTGCGGCGGTTTCGGATTCGGCGGAGGTGGTGTCGCGACCCTTATCAACCCCTGGCCTTGCGACTGGCTCTGAGGAGTCTGCTGGCTGGCCGGAGGGCTGCCTCGCGACGAAGGCGTGTGTGGACTCGGGACTGCAACCCTTAACGGACCCGTCACCGACAGGTTCGTCGCCATTAATGGCGGGCTGTGTGCTTCCGATAGGCTGTCCGACAGACGCGAGATGCCGCCGTCGGAGAGCCGCGAACCTTCCGATATCCTCGACATTCCTTCCGGCAGCTGGTGCTGCACGTGCGGATGGTGGAGCAGACCTTCGTGTGGGTGCAGCCTCGGCGGTGGTAGTCCTAGAGGATCCGGCAATCTGCAACCGGCAAAACGTCGTTCGAGTATCCTTTCGTTTCTTCGTCTCTCGAATTTCCGAGAAGCGCGAAAATTCCGTGGAAATTGGAAAGCGAGAAGATGAAAAGTAGATCGGGCCGGTAAAGGGCCGATTAACCAGCGGCAGAGTACTCGATTAAGGTTTTTAAGAGAGCTACTCACCTCGATCCGAGATCACCCCTGGGCCCCACGGCCTGGAACGGGCTGGTTTCCGTCAGCCTGAAGATTCCGCCGCCAGAGATGTTGGGATGATTGTGTTGCGGGCTGTGCGGTCCAAACCGGAAGCCCGTCGGCGGGAATTTGAAGGCCGTCGCGTGGTTGAATCGAAACTGCGATTGCGAAGGATCGAAGCGGAAATTCAAGGATGGAGGAGGCAGAGGACCAAGAGGCCCGAGAGGAACAGGAGATGGTTGATGAGTTGGCGGAGGTGAAGAACTCGGCGACGGTGGAGATGTTCCGCCGAGCGAGATATCGGAGTCCTCTGAATCGCTACCTCCTGGCCCGGGACTCAGGGTGCGTCGCGTATTCCCGTTTCCTGTGCCAGATTGCTGTTGCATTCTGAAACATAACGCCGTCGAAGAATATTAGCTCTCGTCTCCTGTGAATCACCTTTCCAGGCCGGATGCGAGAAATCGTGGCGAAAATAGCGGATATTTCCCGAGCGTTCACGGAATACGCGGTAAGAAATTCGGATTAACCGAGAGTCGGTTTCGCGTAACGTTTTCCGACCACGCGAGCCGTCTTTGTTCCTTCGAGGATCGCTTACTCGAGCATGCATCTCCCGTCGAAGGGTTAACGAGCGAGGTCGCCGATTATTGGTAGCAAGTCGGTCAGCTCCATTCTCGGAGCGAGGCGGCGCGTAGGCGCGCGCTGATCGCGCTGAGAATTTCAATTCGTTCCCGTGCTAGGACTAGGCTAGGTGGATGTACCCGGCGCTGAAAACACTTTGTTTCCAGTCATCGCCGCGCAGCGGCTATAATTAATGAGCGGGCTCATCCTTCCCAGGTGAGCGCGAGGATTCACGGGAGAGTAACGACGATTCCCGGCGACGGGTTCGTACAAAAGGAGGATCCAGCTCATTACTCGAGAGATTACGGATAGATACAGAAACGCTTCGCGAGCTTCTCACGCGACTCATCCTTCGCGGTCAGAGATAAATGACGGGCCGTGGTGGCACGATCGGAACGGATGTCCCGACTTGTCGACGGGAAAGTATTATTCATCGCGCCACCCACGAGCCAGTTCCGAATGCGTATCGTCGTATCGAGGAAATCCGTTATTGCGATTCGCTTGTCCCTCGACGCGGTAGAAGATAGGAAGCGCAAACACCTTGAACTTGGGCTAGCGGAATTTTTTCTCCTCTCCGCTTCTGCCGCGTAATCGCGTAACGAGGAAAAGGAAAACAACGCGGAAGACTCCACTTTCAGCCCGTGGAAACGTTTCCGCTGGATCCCGGTATTAAGAGAAAGGAGAATCATTCGCTAGTCTGCCAGAGACAATGAGATGTTGTGGTCGCCTTAAAAGCCTCTTCGCTCCAGATCGATTCAACGCCGGGCTCCTGAGATACTCCCGTATTTTCTTTGCTAATCGAGTTTCGAGCCCGCACTGTTACCACGGTAACACCTCGAGTGATTTCGAACAGGTTCGCTGCTCGAACGAGAATCGTCGGATCGCCCGATGCTTCCTCATGCTCCAAAAAGAGCACGCTCGCTAGCAGCCGCGGCAACTCTCGAGCTGATTCACCCTTTTAAGTTTAGACGTCTGTCCCGCCAGCTACCGATCTTCCTCGCCCCTTTATAATTCCATTCTAAATAATTCTTCGCGGTTTCGCTGCCTCTCCGGCCATCTCTCTCTCTCTCTCTCTTTGTCCACGAAAATCGATTCGTCTTAATCGGTCTTCGTTTTAAAATAATTCTCCGTCGAGATATCCGCTTCTTCTTCGACTTTAAACGACAGACTCGTTTACGTATAAACGTCGTCGAATGTTAGAATGGAGGATCGACCGGTTCGAAAATCGAGAAACAAGACAGTCGCATTCGCAGCAGCTGAGAAATAGCGTGTCACTGGTTCTTCGAAGCGAAAATTGAGGTTTGGACGCGCGCGAACTTCCTGTCTCGCGGTGTCCATCGCGAAGGGGGTTAAATCGCGGGCCTCTCCGGTTCTTTATGCATCCCCCGTGGACCCGGCGTTCCCTTCGTGCTCTCTCTATATATAGAAATATATAACGAGACGTCAATTTCCCTGACGAAGGTACGAGAGCGATTTATTCGATTCCGAGGGCAGAGAAGAAGGCAAAGGGCGGTAGCGAGACGCGATTCGAGCGGAGGCCACTCTCACGTGGACCTGTTTGAAACGCGTTGGACACGGTAATCGAACCCGTACCCTCCCTCTCTCTCTCCTCTCTTCCCCTCTCTTCCTTTTTCTTTCAACGCGTCTCGCATCAACGGGACACTCGACGCGTTTTAATTATGCCCCAAGACCGCTCCGCTTTGTCTTGGCCCTTTCACGAGACACCCGCACGAGCGGCCGCGACTTATTATGTGCCAGCCTCTCCCGTTTTGTTCCACTTAGCGCTCCTCCACCGATCCACGTCCCTATTCAACGCGTCTTAACGTCCTGGCACTCGAGAGCGCGGAGGCTCGAGCTTTCGGTGTCAATTTTTCGAACGACCGCCAGTCCACCGCCGCCAGGCCACCGTTAATTTCTCTTCCTTCTCCTACCTACCTACCTACCTATCCATCGAGATTCGTCATCCGCGAAATTTCTCCCCCGGTTCCTCGACCCTCTCACAAAATACCGCGCGAAATATCGCAACGACTCGCGACGGTTCTCGCAACCGCGGTGGAAACCGCGCCGAGAGGTTGTTACATCTGAAAACACGAATTTTATTCGCGTCCACGCGTACGAATAACAGCGGAACGATTAAACAGCGGCAACTCGTGTTATGCCATCGAAACGTGTTGCTTCTGCGCTGTTTCCGCGGGTAACGAGGGATATCGGCGTTCACGGTTCGGCCGCTCGTTAAAACTCAACGAGCTCGCTACGAAAAAGGGCCACGGTCCGACGAATTTTGCAACGACCCTCTCTCTTTTTTTCTTTTCTCTCTCCTCTCTCGTTCTTGTTTCCCTGAGTTTCTCTCCGTGCAAGAGCCCGGGGCCGTGCGGTTAATATATTCGCGGCATGTGCCCCCGCGCGCGCGCACGCGCTCGCAGGTTTCGGGGCGTATTCGCGTGGCGAATCGAGGACCGCGTCGAACAGCGGCGAACACCGCCGACGGGCTATCACAGGTGACGCGGTAAGTTTCGGCGGTGCCGATGGGCATGATTAAAAAAGAAATTCATCAAGAGGGGGCCCGGTCGGGGGAAAGTATCAGGTGCAGCGCAAGGAACGCCGCGCGATGAGGATGCGCCCCGCCGTTAAGTATTTACGCCGCATGACGAGTCACTTTTGTAATCCCCCGGTGTATGTTGTAAAGTATTATGCACGCGGACGGCGACGGGGGCTCAAACCGTGACGGAAGCTACTGTAATTACGCGCAAGATGGTCGTCCTTGCTTGCGGTGCCTCTGCGAGAGCCCCCGATTGATCTCCGATCGAGAAACTACGGCCGGTGAAAGGATCCCGGTTTTCTGGTGCCGCCACTGACAGCCTCTTTAAAGAGTGATTCGATCGTTTGGGCAAGCTGAAACGCGGCTAACACCGATACCGTTCCAAGTGTAAGTACGCACGCGCGCATACGCTCGTCGATGATGGTTAACGCGATGATCATCGGCTGCCGGGTTTCCATAGATCGCCAATGGCGAATCGTATCGTTTCCATCGCTTCGTTATCCAACGCCGGAGAAATTTGTCTATCCGTGGTCGCGTCGTATCTCGTGTCGGACCATATGGACCATATGGTGTTACATAACGAGTTTTCCGCGTCGAACCGTAGGAACAAAGATCGTTCTTCGACGCGTTTCAACGCGCGCATATTTCGATACTTTTATCGGCTAAGAAAAATGTTTCGCTTTCCTGTATTTTTCGAAACCACCGTGGTAAAGCGACCAACTGGTCGTGGCATTCTCGAAACAAGTTTCTACTATTCTCCCAGGTACGCCAAAAAGAGAAAGCTAAAGAGAGAGAGAGAGAGGGAGAGAGGAGAAAAAAAAGGAACGCGGAGAACGATCAATTTCAACCTGATATCAGAATCGGATCTATCCTCGACTCTACTAGAGTGACGGGGGATATCATTTTAACAGAATCTACCCCCGTGTCGAACACGGCGTACATTTTCGTGCCGTACCGGCCCATCTCCCCCCGCCTCTCCTCCCCCTGGGGAGCCCCGATTTAGACGAACCCCGTGCCACGCTAAATACTCGGTGCGTACAATGGAGAACATATCATTCGAAAATCTGAGCTATACGAGGGCCTCGACAAAAGGTAACTGGATACCGGTACGAGGAGGAGACGGCATGTGAACAGAGGGCCCGCGATTTCGAGCAACCTGGACCCCCCCGTCCACGTCCCACCCCCTCTCCGCCGTCGCCCTTACCCTCGTTTCACCGCTTTTTTTCCTCTCTAGCTCATTTTTAATAGCCGCTAATAGAGACGTTAAAACGATACGGGCCCTCTTGGTCGACTCGGTCCCGATGCTCAGTTCTTTCTTCAGCTCGCTGCCACTCTTCCATCTTACTCCCTTCTGCAACCCCCCCTCGTCTCACGAGAAACCCCGTGTACCACCATCCATCGCTCGTTTCTACGTACTCTTGCGCGTCTTCGTACCGAGTTTCGAGATCGGAATTTGCGGGAAAATTTGCGGGAAAATTCGAAGGAAAATTCGAGAGGAAATTGTAGAGAAGAGAGATCGGTCGGACAGACTCTGCGTTAATATCTCGCGAGAGGGAAGAAGCAAGAGAGAGACAGAGAGAGATAGTGGGACGAGGGAGAGGAAGAAGCGGCGAGGCGAATCGTGGCATCCGCGCTTTCGCGAAAATTCCGTCGAAAGAACCCCGTTCTTCGACCGCGGTCGTTCCCCGAACCAGCCGGGATATATCCGGTGGCTCGAAACGAGGCAACGGGACGATGCAACGAGCGTAGAAGGCTCGTTCACAGGTAGCCCATGATTTGCAGTATTTTAATCCGGGCTGAGATCGGGCCAAGCGTCGCTGGCCGCAACATGGCGTCTAAAAGCGAACACGGCCGAGTTTAGAGTGGCCTGGTTTGCGGCCCGAGCCGTCCTTCCCGTCTTCCTGTCGTCCACCCTCCACGGCTCCCGAGAAACCGGGTAAATGTTTGCCCCGCGAACAAAGAGAGTATCCACTGACGCCAGTGTCTTTCGTCTGCTCCGTTCTCTGCTCCGAAATCGCGATCCGGTTAATGGAGACTTTAGTCTCGCGGAAGGACCATCTCTGTTTCTTCCTTTCAACTCGCTTCTCCTTTTCCGACCTTGTCTTCATCGTTGTTACTATCGTGGGAAACAGATGACGCGATACAAACTGTCTCGCGATGCGACAGTAACAGATCTGAGTCGCAATCACGATAAATCGACGACGTAATTACGGAATTCTTCGGGTTTAAGGTAGCGAGTTGGTCCGTCGAGTTTCCACGTATCGTTTTGGGACAGTCGATAGTTTATTTTCTATCGATTTGACTAGAAAGTTTCACCGAAAAGTTCGTTTCACAGAGAGCGGAGGGAAGAAAAAGGTTCGGGATATCTGGTTCGAAGTTGGTCTGGACGCGGAACGAATTAACCGTGGCTATGGAAGGCTGGATCGCGTTAGAAAACGGTGAAAAGCGAGACGGGTATCCAGAGAGATTCCTGGAGATTCCCGGTCGACACTGTTTTCCGCGTTGGAGGATCCCGGTGATCCAGCAAGAACGACAAATAATTTCCTACAGCGGCAGAGACGTTTTCGAGTGTTTGCCGAGGTCCTCGAGCGAGAGGCATCGACCAACCTGACCGCGCCGTGGGAAAATCCTCGGAAATTAAATCCTTGCCCCGGCCTCCACCGAACGAGGACGCTTCGTCCAGACTAATCCCGTTGTTTTAGGCTTTTCCCGGCTGCGGCCGGGGAAAAATTACTCCCGGTTGGTCAGTNGCCGGCCTGGCCGGAGGAAAAATATTTGCACTCGACCGAGATAAATGAGAAGCTGGATAATTTCTCTTCCGGAAACGCGGCGTCTCTTGTTACCCCGGCTTTCGAACGGTGGCCGTACAGGTTGTAAGACAATTACCGATCAGCCTAACGATCCGAGAGGCTAATTAACCGGTCTCGATCATCCTTCGAGGATGCTATAGATCGTTATCGAATTTTTCCCTCCTCGCCTTTACACCGCGTCCAGGCTCTTCCCGTCTGCCCACCGGGTTATTTTCTGCCCGACCAAACGGTCCACCGGCACGCAAGAAACCCTATTTGCGGCTAATCGCTACGATATTAGTCGCCGGCCACTCGTAAACGCCGATTTTTCCCGCCGATTCTTCTTTTCCCTTTTCCCCGGGACGAAGGGAGGCGCGCGGCGCTCTCAGGGGCACGCTCTCGATGAGAATCCGGCGTCTCATTTAATTTAATGACCCGTTTTCGAGACGCTGGTCGGCGCATACATAAGAAATCACTCGGTAAATAATTAATGTGTAATCAGACTCCGTTTGTGTGCGCGAGTGAAAGGGTCGACGACGAATGCCATCGACTCGGCAGGCAGTAGCAAGGGCGCCATCGAGGCAACGCGAGAACGAAGGGTGTTTGCCAGCAAACACCGTCGAGGACCTCTTAACGCATTCTAAACCTATGCGTGGGGTTCTTTCCGTCCGGCGGAGCCACGTCGAAGACGGTATCGGCCAACGGAGAACCAGCGCTCCTCCTCGTCTCTCAAACTTCTGTTCCGCGTCCTCGAGGAATCCGACGGCCGATGTTTGCTCCAATGCGAGTTCCCTAACGCGAACTTTCCTCGGAGGAGCACCCTCCGGGTCCATCTTCTCGCCGCGAATTCGGAAATTCGTCGGCGACCAACGAAATACCATGACGAGAACGCAATCGGCGTCACTGGATTATCGCGCGGCGTGGAGAAAGAGAGGAAGTTGAATGGCATCCGATCGAGGCACGCGCCGTCGCTTAGAGGCTCTCCGAGGTTCGAGAGCCCTCGAATCGATTCGAGTCCCGTGGCACACTTCGGGGCAAATTAAGTTTCGCTTCTGAAATATGCTCTCCCTCGTTCCCTTTCTTTCGACCACCGCCATCGAGCCCGCTTCTCTTTCTTTCGACTTTCTCTCCTCTTTCTCCCTTTCGTCTTTCTCTCGGCTTTGCTTCGCCATTCATCCGTGGCCGGTGTTATCCGGCGAGGATCGGGCCCGGCGAATCGTGTCCGGTGCCGTTGCGAATCGTATCGGGACCGATTGTTTTGCCAGCAAAAGGCCCACCACGAGCGCACGACGGCCGAGCGATCGCGACACCGGGACGCGCTTCCCTCTCGGTCTCCGCGCCGCGCCGCGTCGCGACGGCGCGCCACCGGCCGACGAAACGGAGAGTGTATCGAATTGCAGAAAAAATCGGGCCAGCGCCGATGAATGAAGCGAGGGTGGGTGGCTTTAATTCCTGTTACACCGCGGACGAGGAACCGAAGCTAAGTAACCTAAGGAGGTCCGGCGGAGCGTTAGCGAAGCGAGAAGGAAGCGGGAGAGAAGGCGAGCCGAGCCGGTGGACCTTTTTGGCAGCAAAAAGAGGAAATAGCCCCCGGTAACCTCTCGTTTGCACCGGCGCACGCTCAATTAACCATTTCCAGGGAAAAAATTCGCCGGCCAAATTCTGCGCGACAGCCCGTGAAGTCCGCGGCTCGTGTTCACCGCGAGGCAACCGAGCTCTCCTTCTCTCTGTCTCTCTTTCTCTCTCTGTCCGGCCGAGCCGAGCCGGGAGAAGCCGGAACGAAAGGGAGTACACGGCTGGCGTGTACTGCGTACGTGGGAGAGACGAGAGGAGAGAAAAAGGCGGAGGAAGAAGCGAAAGTATAAGGGAGAGGACCATCGAGGTAACCCTGTATCGTTTTTCAAACAGGTACCTCCCCCCTTATCCCGTTTGTCTCTGTTCCTCGTCGACCTCGTCCTCGACTTTTCTTCCCTCTGTCTCCGTCTTCCTCTCCCCGTCCTCTCTCTCTCTCTCTTCTCCTCTCTCCTCCTCTCTCCCAGGCATACGCGAAGATCGTACCGCGCCGTTGGGTGTAAGATTTCACGTGTACGCGCGGGATGGATCAGATTGGCCTGGCCTTAAGCCGTCGCAAATTACCCCGTAAGCCTTTTAGTCGCCGTGTGTGTTTTGCTGGCTGCACCCTAAACCTCCCCCGTCCACCACCTTTCCTATCTTACTCCCCCGGCAGCCCTTCGCTCTCGCGTTATTATTTTGTTGCCCGGTAATATCCCCGAAACCCCCGTGGGGCTTTGCCAGGCCACTCTAAAGGGAATCTAACCGGAGCTCGCGGTCTAGGGGGTGCACGTTACAGAAATAGTTCTAAACTCGGCGAATTATCAATCGGCCACGGGCATGGCCTTTTATCCACCCGGCTCCACGACAACTTTAAATTGGATACGAACGTTTCGCGTTTAATCGTTCGGGGAACCGTGTCTCCTCTCTACGATTCTGGCTCCGTTCCCGTTCCTCTCTCCCTCATCCGACTATCTTACAATCTTACCGATCGCTTCCAGTATCGGTACATTTGCCAGGATACCAACGCACAAGCCTGGTCTTCGCGACCTTGCGTTTGAAACTCGTTTACCAGGACGATACGAAACCGGGAATACTAGAAATCCGCGTTTAACGGCGATTACGCTTAATTAGGATTCAAGGCTGTCCGCACTTCCGACCGCGATGGTTTATAACGTTGCATTCGCTCGTGCACAAGACGTTACCGTGATCCGGTCGGAAATTTCAGAAAAATCCCGAAATCCTAAGAATTCGAACAATCTTATCGCAAGCGAATCATTAAATTCTCTTCCAGTTTAGATTACACGATGAAATCGCACTAAAAGAAAAAACGGATTATCGAACGTGAAAAAATTCATCCTAAAAATTGCGAAAGATTCTCGCGTCGCAGTGCAGAAAAATTCCCTAAATTCTAGGGACTCGTAGAATCTTATCACGAACGAATCGTTAAATTCTCTTCCAGCATAGAAACTCCCAAGACGAAAACACATTAAACGAAATAACGGATCATCGATCGAGAAAAAATTCATCCTAGAAATTGCGAAAAATTCTCGCATCGTAGCGCAGAAAATTCCCCTAAATCCTAGGGACTCGTGCAATCTTATCGCAACCGAGTCATTAAATCGCACGAAACGAAATAACGGATCATCGAACGGGAAAAAATTCATATTTTTCGAGATAGCGGTTGCATCTAACGCATTTTAACGGTGGACGATTAAAAAAGTCTGGACGTTCGGATGCGAGAGGTTGGCAGACGTTGATGGAACACTGTATCGCAGCAGGCAAAGCCATCTTCTTTAGCTGGTTCCTGGTGGCAGCATCAAAAGACCAAGACGCGAGGCCCTGGGGGCGCGGGAGTAAAAATTTAACGCAATTCCAAGTGATTACCGCGGCCCTGTGATACACCCCTTATGTATCCACCCCTTGATTGGCTTACATTGTCGATGCTTAACTGTTTCATGCACCAGTGACCGACTAGGGGGATATCATTGCGCGCGATAGGGGTAACGTTTTCATAGCCCGGGGGCGGGTTGTCGTCATTGTCAAGATTCAAATGTAAAAATCGCGGCGGGCTGCGCGTCTGTGTAACTCCATCACCGGAAAGATTACAACGTTGAAACGGCTTTTCGGTCCTATCATTTGTCCCCGTTATAGCCGAAAATAATTCACGAATCGCGTGACGGACGTCGCGTTTAATGTTAACCCTTATCGGTTCGATGCCACAGTTTTCTCTAATTCCTCTATTTTCTATCGCGCGCATACGGTAGCCCTCTCGCGTTTGATTCTCTTATCGTTGAAATCTCCGACACCGGTATCTAACGATCCTCGATCCATCAAACGTTCATTGGTTCTTTCTAAAGTCCCTGAAACGTCCGTTCGGCTGTGTTACGTTTGACCTGTCTGTCTGCGACCGGTGAAAATCGATAGCACGGCTCGTGGTAATTTTCGTGTAAAAACAAGTATCGCGAGCAACGGAGAAAAAGAAGGGGGGAAAAAAATAAGCGGGTACAAGGTGCCGGTGCCCCGTGGAAAGCGTCTGGGAAGGATGATCGGGGGCCCGATGCCAGGGCGGATAGGAAATAACTCTTCGTGGCTCGTTCGAGCGACAAAGAATTTATACCATGGGTCACTCGATACCTTCCCGTAGCATAATACGCACACCATACGTGCGTGCAACGCGTCGCGGCCAGGTACGTACGCGTTAAACGTACGCGTCGCGTCCAGGACGCCGGAGATACCATCTCATTTAAGGATCAGGATCAGGACTGCTACAGTGTTGCGTTACATCACCGGCCACGGTTATCCCTTAATATACCGGGTGTTCTCTTAACGAGCCCGTAAACGAGAGTCGTGTTACGTCGGGATCGGTCGTTAACGACTCGGCGGAAGGAAATAAGGCGAAGAGGAAGCGGATTATACGCTCGGCGCAGTGGAAGAAATACTCGTCGAATCGAAGCCGCGTATATCGCGATGTCCGCTCGTTCGTCGTTGCACGCGCAACCGTGTAGCAGAACTACCTGCACGCGTAGAGACCGCGCAGGATATCACAGCGGACGTAACGTTTCGTGCAATTACATAATTAAAATATCGGCCATGGAAGCCGCGATCACCGCGCAAATTACAAACCGTGTCATCGTTTGACATCTAATCGAGCGCGTTTGCGGGCCGCTATTACCGATTATTTCTCGTTAAATACCGTGCCGCGTACGCGAATTCCCAGGTCGCGCGCGCGAGCCGTTCAAAAGGCCGCCTGACATTCGCGTGTCGCGTTCAATTGCAGGGAACGTGTTCATTTCGACCGCGGCGGAACGCGCGCGAGACGTTCGAACGCGAGTGGCTGAGGCTAATCGTTCGTTTGACCGACAAAGACGCAGGATACCGTATCGTATCGCGCATAAATGCCTGTGTCGCAAGATTTACTACGTCTGATTAAGCAATTAAGCGGTACGGAGGCGCTTGCCGGCGTTTTTGCCGCGACCGGCCGGCAATTCTCGTTATAAATTCTACCATCTTCGATATGGAAGCTTGCCGGGCTCCTTCGTCTCCTCTGTCTCTCGGCGCTCTTCGCCGTCGGCCATCGTCGCCGCGGCGGTCTTACCGGCGGTCTTACCGGAGACAGGGGGACAGAGAGAAGAGAAGAGAAGAGAGAGAGTACACGTCAGAAATCTCGTCACGGTATAGCTCGCTGCTAATTGTCGCTATAATCTACGCGGCGGGACCGAAATTCCAGGTTGTTAGAAGCTAACGATTGCGAGAGCCGCGGAGGGGAACGGAGGTCGAGCCGGGGGG
This sequence comes from Euglossa dilemma, assembly GCA_002201625.1. Taxonomy (NCBI): domain Eukaryota; kingdom Metazoa; phylum Arthropoda; class Insecta; order Hymenoptera; family Apidae; genus Euglossa; species Euglossa dilemma. The sequence goes on from NIJG01000007.1 coordinate 1,039,643, forward strand.
CAACGGAGGGGGACAGAGGGGACGTTAATTATCCTAGCTAATAACGCGGAGCCTCGCGCGGGACGATCCGACTTTCCATCGTTGAGGCTATTCACTCGTGATCGAGGAAGAGTATATTAATGGAACGGCGTTGCGAGTCTTTCGAGAAAACCGCGCGAACATATTAATTTTAACCGTGCGATTGCGGCTGGTATCGGTTTTGCACAAGCGGGCCCCGTGTTAATCGAGAATTGATTTATGTAACCGTACGCGAGTACCGGCCAACCCGCGACGGTTGCACGGGAACCGGGCAGAAGCTGGAATTCCGCTGCGGCAATTATTTAGCAGTGATTAGACGCGATTTCGAATTAAACAGCGTCGAGTAGGCAAGCGGCAGTCGAGTCACGTCGAGAAAGAATCCGTTTAGCTAATTTCTGCCTGCAGACTCGAGCCGGTGGAAGGAAGAAAGACCGAGAGAGGGAGAAAGAGGGAGAGCGAGAGGAGAGGCCCCCCACGGCGTTCGCTGTTGATTCATTTTATTAATTTTTCTCATTCCCCACGATAACTCGATCCGGAGACGAAAGCAGAGGCGTCTTCGACGACTGCTGAATTAAAGACGTTACGACGAGTCACCCCCGAAATCGCGCTCCGTTCGAGCGAACTTCTTCTTCTGTTCTCCGACACGGCGAAAAGGGGGACGGGGAATCGGCGAGGAAATTACCAAGGCCCCGTGAAAATTCCACGGCGAACCCCGGCTGGATTTATTACCGACCTTGCGCGTCATTATCATTTCCAAATTACGTTCGTTTCGCGGGCTGGTTTCGAGACACCGGAGGAATTTCCTTGATTAACGTCCTTCGTCAACGCCGATCGCCGTGAACATTCTTCTTCTTTTACTTCTCTCCTTTCTCTCCGGCTTTCCGTCGTTCGATGACGAACGATAGAAACGACTACAGGGGTCTACGGGGAATAAACGTAGCCGAGCAGAAAAATTAAACGCATTCGGCATCCCATAGGGCGACCCGGAGGAGGGGGTGAGTGCGAATCAATTTCTGGCGTGCCGGCCGTGTCCGTGTAAACCAATTTCAGGCAATTTCGCGTCAAGAATAGCCTCTTCAACAATGAATTGACCCCACGCGAGGACCTTTCCAATTTTAACCGATCTCGAGAATACACTTCTTCGGGAACGGGCCGGCCTTGCAGTTCGGCCGCGCCGTTTCTCCCCTCGAGTCCAGAGAGGACGGTCATGGGACCGGGATCAATCAGACGTCGACCAGAGTCTATCTCCTTGCCAGAAAAATCCTTTCCATTTCGTTTCGCCGAATAGTCGAGTACACTAGTCGCTCGGAAATATCGCTCGAGTTTGTTACTCGAAGATTTCGTCTCACCGCGAGTCACCGAAATTCAAATGTAAAATCTATCGCTTTACCTTTTGCGAATTGTCGTCGATTATATATAAGTATTAGTCTCGTCTCGTCGTTTCAAAGAATTACACTCGTTTCCGAATATTCGGTAATTAAGTAACAAATAAAGATGTGTCCGGTAAGAAGCAACGACACCGTCTGTTTCGACGCAGAAACGGCGATAAAAGTTTCTCTCCCCTCTGTTTTCAGCGGCGCGAAAGGAACGAAGCGCCGCCACGTCTGAAGTCTGTTTTTCCCAAGGGAATTGCCGGTGCACGGACCGTTTTATCGCCAGTGTATTTCCACGGAGCCGCGTAGCCGCGTGTCCTGAGTGAAATTAGCGAATCCCTGCTCCCCCGAGGCGGCGGGATACGCGTAGTCCACGGCCGGTCCGCTGCGTTACTGCGGGACAACACGCGTCGCTTCATATTCCTGGCCCCTTTTCAATGTTCCGGCTTCTTCGAGTGTCAAATTTAATAAGCTCGCTATCTCGATTTTCCTCGGACCGGAATACGTTCCTGCTCGTCGCGAAAAGCCACTGCACACCCCACGTCGCTGGCTATATCGGGCCGTCTACTACCCCGAACGTTGTTTTCCATTATAAACGAGATTCTGCGCGAAATACGAGCTTTTCGAGTTAAACGGAGGATTTGTTTAACTCGCTAACGCCACCACGGTTACGTCTCTTCTTATCCTTTTCGAAACAGTCACGTTTCTTTCGACTTTTTCGCTCCGAAATGACGAATCTCTCGTTTGGCACCAGACACTCCGGTTTTTCCAATTTTCGTGATGCGTCGCCTGGAAGCACGCGTTAAATGCGGCAAACCCGCGCCGCGTAATTCGCGTAGACGTCGTCGCGGAATTTATTACGCACCCCACAAAGGAGTCAACCTTGCGTTCCAGGGAAACTCGATTACCGGGGGGTAGAGGGCGCATAAATTGCCGATAGCTCTCTCTTCGTCCCTCGTGTCATGATTCCATTTTGTTTCTCTCCCTCCCCTGCCCTGCGCAGCTTCCAACGATAGTTAAGGCAATACCCCGACCATGGTCCATGCAAATTTTGTTAACGCGGAGCGGGCGGGACGACAGACGCACAGAAGTAGAGGAATCTTAAGATGGCGAACCTCGTGGAAGTCTGGAATCCACGGAGACTCGTCGCTGTCAGACTGTCCGATCCTATTTAGTCGATCCTATTTACGCTTCGAATTATCCAAGAATTTTTACTTATCTGCAGTTAAATTCAACACGCTCCTTATATATCGGGACTACGCTAGTAAATCACGGTTTAGAATCAAGCCTGAGGCTGTTTTAGATCTCGAATGAACGTCGGTCGGTTCTTACTAGCGTATGGCGAGTGAAAATTGATAATTAAGTAACAACTGAAAAGCGATCGTGCTTATTAACTTAATGCAGAGAGAAAACACCGCCGAGGCGGAAGATATATGGCCCGTGTCGTAAGAACGTTCGGGCCACTCCCGTTCGTACGAATAATTAACAATCGAGCAACGGTAGAAAAACAATCGTCGGTATTAATTAATCGATACCCTATCGCTGATAATCGAAACGCGGCTCCTTCGGTAAGGTTTCACCGGCGTTGGTGTACGTCTGTGTACGATCCACGCACACTGTTGACCGCGTGTCACAGACACAGCGGTGCAATAGCACTCGGTGACATAAAATCTGCACGGTTCGATCGCGCCGCGTGGCACTCGAACGCTTAATGGCAATGTCTCGCGCACTGCCTCCCAATAATCGTATCTCACGCAATGACCAAGCCCTTGTTAATACATTCGTTGCCAGTTGACAACGTTGCACGCGGATACGGCGTCATTAACACCAGCCACGTCGTTTGGAATGTATGTCGGCTGCGAACTGCACCGGGCAAACATTAAGGTCGCGCACCTTAAGGGGCCATTTTTATCGCCAAGTACACGCACACATCGCCTCGCAAGCTGCGCCGACTCCGACAATCGGTGCTTCTGGCCAAGGAAACAGTAACGACTATCGTTATCGAGGGTTGTTTCGCGGAATAACCGCTGTCTTCGAAATAAATTTCGAGAAAGAAATAATCCAAGCGAGATTAGAAACGGATTACCATCGACGATGGTTGCGAAGAAGCTTCCGAAAGGATCCCAAGATGGCTGAACAACGGAACGAAAGGGTCCAACGAATTTCGCGAGGTAAAACCCAATCGTTCCGTTATCTCCTGTCTCAGAGAGAAATTTCGAAAAATTTCGAGAAATTATCCAAGCGAGATTACGCGCGGATTACCGTCGATGATGGTCGCGGAGAAACTTCCGAGAGGATCCCAAGATGGCTGGACAAAGAACGAAAGGATCCAACGAGTTTCGCGACTCGGATCGCGAGGTAAAAACCCAATCGGATCCGTTATCTCCGTCGATTCGTTCGCGACTAATCTCGCGATCTTCGCGGCGCTTCCTGGGCAGAAAATTCCAGCGGGTTTCGGCCGAGTCTCCTCGTTCAATCCTGGTTTCGTCGCGCGCCTATCCGCGATCCTGGAACTCGCGATTAACCGGACGGATAAAGAGGCCGGTATCAATCCGGCTCGATCGCGCGAATTCTTGTACGCGTTTCCACTGTGTGCCTATGCGGCAGGTTGATTTTTTAACACTTTGCAACGTACCGGCAGGGTAACCGGTTTCTCGATTACGTAGAAAGTGGCCCGTTTTTTCGATCGTATCGCGAATCGATCGCGCATTGGCCATCGCCGCCGCGACAGCGGGGCTAGCGAAAGCGGTAGGCCACTCGCGCGAATTCCGCTTGATCCCGCGGATCCTCTCCATCTTGATTTCCATCACGACTTCCATCTCGATTCCGCTATTAGGATTTCGACTCGGGACCCGATATTCCTCTGCCGCGGGGTCTAATCGCTTTCCGGAGCTGTCCGCGAAACGGCGACCGGGTCTTTCTGCGTTTCACTCGGTTAATTTACAACCGCGCCATAAATCCTTCCGTAACGCGGATCGCAAACGGCTACCGTATCTAAAAACACGGCTGTAATTATCGCTACTTTGTCCGCCGGTAATTACACCGTGCTGTTACACGAAAAATGACCCGAGTGCCGGACGGTGCGCGCTGGACTGCGCGCGCGCGCGCGCGCGTTCCGCGCAGACAGGAAGTACACAGAGGCGAACGGAGGAAATCGTGCTTTAAACGATACCCACGCGTTCGTGCGCTCGTTTGCCCGTGGCCCGCTCGTTTGATCGTGCAATTATTGCGCAACCATCGTCGCTAACATTCGCGTATCCCATTTTTCCGTCCGCTCCGGCCCGGTCCGCGACGAAATATCTCGTCACGCGTAACACGCTCGCGCCGCGTCGTCGCTTTTCCATTTCCGGCGTAATTAGAACAACCGGCTGGCGCGGCCAGTCTCTGACAGAGGCGAG
>NIJG01000007.1:1044527-1055284 GCA_002201625.1 Euglossa dilemma
AACCCATTGTTCGTGGCTCGCGTGTGTCTCTCGCTTTTTCTCCCTCTCTTTTTCTGTCTCCGGTCTCTCCCGCTTGTCACGACGCCCTTCCGCGATTTTTCCGCCTAGGAACCGACCGCGGCGACCGATCGCGGCGTCTCTCCTGGCCAGGTTCTAGGCGTCGTCTGGTTCTAGGCTCGCCGGCCAGCGCCATGCCTCGTGTAGAAATTTCGATTCGACAAAACGATAAAACCGGTTTAGAACGATCCCGCTGGATTAATAGCGCTTTTTAGTCGACGTCGAACGCGAACGGAGATTTACACGCCGCACTGTCTCGGCTGCTAGTCTTCGATCGGCCGATCGTATTACCGGGCACCGTGAAAAGAGAGACCGAGAAAGAGAGAGAAAGAGAGAGAAGAGGAAAAAAGGAGGAAAAGAGGTGGAAAAAAAGGAGAGGAAACGCGAATACTGTTGCCGCGAGTTCGCGCGATTAAGAACCGGTGCCACGAGCATTGGCGTGTGCTCGAATGCGTGGCTAGAGGAGAGAACCGGCGAGTAAGTATATAACGCGAGTCACGAAGCGTTCACGCATTCGTCGTATTCGGAGCAACAGGAGCTTATCGCGGCGTGGCATCTTTTCCTCGGTCGAAAACCTCGCTTTTCTCCGTAAATTAGGGGCCCGTGGCTATTTTCGATGGCGGATGTGACGTTGCAGCCTTCGGAAGTGGCCCTTTTTGTTAGGAGCCGCGGACCATCCGCTTGCCTGGCCGGCGTTAATAGCGGTTTGCTGCCCTTTCTGCTCGTTTGCTGTTAACCATCGCGCTTTTTAGCCAGCCACCGTCCCGTTTTCGGGGCTCGTTCGCTCGATAAAAAATATTCACTTTGCCCGGACGAGCAACCACACCGGCCGCGTTTCCTTCCACGTCCGCTATCTAAAATCGAATCCTCGCGACGTCTAACGATTGTCTCGCTCGGGACGCGTACGAAGCGAAAACGGGGGATCGAGCTAATTCCGGCAAGTAGACGCGGAAACTGAGCCGAGATCGGCTGGATAAAACGACGATCGGATCTATCGGCTCTCGGATCGGCCGGTAGCAGCGGCGTTACAACCGCTCCTTTCAAACTCGATGACCATAAAGTACCAGACACGACGCGTTCGCTCAGGTCTCTCCGCTTGTTCCTCGAGGTAAAAACTTGGCCGAGCGATAACGATACCGTGGATAATTCGCAACGACCGTCTCTCGCTGCATTCGACTCTCTTTTGACTCATTCGACTCTTTCGCGGAGACCAGCGACCCATGTAAACTTCGAAACGCGAATATCGCGTTGGAATTTTGTCAAAGGAGAAAGAGTATGATACCCAAAACGCGGTGTTTGGAGTTTGGAACGGTAGATTTGGGATTTCGACGGGGACCAAGGGAACAAAGGTCGCTGGTGACTGGTCCAGAGGGTAAAGCTTGGACTGGAACGAATGAGACGGCGCTTTCTTCCCGCGATCCCGTAGCTCTAACAGGCGTGCAGTGGTCGGCGTAAATGGCGACGTAACGGGGATTATCGAGGCCTCGTTAAACGCCGAGCCTCTAAGCCCCGTGAACGTCTGGTCCGGAGCTCACGGTAGAATCGGCTAATTGTTTGCAAAAACACCGAGGGAAATGCCAGTCCGCGGAATCTGTCGCGACGGCTCTTAAAGCTGGAATCTGCCGATGGCCGATTCGGCGCGGCTGACTCGCGGTTTCCTCTTCTTCTGCCGCTTCGATCGGTCGTTTGATCGGCCGGCGAATTTCACCGTGGCTCTGAAACGCGTCCCGCAATTTCGCGGCATGAGAAGCAGGAAATGCCCGCGGAGAGCCACCTGTCGTTCCCGGCTAGTTACGTCGCGCGGCTTTCCGCTTTGACGCCGCGTGTCATCCGCGATTTCGTGCGGACGCGTCGCGGCAAAGAACAGGCTACCCTTTCGCCCCGCGATTTGACAGATGGATCGCGAAGTATGCGAGAAATGCGAATCTACCAGCGTTCGTCCTCTCGACGTCGAGCGTCCGCGAGGATCGAAGGGAAGCGAGCAGCGACCGACGGCTTCTTGCTTACGCTCGCTTCCTCCCGTCACGCGGCTTCCTGCGTCTCGAATTCGAGATTCCAGGTCGCGATTTATCGACAAAGCGAGAAATTCCGAGCGTTCCTTTCGCAAAACAGTGCGAGAATCGAACGTGGCGAATCCGGAAAAGCGGGAGAGATGGATCGCTGTCGCGAGTGGGCGCGATTCGGAGCAGAGAATATCGCACGCGTGTCACCGCGGATGAAACGAAAGGTGGCCGAGTCGCGTCAGCCACTCGGTTAATTATCCCTTACTAATCAGCCAGAGGTGAGGCGTGCATCTGGTCCTTGAGCGGGGCCCAAAGGCAAGCGCGGCCACGATGGCACGACGATAATCGCAAATTGGATTATAATTTGCAGGAGATAAGTCACGCTCGTCACCTCGACTGCGAAATGGCCGAGAACCGAGAACGAGAGGGAATCCGGCGACGGGAGAAGGACGGAACTCATGGGAGCGCTCGTCGAGGGCCCTTTCGACCCTCTTCGTCTCTTCTGTCCTCCATGTCCCCGGCTTTCCTCCACCCTATCCGTCAATTATTTAGTAATTGAATGCGAGGAAGCCGAGAGTCATCGTTTAAATTATCGTTTCTGGTAAGCCACCACCGTCGGCGTTGCTGTTTATCAGCGGCTGCGCGAACAAGAGCGAAACGTCGCTAACGATGCTCCTTCCTCCTCTGGACCTGCCGATCCTCTCCTCCTTCCTCTCCTCCTTCATCAGTCCCTCTCCTTTCCGCTCCGAGCTTCCACGGGGATTTTTCATTTAGCCCGGCATCCGCGGTTACGCCTCGAGAGCCAGGGTTAAAAGACTTCGTTTCCTAGCCAGGATCCTGCTAGGCTAATCGAGGGAAGAGATACGATGACCGTTCGGCAAAGGCGAGAAGAATGATCGCGGAAATGTATGCGAGGAGACGGAGGCAATCTGAGAGATAACGAATCGACTTTCTAGCCGGTTCCGTTTAGGATATCGAATCGGCCTACGGAATAAAGGTCAGAGAGACAGGGAGACGACGCCGGCGTCGGCGCAGCCCCGAAGAATCACCAACTTCTTCTTGGTCGCGAGCTTCTCTCTCTCGGTTTGCTCCGAGCTCGCACGATTCGTCTCGGCGCGGGCGCGGGCGCGAACGAGTTCGCAGCCCGATCCTTATCCGTCTAATAAATAGCTCGAGACGTGACTACGACGTTTCGTGACAAGTTAATCACGCGGAGAAGGAGCAATCCCCGGGAGGAATCGCCGTGTTACCCTCTCTCGCTATAGATGAATCCACAGAAACTGCACATATTTATGTAAATGGCCGCCGACCCGTTCCCGTACACCTAGCCTCCTCTTTGTTTTACAAATATGGCACTCGACGCCGCAGGAACCAGGCGGCCATCTTTGTTTGATGACTCGACAAGTAACGCGCGACCGCGCGCCAGCAACCCCGCCGATCATCGTCCACCGATCGGCATACGATTAACACGAATTCCCTCGGCCGTGCGCGGTCACGGAAGTCTAGGATCACCACTCGTCGACGCCGCTGCGCTTTTACACGTCGCTTCCTTCGTCAGACTTCTTACCATATCGTTGCTATCGCTGTCATCGTTAACGCGAATCGCGCGGTCCTGCTGCGATTCGCGTAGCGAAATCCGCGCGAGACAGCGTAGGTCGAACAATTATCGTGCACGTAATCACGGTTGTAGGAAGACACCGGGAATGATTAACGCCCTAGGCGTGTCTCGTTTAGCGTGAGCGTCGCTCCGACGTAGGCTGCTCCGATTGTCGGGGTTAAAACGAGCGAGCGCACGCGAGACAATCGTCCTCGCGAGCGAGACCTCGAAGCGTCGAGAGGAAAGACGGTTTTCGGTCTCGAGGGCTGGAACTACGCGGAGCCGGGCGAGACGGAGCGTATCGACTCGCAGATGACGATTTCTCTCAGCCAGGGATTAAACCTATCCTCTTACTTCACCCTCGGTCGTTGTTTTCCATTTTACACGGTGTATGTTTGCGCTTCTTCACGGTGGCAGTCGCGTCGGAGGGCGGGATTAGTCGAAATGGTAATCCCGTAGGCAAAGCGTGGCGTTACACGCGGCTGGTAGCGGCGATGTTTTTCCAACGGGGACACGTTAACGCCCCGTCACTTGTTTCGTGTTTGCTCGCTCGTTTGATCTTCGAGCACGCTTCATTTGACGCTTATTTGCCCTGCGAGCGCGCGCTGTGTGCGCTCCGTCTCGCGCCTCCGCGGGTTGCGACACGAGGCTGAGATTTCACAGGCAGCCTCGAGCTTTTCCACGAAAAGAGCAAATATCCACCGCCTCGATCCGCTTCCTTCTTCGATCGGGGAACGTTCGTTCGAATCGCGATGACTGACGCTCTTCGTTGTACTGTTTAGAACGTGGGCTGAACGATTCGCAATCGCTTTCACCGGATTCTCGAAGCAACCGATCGACGACGAACCTACGTCGAATCTTCCTCGGTGGATTCAGGATGGAATTGGTCGTTGGACGGTAGGCTGACGGGACGCGTTTGTCTGGGAGACCGCGCGAGACAAGACTATGCGGGGGACGAGAATCGTGGAGGGATCTCCATCGGTATCGGGCACGAGCGACGATCAATTTTTCTTGTACGCGAGGCGCGGACGTCGGGACGTGCGGATATGAAAAATTTCGAGCAGCCGGTAATGAGGTGCGTTCACAAAAGAGCCGCGTTCACGTTTGGACAGCCACTGTCATTTGTTCTCGGATCCACGGTCATTTGTCTGCTCACGGGCCGGCCTGTCTTTTGTTACACCGTCAAAACAGCATTGTGCCGGGCTAACGACGTTCATCTCGCGCCACCCTCTCCACCGATACACACGGCCATCGTTTGATTTACGCGTGCCCCCGTCTAATCGCGCGTTTATCAAGGTCCCGGCCACGATTAGGCCGTTCCCCGAATCACCGACGCGAAATTTTTCCACCATCTTTCCGATCGATCCTTTCTCTTCCTCTTTTCGCAGCCTCCTTTTTCTCAGGCTTCCTACTCGCGAGAACCGCGCGCGTGTCTCGCGGCAACTTGGCCGTAACGCGCGTGTACCGAGTCAAAAATGAGCAAACGCAAAGGTTCAGCGTGTCGGTTAATTAATGGCGCGTAATTCCGATCGGGTTTTAATAGATATCGCACGGCCGCCAAGGCGTTTAGAGCTGTCGGCGATCGGCCGGACATTAATCAAACTAGTTTCCTAGCGAAATTACAATCCGGTCGGCGTTTTCGAGTCGACTCGCCGCGCAGAAACTGCGGATATCATCCGCGCGTAATCAGAGACTCGTGGAATTTTCTCCGTTTTTCCTACCAACTGGTTCTCGCTGTTCGCTGGTCGAAAATCAGTTTGATCGACAGCGTGGATGTTATTACCGAGATAACGGGATCGTGTTTGATATTCCGCTGGAGAACCGTGCAACGCGGATCCGTTTCGTTGACAATCGGTGGCACCACCCACCGAGATGCTGCGGCCTGGCTATTAGCATCCGGAACAATCGACCGCCGCGGGTCATGACAGCACGAGAAACCCTATGAATTTATCGTAATTTTATGTATGGCACAATCAGCGGCCTCGGTGGCGGATAAAAAGGAAGGCGAAACGCGTGATTTACCGCCTTTTAAGAACGTGGCCGCGAGACAGCCACCGGACCACGTCGGACCAACGCGTGCGACTGAACGACCACGAAAGCGATACTTTTACCGTGTCCCTTTTGAAACAGACGTCGTTATAAACGACCAAGAGAGGGACAAAACTCCGTTCGACGTTTATGGCCGAGCTTGCCTTTGTATTTTCCTCCAAACGAGACATTAACGAGCCGATCCTCTCGCGTCTGTCACCGGTTAACAGAGAAGCATCTCTTCTCTTCTCTTCACGCGAAACTGGCGACGCGGAATCGCGTGTCTGAAGATAATATACTCGCACGACGATAAGGATAAAAATGACGCGACGCAGGTGAGCGCAGGGAATACGTAATAGCGGCGATATTAATTCTACCAAAGGCAAACGAGAGTTTTCAGACGAGACTGGTTCAGCATCTCCGCCGAGTGTTAGAGGTCTTTATTATTTTATTCAAACGGTCGTCCGTCCTTTTATTTTCCCTGCCGGAGACGTCCATGGAACGGCGTAAGAGACGTTGAAATCGCTAGGCTGCCCCTAAGTCATTAGTGTGCCACGGCATAATTATACAGCTAATGATATCCTGAAGTGTTTCGAGACACCGTGGCTTCTCGATGTTGAAAACATCAACCGGGTTGCACGAAAAGATGAACCTCCTCCCTTGGCTTCCCGTTACCCACATTAACTATACTACACGCGAGTAAACCCGTGATGATATCATAAATTTCCACATGGAAGAGGAGCGCTGTTACGAAAGCCGCCTTCCGCGCGCGGCTGTCTGCTCGCTCGTTTGCTCCTTTATTTATTTACTTGTTTATTTACCTATTTACGGTAGGAGCAGTCCTAGATAAAATCAAGTAAAGAGCGTGATGGAAGCTGGCGAGACGCGCTATCTTCCCTTTCGATATTTCTCGAATAAATAGAAAAGAAGATTCCAACGGCTCGAACTGCCGATGCGTAAAGATTAGATTGACATAAGTAGATACGTAATCTTCGCATCTAAATAGAGCTGTTAATTTTATCAGAGGCAGGTGCAATGGCGAAAGTTCGCTCCGAAAAGGTAGAAGGTATAAAAATTCGCGAAGGAGAGAAAGAGAGGATTGGGAAATTCACGGTTAGCCGGGTATCACGGGTAACAAGGATTCCTCGGAGCGCATCAGCTGCGTCGCGACACACATCGAGTGTGTGGGCCTTTTTGCGGAACGGGCCAAGATAAATGACGAGAGGATTAATCGCCCGGCGATCGGCGGGACCAAGGGAGCAAAACTGTGTGTAATCGTCGGCCGTGCGGCGGCCGGTTAATCGGTTGTGCGCGTACAGTCGAGTAATTTATGCAGCGTGCAATCACCGCGGCCACGAATTGAGCCACCGCAGGAAAAAGGAGCAGCTCGACCGAGATTTACCGCGGCTCTCCGGCTGATAGACTCGCGGGAAAGGAAAACGTTCTCGCGATCGGCAGCTCGGATCGAAAACCGGCGCTGAACCGGCGGAATCGTCGCGATTATCGCGTCACCGTAGCCCCGAGACACCGCTTGTACTGTTATATCGCGCATCTCCCGTCTCGAGCCCTCGGATTAATCATCGTCTGCCGATGCGACGCCGAGAAATCTCTAGCGATAACCGAGCGGGCAATTTTCTCCGGACTTCTTCCGTGAAAAGATCCCTTCGAAAACTCGTTTCGCACCGTGAAAATCATCGAACGCGTGTGGATCTGTTACGTCCGAACTCGATTCGTAAACTGGAAGAAGCGGATCGTTGAAATTACTCGGGAGAAATCGGTAAAAATTCGTGTACTCGAGTGACGCGCGGATTCGTTGTAACGCGGTGAAAATCGGTGTTAAAGGGTACCAGAGCTGGGTTCGCGTGGGGATTTTTATCTTGGAAATTCGAAACGTAGGTACGCGTCACGGCGTAGCCAGGTCGGTCGTGTCCCTGGGCGCTGAACGCGGATCGGTTCTCATCCGGTCGACTTTGCCTAACGATCGGAAACGATGTCGTGGCTCGACGAGGCTGGTACGCGCGGTGCAAAGACCTGGCATACTTTGTAACCTCGTATACCGTGTCTAATTGACACGCGAGGCGTAGGGTATCGCGTCGTGGCCGAGCGACGATAATCTGGGAAACACCGAGTCCGGTATTATACTTTATAATAGGAGCGGCGGCGGACGACGACGCGGCAAGGCGGGGCCAGGTCGGGCGGAGAGGAAAGGAGAACGAGGAAGGAACGAAACAACGAGGGAATCGACGCCGACATTCAATTTTCTCGCGCGAGCGAAAGAGGGAAAAAAAAGGGGCCTAACGCGGTTGACCGGCGACGGAAAAAGTCGTCCCAGTGGGCTGTGCCACGATGTGCCGTGGCTCTTTTATGCCACGCGACCTGTACGATCGACGTGTAATGAAGACGTATTATTTAATATACGCGTCGGCAGGGCCTCGCGATTCCGCCGACGCCCTAGCCATTGCGCGCTTTACACACGCCGTAATCGGCGAATTTATCGGCCGGCCGCCGACCGTGCGGAATTCTCCCTCCGCCATTGCGAATTTCACCCAAACCCGCTTCTCCGATATTTCTCTGAATACTTCGATCGTGTTCGGCTCTTCCGTCGTCACGGTGGTACGTTCCTACTTCGAAATTTCTCTTCCGCGAGAGATATCGTCGCTTCGTTCGCCGGAAGATCGGATCGCGACGGGGGAGGTGAGGAGAACGAGGACTCAGGGTGGCGAGAAAAAAGGGAGAAGCGGGAGCGTGAAAAGGAGAAAAAGAAGGCAGACTCGGAGGACCGGCGTGGAATCGAGTGTCACTTGTCTTGGACGCATGGAGCGTCCCCCAGGGCACTCGTCGAGTGCGTTAGCCAAGGGGCGAACCGGCGGTGGCGGTCAAATCGATACGGTGTTTTGTTTTAAGCGACGTTAAAAGGATCGGACGAGACAAAACAGAGACCGCGGGGGCGTGAGCCGAGCCCGGGCCACCCTCGGACGCGTCGCAATTTTTTTGATACGCTTTTCCTCCTCCTTATCGACGAGCTATTGTCCGATCGAACCGGGGAGAGCTCTCCTCGAAATCCACGACGCTCGCGAGCGCGACGACGCTTTGTTTAATAAAACCGCGCAACGAAACATCGATGATTCGATTGCAACCACGGTCAGGTTGGGCGGTAGTTTTTTCGCGCGGGTCGCCGACGAATGGAAAAGAAGCACCGCGCTGGCCGGGGCATTAAGTATGAACGAACTGGTCCATATAAAATATGCAGGCACGCGTGGAACGCGAAATACCGCGAAATATCGCGAAATGCCGCGCAATTTGCAGGCAGAGCCAACCCGCGACCCTCTTCGCCTTTGTATCGGCATCAGCACGGATAATACCGTTGATAATTTTTTCGATTTATAAAACGTTAGGCAAAACACGGCGGCCGCGTTGCCTTCGGTGGTTGCGCACGGTCGGCCGGACGGTCGATCAAAGCGCCGTGGCATTGTGACGAGAAACACGAATTCCTGGTCTGGAAACGAGTGTTTTAACAACTCCCTCCCTCGCGGACCACCCCCGGTGCCCGGACCGGGGCTCTCTCAAAATCTATTTTCATCGTCGGACAGATGTAACTTCGCTCTCTCGTGGCAGCGACGCGTGCATCGATCGTCAGATGTCTCTCCCGCGAGCCCTCTCCGCGGCCCCTCGTTCTCTCTCTTCAATCTGCAGTCAATTGTTTCCAGCTAAACTGTTTGCCTTTCAGTCGGCACCCTTTTGCCGCACGGCACCGTCTATTTGCTCCGTTTAATGTGGCGCGCTTTCGAGACTCGCCGAATTTTCCAGCGACAGTGACGGAGAGAGCAACAGAGGGTGAGAGAGCGAGAGAGGAAGGGAGGTGTAGCGGTTGTCGTGGAGTTCCATCGAGACGAGGGGTGAACCGTCGAACGCAAGAAAGTTTCCACGGGGAACGAAAGTAGGCTCCGTGCCGCGAATTCGCCGGGGATTTGCGTACTCCCGGTGAATCGCGGGAAAAAATCAGAACACGCGAGGAGGATGCCGAGGAAATAAGTAATTTCTCGAAAACCTGCTGAAATTCCGCGTAAAATCGCTCCTTTCCGCCTTCTACCGGGTACAAAGGCTCGATAACTTCGAACCAGCCACGGGTTTCCTTCTTTTTTTCTTCTTTCTCTTCTTCCCTTTTCTTTTCTTCTCTTTTTTTTCTCTCTCTTTCCTTTTCTAACCGAGAATCGAACCGCGTTTACGGTGCGTACGGAGCGTATAAAGGCGCAGATTGGTTTCGCCGGTGTTTGTTATTCATTAGTTTTTTAACGTCGAGGGGAACCGGCCGCGTAATTACGCCTATAAGTTCCACGTCTTGTACTCTAGCCAGGGCACGATGAAATTAAGACGGCACCGCGATAGGTTTTCAATTCGAAAACAATTAATCACCACCGCCTCCCGCGCGTCCGTGCCTTATCCAGTAACGGCTTAATTATAAAACAATCACGCTCGGCCGGGGCACCGGTACACGTAAAAGGCGATCGAGACGCGAACGAGCCTCTCGCTCGAATATGTGCTAAATCATCTGCTGGTCGTTTGTTGGCAGGTACCGGGGCCGCCTCCTGGTGTAACTATCAGCCGTGGGGCCAAGAAACGAGAGACGATGCCTTCGATACTCCGACGATATAATCCGCTCTCGTTTCTCTCCTCCGATCCAGCTCGATGAATCGTTGAAACGTCCGAACGGTCCTGCCACGTCGTCGGTTCCCTCCATCGCGTCCATCAAACGCCCTCCGTTATACCTGCGCGAATTTCCACCTCCGGTTCCATCCTCGCGCTCCGGTCAGCCAGTTTCGCAACCGAGAAATCTCTCCACCGAGTACCCTCGCCTAGCCGCATAGACTACGAAGAAGAGGGAGAGAGAGAGAGAGGGAGAGAGATGATAGGCCGTTGCAGAGGGTTAAGTTTCAAATCCCCTCGTCAGAGTCAACCGGACTCCGGCTTTCCGTCTGTGTACCACCGCTGACAAAAGCGAGTAACCACCGGGACCACGCATCGATTCCGGTAAACCTATCTTCGCGAGCCACTCTACCGCGCGACGTTTCCAA
>NIJG01000007.1:1064631-1092245 GCA_002201625.1 Euglossa dilemma
TCTTCTAGCCGATCTTTAAAATCCATTTTCGAGTCTTTCGGAAATTTCGCGAATAATTTTACTCGCCTTACGGAATAACATACGGAATATTATAATTGGGAAATTTGTTGTCCGTTTGAAATCGATTCGACCAGGGAGAAAAATCGCGAGAGACGATATTCGAGAGATGGATACTGCGAGATTATTCGAGAGCTCGTTTCATATCCTATCGGAGGCCGGAGCGTGCCCTGCGAAATTGACTGGGACGGTGTCGAGAGTGGATTTGGGCAGGACTCGCCTATGCAGAGACGTATCGTGGAACGAAAGGAGAGGAAAGCATCGACGAAATACAATTTGAAAGACGTAATTCGAAAATCGTTGTTCGCCCGACGGCAGCGACCCTCCGTCGGACGTCAAAATGAAATTACGCGACCCTCCACGCGGGGACCTTGGGACAGGCACAAAGGCTCGTTTGCCGAGGACACGGCACAACAATCTGACTAAAGGGACCTAAACCGCTAATCGTTTCGCGATTAACTTCCATTAAACGCTACTTAATGAACGAAACTTTCGCGTCCTCTCGCGACTAGCCGCGATCGTTCGTCCAAAGACAACTCGCCTCGACGAGTTTATCGCGAATTTATCAACGCGATTGCTCGATCTCTCCTCGAGAGATCCTGCGAAATCCTCTGGACATAGCGAAATTTTTAGTCTCAAGCCCATGGACTTTCCCGAAGAGTAACGATGGATTTCTTTGCGAGAATTTCGCTCGATATTACGATTATCGCGTTTTAATAAAGAAAGAGGTAAAGGAGAAGAAGGAACATACCTATTCTTCGCAGCAGCAGCGCGATCCCTTTGCCTCCTGTTCTTGAACCAATTTCCAACCTGCGTAGGCGTGAGTCCCGTGGCGGCGGCCAGTTCCCTCTTCTTCCCGGGATTCGGATACGGATCCTGCAGGTACCACTCTCTCAACAACGATCTGGTCCTCTCCTTGAAGCAATGAGTCTTTTGTTCCCCGTCCCAGATGGTACTGGGCAACGGGAATTTCTTCCGAACTCTGTACTTGTCCACCGGGCCGAGCGGCCTTCCTCGCAGCTTCTCAGCCTCCTGATAATGCGCCTCCAGCCACATCGCTTGTAGTTTACCATGAGAGTCCTTGGTGAACTTGTGCCTCTCCAGTATGGCGTACAACTCCCTGTAATGGCCCGAGTGGAAAGCGACGATAGCCCTGGCCCTCAGCACAGCCTCGCTCTGGTTCAACTCCTGGATGTTGGGATGCGCGACCGGCAGGCTCCAGAGGAACCTGGCCAGTCTCTCGATGTCGCCGCTCTCTTCCAGGGTCTCGCAGACGGTGGCGACCTGGCCGACGGTGAAGGACAAGGTTGGCAAGGCGAAAACGGGAGCAGGCACGATCGGACCATTGGCGGTGGGCGCCGTGGCACCGGTCCCTGCTGGCGCTACGGCTGACATCTCTTCGATTGTCCCGATCCTTTCCGTTCCAGCATCCACTTCGCTCCGTGTTCTCGAAGATCGCAACGGACCACCTCTTCACAGCATCGATGTCACCCGACTCGGCGTCTGTCGGACTCAGGAAACTCTCCGACTCGATTTGTGTTTGCTCTTGGCGCTTCTCATCGTGTCGTTGACGCGACTCGCAAGCTTGCCATTACTCCACCTCTCGGTCCGCTCGATCACTCGATCGATACTCGCAACTCACTTCACGAACAAGCGCACTGAATAGAGATATACCCGATCGGACACAGTGTTCCGGACGTGGCCGGGCGGGCCCCGACGTGTGCACGGTCAGGCCCAACGTTGAGACAGGTGACAAACCCCCGTTGTTTCCTCCAAATGTTTCTTTCCCCGACACGGCAGAGCGGAGAGAACTGGTGGTTCTCTCGATGATGGTCGCGCGAGACGCAGGATAACTCGAGCACGATTCGGATAACCCCGGAAACGGTTGTCAAGGGACGAGAGAGTTGGTTTGACCGGCTGTTGTCGGCCGCTTCGTCTCCCGCCGACTGAATCTCACCCCCGAGCGCCGCTATCCTCGCTGGCTGACCCCTGGCTGCGAGTTACGTTCTCCAGGTAGATATCCTCGGGGTCACATCGGGCGGAAAGCACACGCTGACGTTCTCCTCGGCCGTGGGGATATCACGCGAGGCCGCTGTTGCCTGGATCGTATCGGATAGCAAACTGGTTTCGTTTACAAGCCGGCATCTCGGCACCGGCCCTACCCAGCATGATACGTTTGTACGCGCCCGTTGCAACCGGGTAGTCCCGCCGGCTCTTGCGACCTACCTCTACCTCGTCCTCTCTTTCGCTCCCTCTCTCTCTCCCTCCTGCTCGCTCTCCGGCGTCCTCGTCCTTTCTCCCTGCCCCCGGCGGCGAGACGCCGCGGAGGGGTAGCTGGAGAAAAAGAGACGGCAGTACGCTGCTCGGGGGCCAATGTACAGGCCACGCCTACTAGCCAGACCGGGATTGGCCGGATCCCATCCACGTCGCCATGGTAACCTTTCTTCGTCCTTCCGTACACCGGCGTCCGTGTTCGCGTTTGTGTCCGTTTAATTATCCCCTCCGAGCGTCGGCCAGCGTCGCCGTTCGCACCCCACCGTTCGGCCTGTGGCCCCCACCCTCCCTGCGACCCCTGCCACCGCCGCGACGTCTCTCACGCCCCCTCCCTCTCTCTCGCGCCGCCACACACCGGACCCAGAAGAGAGAGAACGATCGATGCGCCGAGCGGAAAGTGGGACGGAGAGTATGGAAAGTGGGGAAGCAAGGACGGGGAACCAGGCATGATCCCCGCGTTCAACTGCTGCCGTTCCTGCTGCCGTTCCGTACCTTCTGTTGCTCCTGCTCCCGTGATCTCTCCGCGAACTGCTTTCGACCAGACTCGCCGGTCTCGTTCCTGCGCCACACGGCCTAAGAGCTCCATCACGGCTTTTCGCCTCTGTTTGTCACTCTTCCCTCGCGAGATTCTCCTCTCCGCGCGCGCACACACGCCGCTCAGTTCCGCCCGTCGCGTCCGCGGCTCTTCCTCTGTCTCCGCCAGCGAGCCTTAACGTTTAATTTGCCTGCGTTCGTCTGCTCCTGCCACCGGGGTCTGCGGGACAGCAAGTCGGTTTCCCCGGGATAAATCGGGTCTCGGCCGTTTCGTTTCGTTTCGTTCCGTTTCGTTTCGTTTCGCGGGATTTAAACGTCTGCCGCCCCGTTGCCGCAGCCAGGACGTTGAACCCCGGTTGGCTCTCGTTCCATTTTCCCTTCTCCCGAGACTTCCGCGGAATTTCACGCCCGCGATATCGGCAATACGGGATAGAAGCCCTTTGTCGACACGCGACTAGATTTCATTTCTCGTCAAGACGACAGGTGCACGCGTATCGAGAAGCCGAGGACGCGCGACGGCGCCGAAGGCGTCTCCGTTTTATCGAACGCACAGCCGCAGCAGCAACGGCGGCGGCTTCAGTCTCGTGATAAATATTCCGATTTGTAACTCTGACGTATCCAGGCCGACGTGTCTACTCCCTTGCCGCGCGATATTGGTCGTCAGCCTTTTTACCAACTTTTTCCCCATATTTCCACTCCGGTTATCCTCGAAGCGTCTGAAGCCGCGGCGAACCCCCGAGGCCGCTCCGCGAGATCGGGAAAATAATCCTGCCACCGAGAAAGAGAGAGAGATCCTTCCATCGTGGAATTATTCGAAACGTTTACGCGCCGGTAACGAGCCGCGGAGCGGACTGTAAACCAGCCGCGAATATTTCTTCCCGATAAGTTTCTTAGTATCGCATCACCGGAACGAAATGGAAGGAAATATAATCTCGGGCGTCGATGATGCCCGAGATTGCTCTCGTTTTGCAATCGCTCGTTCCGTTACACGACCGGCACCAGACGATTGGCCCCTGGTTAAATCGGATTACGGGAAAAGCGGGATTACCAGTTTTTCCAAAGACACCGCTCCCGCCGCTCCGTTCTTCCGCTCGCGATCCGCCATTCATCCGTCTGCGCCGCGTCGATCCATATGACAGTCATTAGTTGACAGTCACGCGTGCTCGCGCGCGCGTATTTCCGACCAAGGGGGTGTCGCGCGGGTGCGCGCTGCCTCGAATTTTCAATAGCCGCCCCGCGAAATCGCCTGCCGTAATCTAGCTCCGCGACAATACAGCTCTCGTGGTATTAGAGCCGGATAATCGCGCGACTTTGTCACCGGAGGAGTCTACGCGAATTTATGCCACTTTCGCGGCTATCACTTTGACCCCGATTCCAGTCGGCCGCGTTAAATCGTATTTCCTCTCGCTCGTTTGCGTCCATCATTTTTATCACGCCTCCACCCTCCGCCGTGTAATTTACCTTTTAATAAAAACGCGTCCTTTCGTTCGCCTCGCCGACACCGTTCGTTCGCGACCAATCTGCTCCGTTTCTTTCCGTTTTCTTTCAGCAAACCGAGAGAAAATAGCGAAAAAGGTGCACCGTCTCGGTTATTCGTAATCAAAGTATCTATTTACGGATCCGTAACGGGACACGGGTATGATCAATAGAGGAGAATGAAGCTTTAATTTACTGCCAGGGTAGTATCCTTCTGGTGTCTCGACGGAGCGACGAAAATCAGGTGTAATGTTTCCAGAAAATGATTTATTCAAATCCAAAACACATGTTTCGCCGTGGAATAGGTACGGTGGAATCCTCGGAAAGTGCGAGGCTTTGGGTTTTCCCCGGGGAATTCCCAAGGATGTATACGAGTCGACTAGGTATA
This sequence comes from Euglossa dilemma, assembly GCA_002201625.1. Lineage (NCBI taxonomy): Eukaryota > Metazoa > Arthropoda > Insecta > Hymenoptera > Apidae > Euglossa > Euglossa dilemma. Next base: position 1,069,361 of record NIJG01000007.1, read on the forward strand.
GCGGAGAGGAGACAATGAGGTACCAGCAGACCCCTGCCGGCAGTACTGACCGACCGCCAGAATCGAAAGGTGGTAAATACTTATAGGGCCCAATTATCCTTCGACTGGTGGCTTCATTCTTCCCGGTATATACCGTGCCCTGGGAACCGGGAGGTTCCTCTGATCCGCCATCTTCCCCGAGCTTTCTTCCCGAGGTTTCTTCCCCGACGAGAATGAAAATTCTATCCTCGCATCTGTTCCGTCGACACGCGCGATCATCCAGTTATTCGATCACCGGCGATCATCGCGTCTCGAAATTCTTTCTGGCCGCTGTTGATGAACGCGAATCGGATTGTTTCCAAGACAAACCTCGCGATAGACCAGCGCGGCTAGTAAATTCTAATCATCGACGTTTGTTTGCCATGGCTGGATTCTATTCGATCGAGTGTACGCCACATTGGCAGGTACGGACGAGTGTACAAGGTATACCGATGATTAATAAACGCGTCCGCGCTCGTCGGGTCAGGTTGGTGTGCGTGTTTTCGGGACACAGGTATTCGTGATGGAGGATATTTTCGAATCGGATGTTGACGCGTATCGATACCGTGGCAGTTTCCAGAAAATCGCGGCTAATTCGCGCTAATAGAGAAGATTACGCGATTACCACGGCGGCTGTGCGAGCGAGTTTAGAGCGCCGTGGATTCTTCGTTGACCTTAACCCGTCTTTAATCTTCGTGAATAGTAAGCAATTAATCGTCCCGTCTAATGGATAAATTCCTCTGATTGCGCGCGTTAGCGGTATAGTTAGTAGGCACGGGCGAATACGTGTTCGCGTTGTTGCATACGCGACGGCAGGCAAAGCGCGCATACTATAACGCGATAACCGACGCGCGATTGTTCGCGGATAGCCCTTCCGAATCGTTGTTAATAAACACAGCGTGTGATCAACCGAGGCGAGAACGCGTTTATTCGAATTAATTAGCTTGGCGCTTCCGAACGACGCGGCATTTTCGCGAAATTCCAGCACGGCCGGCATTTCCTTTGGAAACTTTTTCAATTGCCCTCCTTGTTTCGCGATATTTCGTCCCTGAACACGCTCGCCGAGCGTTCTCTCTCCCCTGGAACGGTTTATTTGCATCGAACGAGGCTCGTTCGCGGCGATTATCAGCGGCCGAATTTTAAATTAACCCGAAACACGGGAAACAACGGGACGAAGCTTCGTTACCGTTAAGCGAAACGAGATTCCGTGAAATGGAAAAATTTCCAGCAGCTTTCGGCAGGCCGACGGTTTTCATCGCGCGGAATATCGTTCTTAATTACTAAGAAACGCGACGGGCGAACCGCGTGTGACAGGATCGAGCCGCGAATTGCGTTCGCTCGTCGAATATAATAGATTATCGGGGGGAGGGCGGACTGTCTCGCAGATAAATGTCGCGATAGCGACAGATAGGCCGCGAGTATTATACCGTTCCATCATCCAACCCCCGATTACGCGGCTGGATCGATCTATCGGTCGTCGGTGTCCGTTTGTTTGCTGACCTTCCGCGACAAATGATTTCGTCGCACGACAACCATTTTGCTCCCTCTCCTGCCTTTTCTCTTTTTTTTACCTCCCTCTCTCCTTTCTCCATCCCCGTCCTCCTCGTTTTTTTTCTCTATTTCCTTTTCCCAACGGCGAAGCTCTTCGCGGCACACCGTGTATATCCCAACCTGTTCCAGTTTCCAAGCAGTTCTCGTTCGTTGCTGCCAACAACCTTTCATCTTTTCGACCACGTTCCTCAAACCCGACGGGGAAATCTCTCACTCGACGGGCGAGAAGAGAAATATTCGCTGCTCTTATCACGCGTTCACCGCTCGTGCCGGTAACAAGGCGCCATCTCGCACGTACCGGCCCGTACAAAGGTTCTTTCATTGAATTCCATCGGGCACCGCTATTACTTTCCGCGATGAGAACTGTCAAGCGGGACTCGTTACCGAGGGTAGATTAATCACGGTCTAGAAACCAAAGAAAGGAAAACGTCGGCAGAGCGAGCTCGCCGCGCGTATCGCTCGGATACATTGTGCCCGCGACACGCATAATGAATTACGCACACGCCGATGTCTCTCTGCGGATTAGAATATCGAGCATGCTGGCACGTTCCGCTGATTCCGCGTTGTCCGCCTATGAAATATAAGAGGAGCCATTGTCCCGAAGGGTGAATTCTCCTCGTCGTCCATCCGTGCGGCCGTAACGAATTTTCGCCCGCGAAAATAAGACCTCGACGAGCCGGGAGCAAGAGGATACGTTTATCGTTCGCGAAATTTTATCGCGGTTCGTTCCTGCGTGGTTGAAAGAAATTTTTCAGCAGGCGACTCGACGCTTCGCGACGGAGAATTCCGACGCTATGCGTTTAGAATTTTCGGCAATCTCAAAGACGCGACGGGATTTTTCGTTTGAGAGAAACGAGTCTTTGGCTTGCTTCGTTAGCTTCGCAGTTCGAAGCTGATAAACTTCTCGGTTTCGATAATTTCTTTTTTTCTAATGTTAAAATTGGATAATTTCGCGATGCTAGAAAGGACCCCCGGGTGTTCGAACGTTGCTTATAATCGAACGACGAGGGATTACGCGTCTGGTCGCGTTTAAAAGCTAACAAGGCAGCGCGGAAAACGCGTGCGGATTACTCGGTATTACATACCGGCATAAAACGATCGTGTTTGTCTGGGGATTAAACGGTATGAATCAGTGGTCGAAACGATTCCGTGGAACGCGAACCCTATCGAACGAGGAAGCCTCGGTGCGCGAACTTACGGCGGCGGTTGGTTAGGCAAAGGGGAGCGCGAGACATATCGTTGTGGGATAATCCTCTTCTGGTTGCGCGGCCTATGGGGTGGCCCGCTCCTAATATGTAGGTTTCATTATTTAACGGGATCCTAATGGGGCGCGTTGCATTGCCCGGTCCGCGTATTATCGCGCGATCTCGCGTGCGAGCGCGTTTCGGCTCCGAATCAGATTCGCCTCTATCGAAATCTCCTTTCCGGATTACCCGGCGCGTAACCCCGTCGCTTCCCGATTATCCGCGCGTCGTTGTCTCGTCCCTTTACTTTTTTCCCCGTATTTGTCCGGCCACCGCCATTTCCACGTCGTCGAGGCACTACTCGGAAGCTTAACTTCTTATCTACAGCGATCAGCTAACACGAGCAACTCGGGCCAAAGGACGATGGAAAGCGGGCTCGGAGAGAGAGAGAGAGTAGGAAGCGGTGGTTTGAGAAGTCGATTTTTGGGTTAGGTCGTTGTCGAGGGTGGCAAGTGGCGCCCGGGATGTCCCTCCTCGCGGTGTGTTTACAGAGGAACCTCGGAAGCCGGGGATGAAATTTGAGGTTCGAGACTGGGAACGAGACGTCGGCGTAGGAGAGGAAAGCTGGCGCGGATCGGCGCGGAGGACCCGTTCCGGAGAGCCTGACGGGATTCATCTGCGCGATGGCGCCACGGCCATTTGTTTGTTTTACTTTTCTGGGCAGGCTGGCTTCTAACCCGGCCCTCCGTCGACTCTAACCGTGGGTTAACGAGGTCGTTAACGAGGCTCCCACTAATTCCGCTATCTTAGCCGGGAAGCTGTGCCGCGCCTTCTTTCTCGGCCAGATAATATCGTGCCTCGTCCCAGTCAGCCGTGGTTTTGTTTCGCTCTCCTTTCCTTTCGCTCCACCAGCCATCGCGGTGGACCTTGAATCGACGTTTCGCGCCACCCTTTTATCTTTCCCTTTCTCCTTCGGCTTCTTTCTTTTCCTCGACCTAGACCCCCGACGCACCGTCCTCCCTTCTTTCTAAACCGTTAATTCGTTTAATCGGAAATAATCCTACCTTTTTTTCCCTTTCTTTCCGTCTCTCCACCGTCTCTCCGACGTTTATATCGTTTGTTTCCGCGCGAAACGGACGCGACAGTCGCGCATAATCGATCGCGCCGAGGCTTCGTCTTCCGGATTAACTGCGATTCATTTTTGAAATCGTCCGACGCGTCCTGCCAGCCGGCTCGGTCGTCAAACTTTTAAGCGGCGCACGTCGCGGATAATGTGTCCCGGTGCGAAGTGGATTTATTAAAAAATTGCTTTTCCACGGAATCCTGTTTGCGCGTTCATCTAGCCCGCGCTTTTTCCTCCGCGCCGGGAAAACCTCATCGTTGGCCGTTATATCCGAAACGCTGAAGACTCGCCGCGACAGGCTTTTCCAACGCGTCTTTTCTCTCCCTTTCCCACTCTCTCTCTCTCTTCCTTTTTTCAACACACACCTCGCGAGAAGAGCCGGCCGTGCGCCGATTAAACGTTCCACGCCTTTTTTCCGTTCCATCTTCGACTCTTCCTCGCCCACTGATTCCCTCCACTCCTTTTGCGCTTCTCTTTTTAAACCCTCTGCCTGTATCCCTCTTCGAGAGATCGTCATTTTATATTCCTCGCGTCTACCTTCGCCCGCTCTTCTATTCCGCCGTTTTATTTTCTTTCTACGTTTTATCCCCTTATCGCGGTCCTCTCGATTCCTCCTCGCTGCCGCCCCGCGCCTCCATCTCCTCTCTCCATTTTTATTCCCACACTCTTCCATTATCTTTTTGCCCCGCACGCACCCCTATACCCCACCCCTCCGCAGCTCCGGCCCTCTCTCCTCTCTCCCTCTATCCACGTAACCCGTCTCTCCTCTCCTCTAGCCCACCTCTCTCTCTCTCCCCACACGGCCGCGTCCTCTCATTATTACGCTTTTTCGTCCTCTCGCCAGGCAACTCGTTACTATTTTTCGCACGGTTCGCTACGCGTGCCGTTGCTCGAGCGACCGATAAATTTTGCCGCGATATTGCGTTTGGCATTATCGCAATCATGAGCGGCAAGTACCTTCCTTGCCGCCCTTCCCTCGCGTCGCGGCGCCGCGTACGCGTGCACGGCTGTGCGCGGCCCAGCTCGCGTCCCCATGCACGCGCGTGCACGTAGCAGCACAGGTGCGCGTGCACGCACGTTGGCCCGAATTTACATCGCGCTTTTAACACCGGCCGCCTCCGCCGTAATTTCCCCGCCTGCGCGCAAAGCTGGCCGACCGGAACGCGCGCGGCTCATTACGTTTTATCCCATGCACCGACACTCGAATTTCGGCCGAAATATGTACAAAGAACGCGGCCTGACGCGGCCATAATTCGCCGACGTGACGGTGATTTTACATTCGCCGGGAAAATTGACGGCGCCGATGATTATCGCCGGCCAATCTCCCGTCCCTTCGTTCCGCGCGTTGTTGCCCGCTTGCCTTCCCTTTTTTCCTTCCCTTTCCCACTCTTCCTTTCTCTCTCTCTCCCTCTCTCGCCGTGTCCGCGACTCTCTTTCATCTTCGATTTTTCATTTCGACGAAAATCCTTTCGTTTCCGCGAATATTAATGAGATCCGCGGACCCGCGCCAGCGCGAGGATTATCGTTTGTTCCTGATCAGCTCGCGCTTGTTGTAATTAATGCAATCGCAGGATCGATCGACCGAGAACGAGTATGCAGCCTAGAGAAAGGCAGAGAGTAAAGGAGAAATCTTGGTTGGATCGGTTTTTCGCGGGTTTGTGACAGTGGGTGTCGCGAGGGAAACGCGAGGGCGGAAAGGAATCCGTCGTCTGTTACAAATCGTCGGCCCACGGCGTGTAGCCTCGTGTTTGTTGTTTCAATATCGAGGATTTGTCCCGTCTCTTCCTTTCCGCGCGCGTATTTTCATGCCCGCGTCTTTTTATCGCCGAGGATACGCGCGTGAGAGGGAGTGAGGCGGAGAGGAGAGGAGCCAGAGGGAAGAGGGTAAAAAAAATAGACCGCTCGCGACTAAATGCACTCGTGAGAAGGTCTATTCCTGACGCGTCCAAGGGTGGCACTCGTCACTCGGTGAGACGTCAGGTCGGCGAGTGCAACGGCGCCACGAGGCGCAAGAAGACGATGAAGAAGACGATGAAGAAGCGCAGGAAGTGGCCGGGAACTCGATCTCGCCCCGGGCAAATACGTTTGCCCCGGGGCTGTTTGTTATGTTACATCTTTGCCTCGGCGAACGGGGTGGCCTTTTAAAACGCCTCGTTGTCACTTCGCGTGGCGCTACAGCGACGACGACGGCGACGCCGCGACGACCACGCCGACGACGACCCTCGTTTCCCTTGGAAACGCGAAAGGGGGCTGTCTAATGTTCGAAAAATCCGCGAGCTTTCACGCGGTTCAGCTCCTGCTCCTCCTCCTCGGCCGAGACCGAGCTGAAATTAAACGTTACACTCGGTCTTCAACGCCAACGAGATTTCTTCCACCGACGCTCCGCGCCGAGTGGCAATAAAGCCGTCGCGATCGCGTGGATAAAACGGAGAATAAATGGAGGACTCGGGCACGGTGACGAAGAAAATCCAGCCACTGGACGCGTCCACCCTCTTCCTTACTTTACAACCTCTCGTTTACCTATGTCGTTCACTAGAACGGTACATTACAGAGTTCTGCGAAATTTCTGTTACGCGAAACAAGGATAGAATCGATGACTTCGTCGAATATTCTACCCCTTTCCTAACCCTTTACGATCAGATAATCCCGTTTAAACCGTTTCTCTATACTATTGAACACAGGCTATACCTTAATAATTCCGATATACCTCCTGCGCGAGTAATACGCGACCGCGTTACAGGATTTGAGTAATGAATACGGGCAGGGAATAATAGAACTTCTGGTCTCCTTCCTGTCTATACATAATACCTGCAATCGGCAATAAAAACCTATTCGTTTTTCGTCTATCCGTTTCACTGGATGGAGAAACCTCGGGGAAAAAAACGAGAGAAAATAGAGAAAGCTCGTAAAGCTGGAAGGATGATCCGAGCTACGGATTACGAAATCGACGGGGACGTGGGAAGGGGTTGTAGGCACGGAGCAACACCGTGGCCGCAAAGTGTTCGCCTTGGACGGATTACAAGTTTACAACAGGCGGTGACCAATAAAGTTATCGATCTGAAGTGGGTCCCGGGGAATCCCGTGTAAACTGCACGCGACGAGGCTGAATGCCGGGTTGCAGCAGGTTCCCGGGAATATTGCGGAACGTTCGACAGGTCCTTGTCCGAGGGCCTAGAGGACTTTGTTGTTGGGCCCGGGCCGGGCGACAATAAAGTCGAGCGACGCGGAGTCGTCGCCGGCGGATTCCTCGGGGCCCTCGACGCCACATCTGGAAGTAATTACCAAGGATACCCGGGCCTTGCACGCTCAGGTGTAAGATCCTTCTAGGCGGCGGCAGCCGAGGAAACGAGGTAGCCGGCCTCGCGGAAACGAACGTGACAATTCACCGGGTACCGGGATTAGCGACCGATGCTTTTCGCTTTTCCTCCTGCTTGCGGAACACCGCCGCAAGTCGCGATACCATCTCGATCTTTCCGAACGGTGCACCGTGATCACTGCCTGTAACTGTATACCCGAGCTGCGTTATTCGTTAACGAAGGGATCGCTGTCTCGCGAGTACCTCGATCATTCCCTATTTTCCCCTGCGATCGCGCGTTTCCGTTACTTTCCCTCGTCGGTTAAGATCGCGAGAAGATTCGCGCGCGTGGGACGGTGGTTGCTCTTTCCTTCGTGAAAATTTGGTTAAATAGCGCGAATCCGCTTTGAAGGATGTACACCTGCGGTGGATCGTAAAAATATTGGCAGGGATATATTACACGGTAGTTTGGGTCTGGTTTATATATACCCGAGTCGAAGAATCGTTATTGCACCGATACTCCTGACCCGAAATTTCACAATTTTTTCCACCATTTTTTTACATGAACGACGTTGAAGAGAACTTGGAAGCTTAACTAAAAAAAAAGTTATATTTTCACCTGAACTTTTCACCTATCGTATAAACCTTCGTATCAGCTTATTCGTGATTGCGAAATATTCGTAGAACGAGTAACAGGCAGTTTCAGACAGTAGTACCAGGATCATGGCTCTTGGCACCGTGTCGCTTGTCCTAGGGACAAGTTCCAGCGAATCTAGGGAATTCGGAGTTCTAGAAGCTGCCAGTGAGAATATCCGGCGCGTATCTCGGATTTGAGCGTAAATTTCGTATTATAGCCACGTGTAAAAACGGGGAAGACGGGCGAATTGGACGCACGAGGACGAGCGTCTCGACGATTCGAATTCGATTCGCGTTGCGATATTATTTCGCGGTCGGAACGTGCCTCGGCCCGAATTGCCGGAGCTTCAGGGAGCCTCTCATCCCGGAGAAGTGCCCGTTGGGTATTTAAGAAGCATATTCCGTCCATTTGGCATTGTGCGCCGTCGAATGGACACTTTCGGGCGTAGGGCGAGAGAGACTGGGCGAGATCGAAGGATCGAGGTATTGATCGTAAGCGGCTTGCCCCGTGGGGACTTTACCTTTGTGCTCACGACCAGCTATTTGCCGGCCTCGTAAGTTCACACCTTGGCATAATCGGAGTATCCGGGAAAGCAGGACGCGCTCGACCATTAGAGGCCAGACATTTACACCGTAAGCGGAGCTCTGCCTGACAAAAGCAGACGTATTAAATGGCGGTGATTGTGGGAAACGCTTCGAAAAATCTATCTCCTGTGAATGGATGGAAAATACCGCGTTTCGTCCGTGCATTTCACCAACTTTCCATTCTTTTTGCTCGCGAAACCTCCGATTTTCTCAGACTGATACGTTATTTCTCCATTACAGATTACGTTGCAGAGATTATCCGGTCGTTTGAGCAGATTCGGCAACAAGGATTTCTTTATTCGTTATTGCGGAATAGATTTCGAAGAATGTATCCTTTCTGGATGAACGAGAAATAGTTAGTTTCGTTCGCCCGTTTAAATAATTTTACTTAAAGCTTTTTTACTCGTGGAATACTTGATTTTCTGTGACTAAATATATTATTTTTCATTGCAGTTTGCGTCGCAGAGATTAACCGGTCGTTTGAGCAGATTCGGCAGCATGGATTTCTTTATTCGTTATTGCGGAAAGCATTTCGAAGAATATATCCTTTCCTGATGAACGAGAAATAGTTAGTTTCGTTCGCGCGTTTGAATAATTTTACTTAAATCTTTTTTACTCGTGGAATACTTGATTTTCTGCGACTAAAATATATTATTTTTCATTGCAGTTTGCGTCGCAGAGATTATCCGGTCGTTTGAGCAGATACAGCAACAAGGATTTCCTCAGTCGTGATTACGGGTAAGGTTTAAAATATGTATCTTATTTTATTTTCAATTCTCTTTTTTTCTGGACCTAGTATTCTTTTTGTATCGTAGTTTACGTGGCAGGGAGTAGAAATAAAATCGAAAATCGGGATTTCCGAGGACGACGTCCGCCATTGCGCCGATCACGAAGCGTGACGAGGTTTCGCTAGGGAAACGCGACATTTGTAACAGCAATAGGCAACCGCGAGAGCCCTGATTTGCCGTTTAAATCCTCGCCGGGTCTCAGACGGGGTTGGTAAAACGTGCCGCGGAGAGAAAAAAAGTCTGTTTTCTTTGGCGTCGTGGCGCTCGCGCGCGTGAACGCGTAACGTACGCGCTTAAACGCGCGCGTGTGTACGTGAGCCTGTGCCCTTCTCTCCCCTTCTCACTCACTCTCTCTCTCTCTCTCTCTTTACGAGGGACTACATAATGTAAGTTCATCGCGGGCGCGCTGATGCGTGTGTAATCCCGTGGTGCTTACCGATACCATCGTGGGTTTTATTTTCATTATTCATTTGTTCGGCCCGTTCCCCATGGATGGTCGGGAAGCTTACACGCGTAACCCCGTGTTTCTATGTTGGTTTAATCAGATAAAACCCCGGAACGCCAAAAATCGCCGCACACCGAACCACTCGCGGCTGTTCTACTCTTTCTTCCGTGCCCCGGAAGGAGAGCAGCCCTGATTTTCGACCCTCCGCGGCCGTGTTTCGCCCTGTTGTCGCCATTCGTCCATCGATTATCGCGTCATCGAGGTTTCCTCGGAACGCACACCCCGTACGAACGGAAGGTTAAGCGAAAATTCGCGGTTAGAGTTAGGTGACGTAGGTAGTTTTCGCGAAAGGTGGCCAATTTCGATCGGTTTCGGAGCAGGAAGTCGACACGCTGCTCGCGACAAGTCGCGCGATAATCGCGATAGCGATCGAATGCCTGTAATATTTGTTTTTCGAGTTTCGCGGAGGATCTAATTAGGTCGTTAGACGAAGAAACTGCCCGAAGCAGAGGCAATTAATCATACCGGCGCACGCGTGATTCTTCTTTCTATTACCGCGCACTGTTCGGTCTTACGTTTACAAACATCCGCTTATCGCGTTTCGCGATGCAATCGTTGGTAATTAACGAAATAAACGAGGAAAACCGGCGGGCGAATAAGAAGCGAGTAAGAAGCGAATAATCAGCGGCTATCCCGGAGCCCGTCGCGGCGGCTCCTTTTTTTCCGCGTTTCCGGCGGCCTCGGCCGTTTCAAACAGTAGGCGGAATGCCGGAGGAAACGGGAGAGGCCGTCGGGAAACGAGAGGAGAAAGGAAACGGGCGAACTATCGAGGGGGCCACGGTAATTAGCAGGTCAGCTTAGTTAATGCAAGAGCACCGGCTTAACGAATCGTAATGGAAAGTGTGATATTTCGAAAATACGTTTCACCGAGCGCCAAGTAAGCCGTGCACGCGTTTCATTAACCTTCCATGCACACCCGAGATTCGCGTGGAAATAAAACCCGTTGGAACGAGGTAAAACTGAAATATAAAACGAAATAAAGCGAAATCGAAGGAATCGTTTAATCCCGTCGCCATTTTCACCCTCCTCGGCCATCTTCGCGATCTTACTTTCAGCTTCTTTCTCCTCTTCGTCCACCCTGCGCGACCTTAGTCACAGCTTCCACTTTTTCTCCGTTTTTTCGCCGAAAATATCGGCAGGGGCTATCGAGGCGACTTAAGGGAAGATCTCGTATTTACTTGGCCGGAAACACGATATCCCCGATACCCCGGGACCAAGGGCTGCCCACGTGTTTTACGGCGACCGTTAAAATTCGCTGCCCCGCGCACTCGCGACATCCCGTGCCTCGGCACGCTGGTAGGCGGTGTATTATTTTTCCGCCGGCTCGCCAAATTGGCTCGCACGGATTCGATCTCGAATTACCGACACTCGATATCGCGGCGTAAAACTTGCAGCATCCTCCTCCGGACCCGGCCAGCCGGACCGTCTCCCGCTCCGGAATATCCAAAAAGGAGTTCCACAATGTTCCATTGAGCGCGGATCGGTATAATCGAGCCGGGCCCCCGATCTCGTCTTGCGTCTTTCGGCCCCGGTACCACCCGCAACTCGCCTCCTCCATTTTTCACGCCGACCTTCCTTCTAGCGGATAACTATCCATGCACGCGAAATCTCGCGCAATTATCCTTCAATTTTCACCTATTACATCCTACTCCATACGGTTCGGACTTTCGGTTTTTAACCCTTTAGCTTACAATGACGCCTCAGAGGCGTCGTAAGGATATCGGGCCAATTTGCAACAATAAATCTTTCTTTTGATTAATAATCAACTAATCGTAATTATTTATCAAACATCTTGCAAAGTTAATTGTACCGCGCACGTGTATATACAAATCATAGGAAGTTTGCAATTTGTACAGTTTCGAACGCTCAGTCAACGACCTTGGTGTCGCTTTTGTTGAAAAATAAATCGTAAGGCAAGGGGTTAACCGCTGCTATTACGTCCTCCGAAGGTTAATTTCCGTACGCGTTAAACGAAATTAATAAAAAGACATTAAATTTCCTCGTGAAAAATCAATATACCAGCGTTATCGATACGCAAGTGTCGGACGAGCAGTATTATTACGCAAATCGGTATCAGAGCGACGTCGTTAAGGTTTTCGTTACAAGCGTTTCGATAAACGGCGGCAAATTGGATGGAAATAAAAATGTCCGCGGCGTTATCCGGTGGCGGTATCGTTCGCGAATAAAAATGGCCCACGCGTTAATATCTGCCAGGCCGATATCGACTATCGACGCGTTTTCGTTCGCGTTAACCTTACACGCGGCGCGTTCCAAGCCGCGAAATTCCTATCTCTGGCGATTTCTTAATTCCGCTCTGCTATCTCGCGGAGATACTCAATCACGGTGATATTCAACACGGCAAACAGAGCGGCGGCGCGGCCCCGGCGAGCTTAATCGCGAGTGTAACAGAATTCGCGTAACGCCGAAACGAGCGAAATTCGTGTCTCGAATGGCTGCCGCTGAAACGAGATTCGATTAGAGCGGCAACGAGCGGACGTCGTTAATGCGGCTTTTTACGCGACTCGCTGGCCGAGCTGGAAAAGTGTCAAAATCGGTGACACACGTCGCGATTCTCTCATTCACCGCAGCCCCGTGCTCCTCTCGCGCTCTCCTCCATATGGAAGGCTCTCCTCCGTAACCCAATAGGCTTCCCGTAGGAAGATCATACTTCGGTACAAAGGCTGATCGCTACATCGCACGCGATCACGGTGCACGTCATGGAAACTGACGATCTTCATAGCACCATTTGCTGGTCCTGTGCCCTAGCTACCTCTCTCTCTCTCTCCCTCTCTCAGCTCGTACACGGCCAGAATCAACCCCGATGTCCTCGAATTTCTGCCTCGTCTACCTCCTTCCGGCTCCTCCTGGGTCCGATAATCCTACGAAAATCAGGGATAAGTAAAAGTTTGATACGTTCTCTCGCTTATCGTAAAGCTTACCGTGAAGCTGGATACGTTTTCCGTTCTCACGTTGTCTCTCGTAGAGTTGCAGAAACGAAACAATACCATTTGGCTTCATCGTAGTCGTTGTTGGTCCACGAAGAGGACGTTGGTAGGCTCGGGTTGGCCGGAAAGGCAGGCATCTCGTTGAATTTCGATTAATCGGAAGAAGAGAAAGGTAAATGGCCGGCGATGCGTGGAGGCAACGCGGGCCACTGGGATCGCGGAGGATCTTTGAGAGGAAATGAGCCATCGGCTGCTTTGTATCCGTTCCCCTTTTGTGCCGCGGACATTTCGCCTGGCGATCGAGGAGAAGAGGCAGTAAAGGGTTTGGAAAAATACTCGGATACGTGCCGACAGAAAGACGTTTTATTCGATTCACAAAGGGGCCGCACATTGTGTCGGTGGCGCACTCGAGGCGATGCCCGGCCACTCGAGGCTGCTACGCTGTTTCGAGCTTTAAGGGATGCGCTAGAATCCCCTCTGCCTCCTCTATTTGCGGCTCGTTTTTCCGCGTTTCCACGCGTGGCCGTTCGGCACAAAGCCTATTCATGCCCGGCCGCTCTACAATGTTACTCGTTAAATCTATTTATATATGAAGACATCGTTAATTCCCGTCGTTTCGCGCGCGGCGTTACAGAAAGCATAGGAAATTACCGGGTACAGGGCGTTTCGAAATTCGAGGTGCGAACGCGTTTCATCCGCCATCAGACTTACCGATAAACAGAGAGAGAGAGAGAGAGAGAGAGGCGTTAATCGATAAAAGTTCGCGAACTCTTTCGCGAGATATCGATATCTGCAGAGTTCAAAGCGTCAACGACACGCGCGGTTTACAACTTCGACGCCTCGAAATTGATATCTTCCCGTGGATTAGATTAGTCCCCGGGGGAAGCTTCCCCGTGGCACGTTCGTGCGTTATATACATCGTTCGCGTATCATACGTATTTACATGATCGCGTTTCCACGGCTCCGACTACGTATTTACATGTCTGCCGAATTTCCAGACACCCTGTATGTGTACCAGACGCCGGGCCGAAATTACAATTCGGTCGAACGGGGCTCGGCTGATGGGGTTGCGAAGCTGGACCTGGCTCCTAAATATCGAGCAGGTTTCCTTCATTGGGAGACCGAGTATCGTTTATACCAAGTTAATACGTTTTTCCAGCGGCTCGCTCCTTCCTTCGCCTCGACGTTCGTCACTCCTCGTTCCGTTCCACCGTCTCGCCGACCGCCAGGATTCGCACCAGGTCGTTCGAGGACTCGTCCACGTTCGTATAGGTGACCGTGTCTCGGTTCTTTCGCCTGATGTCCCAGTGGCCGATCGGTCGTCTCACCAGGAAGAAGCCCACAGCCAGCACCGTCGACACCACCAGTATGAAAATGCAAGCCCACAACACAGGATGGAACGTCGTCGCCTCGTCGTCGCACTCCAACTCCTGACTCGGGATCTCGCTCAGCTGTTTGTTCGCGTGTTGTATAGGGCTACTGCACCTGATGGTCGAAATCGAAGAGTTAACGTGGAATTTCGCTTTCTCGAGATTGAAAGGGACAAGGTATAGTCGAATGTTCGGAATTCTTACGTAACAGTGGTGAATATGACGGCAGAATTCTCGGTCGAGTAACAGGTAAATGTGTCGGAATTTGAATAATGCGTAATCGCGGTAATAGAGGCGATATCTGTGTGAAAATCGCTCAAGTTTTTAGTTACCAAGTAGATTCAATTACCAACCGTGGTACGAGGATAAGTTACCGACGAGTTTGTACTTGCCTAATTTCTCGGCTTATCGTCCTCGTTGCGTTCACTATGTTCAGCCATTGCATCTTGCAATCGCAATTCCAGGGATTGTTCTCCAGGCTCAAGATTGGCGTTCTCTTTATTATCGACATCAGGTTGTACTCCAAGGTTTTCAGGCCGCAGTTGCTTACCGAGAGGCGCTGCAGTCGCGGCAGCAGGCTATCGTCGTATGGGAACATTTTTAGAAATTTTAATTTCTTCGATCCGTCTAGAGACAGTATTTCTAAACTGGTCAGATTCTCGAAGTCGTTGAGTATCAATCCGTGCAGACTTTGCATATTGTTCAACTTCAGTTCTCGTAATCGAGGTAAGTAGAGGTTTGGGAATCGTGATACGTGAGTGTTGGACAAGTCGAGCTCTTCCAGGCTGGTTGGTAACAATGGAATCACGCTCATGGGATTATCCGACAAATCTAAGGTAGATAAGTTGGCTAGCGTCTTGAAAAGCTCCGAGGAGAAATACGAGGACGATACGTTGCTCAGATTCAAGTATCGCAGCGCCTTCAAGTTCCACAAGGCGTTTTCGTGAATACCGTCGTTGATCGGGTTGTTGGCCAACGTAAGGTATTCTAAGATCTGAAAAACGTGAATCGTTTATATCGTGTATTTTTCTTTGCTTACGAAATACGAGATATAATTACTTTAAAATGTTCCAACATAGTTTCGTTGACGATCGATAATTTGTTCCACGAAAGATCGAGTATTTTAAGCTTCGGGATCCGATCGTTGAAGGCATTGTCGTCGATGTATTCGAGCTTGTTGTGACTGATGTTTAACATTTGCAAATTATATTCGTCTTTACAGAGGAAGAAGAACCTTTTGAGATGATTCTGTGACAGATCCAGTGTCCTCAAGTTCTCGAGATTGGTGGAACAGTCGAGGAAGCTGTCGAATTCGTTATTTCGAAGAATAAGATCGGTGACTTCTTGCAGACTGAACTGCGATTGCATCCTCACGAAGAAGTCTTCTTTCTTCATACCACGGCCAGACAGGTCCACCTGAAAAGTGAAGAAAAATTCGGAAAACGTTCTACCACTTTGCTCGTTCGTCGTATAATTCGCGGGAAATTCTGAATTGCGCGTAAAAGCAAATTTATGTGCGCTTACACGATACTATACAATACGATAATTCGAAAACAGTCTACGATAAAGATTGCATATTTGTTTAAATTGTCACTAGTTAATCAAATGTAAATGTTCCTATGTGTCATTTAGACTTGTAACGTGTCATACATCGTACACACGTAAAAAAAAGATATATGAGAGAGCGACATTTTCGTTATACGTGTAAAAAAGTGACACCGAACTATTGTCGAATTATTGTCGAATGAAAATGCGAAAAGTCGTGCGTATAAACCCACCAGCTTCTTCGACGTCGTGGAAATAATTAAGGCGAAGATCGTGATAGTCTTGAACCACATTGTCCAGGTAGATTGATGATTATCTGGTACACAGATAAATGCGATACAATTTCGATTTCGTTTGAATGAGTCGCGCCGAGTCCGTCTAGTTTCAACTATGCCTTTCACACAACGATCCTGGAATGGCAACGAATTCATCCGCGGCATACTCTGCTTACGATTACAGTGCCGAATTAAGAGGGGAGCAGAAGGGGCTTCGACATCCTGATGCAGTTCTTTAACCAATTTCGCTTTTCGCTCTTGTAGCCTTATACTTTACGTAAATCTTCGCGCGTGTCGATACCACTTCTGATACTTTTTTTTATGTTTCAAGATTTCGAATTTAGCTAAGTATATTACAGTCCAAGTATGATTTACGATTGTTGTCCCTTCTTCGATTTCACTCTTCACAAAATCTAATCTTTGTTTGTGATAAAAATACGTATATTCGTCCGAAAAGTATCAGTGAGACTAAATTTTGAAAACGAGGGTGAGGGATTATAGATTCTGAGGTATTAACGAAAACTTTTTCGTGAAAAAGAGACAGGCTGATTTTGAGCAAGACACCCTATAGAAATTGAGGTCGAATATTACCCTGTATCATTGGTATTTCAATTATTAAATACTTGAAATTAATATTTTATAAACCCTTTCCCCTTTCTCCACACCTTTTTCTCATCGTTTATATTTTTCGAATATATATCCAAATATGTGTTGAAATAAAAAGTCACGCCTATATTTTCGAATATAAGCACGGTTTTTTGATATCGTTCCTCGATATTTTCGAGCTGTTATTGATAATAAAATAGAACGATCACGCTTGTAATATTCGCTTTGTCAAATTCAATCCTTCTCTCGTTTATTATTAACTCTCGTACACTTTTCGCTCGATTTTTTTGGTAAAATCTTTTCGTCAAATTTTATCGAGTTTTTGCACTATTTTTAAAATTTTCGATAAAGAGATTAATTTTTTACCGAGTTCTTCACGTCAGGGATACGTGCACCGAATACTGACAACGGTTCGTACAACACAGCCAGCGAGCGAGAAATGAAAAATATTTCTTCGTGTATCCTTTCGAACGGATTCGCGGGGCGCGCGCCGTGTTAATCCATACTCGGTTGGTTCAGAATCCGAGAAGTTAACACATCACTTTTTCGATAAAGCAAGATTACGTCCCGAGCCGCGCGTACACTCTGCTTTGTGTTTGCTTTTTTCCAACAGGCCCCTTAATCGCCACGTATTTTTTAATTATTTTTTTAATTAATTTATATTCGCACTACGATATCACTGAACGTTCGTTTCGCGCGACAAAACTTATGGCGGGCATTAAACGCGAGGCAATAAAAGAAAATGGTCAGGGGGAAAAGAAAGAAAGGAACAGCTGAGATAACACGATGATGCACCATTAATACTATTGCAACGCGAATGCGATGCACGACTAATTATTGGACCGTCGACGGAAATGTGCAAACGTATCTGGCCACGTTCGAAAAATAAAAATATATCTGTCAGCGATAAAGCCAGCTTCACGAGGTATCTAACCGTGATAATGCGTTTCGCTATGGTTCTTTTATTACAATTAATGTAAATTTAAGTGTTTTTTCTCCTATGTCGCTGATACAACTCGTTTTACGACGATCTTCTTTCAACTTGATACTTATTCTTCGCTTCGTGTATTTGAAATCTTATTCTCGTAACGCCAAGTTCCTTTGTTTCACGAGTACGGTATTAGGGATAATATTCGAATACTTTTCTAAGAAATTTTTACAAATTATCGTAATTGTAGATGTATAAAATACTATATACTGGATTATTTTTATCGAGGGTTGTATATTTATAGTATCACATTTTTTTTTTATTTTCTAAGACTGATATCGTAACTATTAGCTATTCGTAGAATTGCAATCGTTGAAAGATTAATTTGTCTTATTGAAGGAAATATAGCGTATAATAAACGTTCTGTACTTATTATTGATTCCGTTTGTTAAGAGTCATGCATTTATTCACAGGATCATATCGTATTCGCACCCATGACGGATTATTTCCGCCAAGATGTATGGTACATAATAAGAAATATATCAATATTTTTTACGTTTGTACGATAACGTACAATGTGGCAAGAGGGTCGTTCACTTTTTCGGAGTTTGCGGTGTGCTTGTCGCTTTGAATACCAATGGATTCGATACTCGAAATATGCTTGGTAACATTGTAGCTAGAGTTCCAAATACTTCTTCTGACATTCCCTAAGACATATAAATACTTGTTAAAAAAGAAAGGGATAAAAAATTGATTAAAAAAGTAAAATTATGTTGTGTAATATTATTGTTTAAACCTTTGGTACTAGGAATTGTAGATTTTTTAATTCGGCGCCACCCCAAGATGCCATTTCTATCATAAATCCTTTAACACATTTAAAAACGAGTTCCGCTCTCTTTGTACACCACGCTACAGTCATATCCTGAAATGATCAATTTTAATAAAAAATCATATTACCAAAAAAAAAAAAAAATAATTTATTTTGTTGCAAAATATACCTCTGACATTTCATGCACAAGGAGTATAGGAATAGTTAGCGTAGTCACATCATTGCAACAAGCTGTTTTCAAAATATTTCGTAATCCTAAAATAACCGGGTGCCTCGAATTGATATCGCCTGTAAACTTAGCATAAATTTTTATCAGTGTGAAGAATCAAGAGCCGATAAAAAATATTCGTTACTCACCAGATCGTAACGAATCGTTTACTACCATATGGAAAATTACGTGAACTTGTGCTAAATTTGAATGTCTCGTAATATAAACATCGCCTGTTTGTAGACTTTTGCTACCAGTTGATCTTTTCGTCTATAAATAGTATATATATTTAGAATGCATTTAATAAGAAGCAAATATCAAATTCTTTTAGTTTAATTTTGCTCACTTGTGACTCATTTCCTTCTCTCTGATGCGCTTGTCTCCAAGCAACAGCGTCTTTCACGTCATCCCGAATTTTCTCTAATTGTTCGTCGATTGGTGGAAAATGAAACTCTGTCGTTAATTGACATATCGAACATAATTCTAAAAGAATTTATTAACATATAATTATCAATTATATACACGCAAACAATCCTACAAATACGATACCTTTCGTTATTCCCGAATAACTTCCTAAATGATTGTCGCTCAAGAGTACTAATCCACACAAGTCATTAGAATATAATCCTAAAGCAGTCTGGAGCCTTTGAGGCGTTGGATCCATGCTATTAAAAAGTAGAAAAACAAGAGATTTATTTAAGATAAGATTTACATTATTATTTTTTACAATATACAAACCCAGACTCGCTCTTTTTTGTTCTACAAAAATCCAAAACATCTCCAGTTAGTATGCGTATATTATGCATTTGTTTCATCTGGGAACCTAAATGTATAGTAAAACTTTCCTCAAAAATAGGATATTCCGTCGTGTTTTTTTCCTCGCTATGAACAAAATTGTCCAAAGCTGGTCGTATTGGTGGCATCGATAGCATTGGAGAACCTCTAATAATCACATGATACAGAATTATTAAATCTATATTACTTGTGAATTTATTTTCATCATATAAACGTACACTGGAGTTGGTAGCATGTTGGTTTGCTGTTCTTCCAATAACCGCATGATCCAGTTGCGATATTGCCGCCTTTGTTCTAATTTCAATGCATCGACTCTTGATCCCCAGTGACCTTGCAATAAACTTTGTTCTTCAAAATGTCGTCCAGCCATCTCGTTTATAGATTTTTCGGTGGAACCGGCCTCCAGAGCTTCGACGGCGACACGCATTTCTTCTGTTTGTCTGGAATTCATTTCGCTTTTCTACTTTCTTTCTCTTTTTTTTTCAGCAAGTGTTTGTAAAATAATGATAGTTATTACTAATATCGGGTCAATTGCATATCTTGGTTGCAAAATTGTGGAAAATTCTAACTGTTACAGTATCTAATACACTAGTGTCCAATAAACATTTGTGGAAAAAAAAAATTAGTCAAGACAGAGAGAAAAAGAGAGAACATGATTAAAGTACAAAAATGAATTATAAAAATTGATTTATATTGGAGCTGTCAGTAATCTACACAGAAAGGTCAATGCAACTGATAATTTTGATTACACATATTGCTGTGTGTACCATAGATACTAGTACATGGATCTTGACCTTTCTTTTCTAATATGACACATGAGCTGGAAAACGCAAGAAAAATGTGTAGAACATATTTTTTTAAGTATGATAGAGTACTAATACCAACTTTTGTGTCAGCTGTTCATAGTGTGTATCTCTCATTTGAATAACTTCAGTTACATCTCTTCCAAATTTATGTTCTGCTTGAAGAATAGGTTCTAATGAAGGAGAGTGTACCAATCTGTGATATGCAGCAGCAAAGAGTTCTTCGTCCGTTGTTCCAGTGGGATCAGCATAGTCTACTGTCTTTTGTTTATAGATCTTTTCCCAATTTTTTATAATATCTTCAATATCTAATGTTCCCGATTTTGTATTTTCAATAGCTTTCTCTGCTTTCTCATCATAAAACTCCAAAGTTAGAGCTTTAATAGTATGTTTTAGACATTTTAATAAGTCTGTTTCCACATATGATGGTAATTTAAAAGATGTCATTATGCGATGCATGAGTTCTTTGACAGAACCATGATAGGGTATTTTTAATGGTACTTCTAATACATATTCTTGATTTGTAGTACATGTTGGAAATTTATATACAAATGTTTTGTCCACGTATTCATCCTCAGGCATATTCATATCTTTTTAAATAGTTTTTCATTATACTTTAACATCCAGGTATCTGTATTTTAAGGAAATCAAGTAAATTAGTATGTACAAAAATTAATTTAATCCAACATTTAATAGCAGATATTTTTAAAGTATAAGTAGTAATAAAGAGACATAAATTAGACATATAATATCATAGCATATCATTATGTGTGCTTGATTATTATGATACCAAGAAAGGTCAGCCTTATTTCTTTTTAGTCAACATCAATATTTTTCAAAGGTCAGCTTTCACAACACTCGGGTCATAAGGTCAATGATAAACTGTAGAAACACCTCTGATTGCACTTTTTATCTACACTCTTTTAAAAACAATTATTTTCATGTATTAATTGTAATGGCTTTAGATTTGCCTTCTAGATAAACTTTGTTATCAAATACATATACAAATTTGAAATTACTTTCGTAAAAAGTCAATTAAAATCAGGCAAAACATATTCCATTATATTTTAACTTTAGTACAATGAAAATATAATAGTGTTTGATATGAAACATATTTATTAGGCTCATTTTGTGTTCTGTAGTTGCGCAAAAATTTAAAGAAAATATTTGTCTTT
The DNA here is from genome assembly GCA_002201625.1 of Euglossa dilemma. Lineage (NCBI taxonomy): Eukaryota > Metazoa > Arthropoda > Insecta > Hymenoptera > Apidae > Euglossa > Euglossa dilemma. The sequence goes on from NIJG01000007.1 coordinate 1,090,525, forward strand.
CAATTTTTATTACTGACTAATGAGGGCGCTAGTAGAAAGATTGTTTTGTTTATAAGTAATTAGTTTAGTAAACGTATCTTTAAGTTACCGATTTATGGTTATAGTAGCATCCGTGTTATATAGTTCCGTGCAAATATTCTTGAAAATATCTGTAATTTGAACAAATATCACAATAAATTTATACATGTATCGTATTTCATCGTTTACGACCTAACCTAAATCTTGAAAATTATACTTGCAAGTTATATTTGCAATTTCGTGGTTTGCAAGTCTTGTCTTGATAAGCCATGTGTTGTCATTTGTCAAGGTTTCTTCTGTATTGTCTTAAATAAAACATTTTATAAGAACAATCAAAACACTCATAACAATCATAAAAAAACTTTAACGCCCCTTGTCATTTGATCGACAGTACATCCAACGTTAACATTTCGAATATCGTGTTAAGAAAGGGAGATGTTATTATGTTACATTTTAAACGTAGTATTAAAATTAAATTTTATTTCATAGAATAATTTTACGATGCATCGTAATTTAGAAATTATTTAATGATCAACATCTGTATCTATTTGAATTAATATATTATTATATTGGCAGCACTTACTGTACGTAAAGTAACGACAAGATTCTAGATTAAGATTTTGGCGGCAGTAGAATTTTAAGTAATAAATTAAATTTATTCAACATGGTTGAAGATAAAAATCAAAACGTAGAATTGACAGATCATGAGGCTGAGTTATATGATAGACAAATTCGATTATGGGGTTTAGAATCACAGAAACGGCAAGTATAGTACGGTCTAACCTCTAAAATACCGGAGTTTCAAAATAAAAGAAATTATAATTTTATAAAATGTATTAAAAAGTACTAATAATATTTAGATAATAAATAGGAAACAGATATTTAATTCACAAGTGCTTTTAAAGNATTTTATTAATAGGTCTAAATGGTTTTGGTGCAGAAATAGCAAAGAATATCATTCTAGCAGGCGTTAAGTCGGTTACATTTTTAGATCATAGAAATATAACAATTGGAGATAGGTGTTCACAATTTTTAGCACCAAGAAATGGAATTGGTAGATATGTAAGTAAACAAAGGAATATAGAATATTGAAAGATTATATATTGAAGTCTATATAGGAATTATGATTTTAGAGAGCAGAAGCATCTTTACAAAGAGCACGAAATTTGAATCCTATGGTTAATGTCGAAGCAGATACATCTTATGTAAATGATAAGTCAGAGGCGTATTTTAGCAATTTTGATGTAGTTTGTGCAACACAATGTTCTATTACACAAATAAAGAGGATAAATGAGGCATGTAGAAAACACAATGTCAAATTTTTTTCTGGTGACGTATGGGGATCATTTGGCTATACTTTTGCTGATTTAATGACTCATGAATATGTAGAGTAAGCAGATTCCTAAATAATATTTCAAGAAATTCATTTATTAGCGTAAGTTACTCGAAATGGAATTTGTTTTACTTTACAGGGATGTAGTACAAACAAAGAAAATACAAATACTAGAAAGTGGTGAACCAATACAAAAAGAGAAATTTGAAAACATGATTGTAACTGAAAAGCATGTAGATACTTTTGTACCTTTTAAATCAATTTTGAATATTCCAAAGTCTTCTCTTCCAAAAGATTCAGAAATATATTATATGATATTAAGTAAGTACTTTGGAAAATGTCTTCTATAATGGTATATATGATACAGTTT
>NIJG01000007.1:1092904-1138893 GCA_002201625.1 Euglossa dilemma
CATTACACATTTACCTCAGGGAAGAATACTTTCTGAGCCTTTCCTGATATATGAATAGTAACTTTTAACTTTTAATTACGTTACAAGCTCTGCTTCAAAACCGAGAAGGTCGTATCGCCCGAGTTTTGGAGCTATAATTACGAATAGCAATATCAGTCAATGTTTCAATATATATTATATCGTATATGTTCGCATTGTTGCATTTCGATGTTTTTCCTTTCGAAACAAAAAAATGTCGAATGTATATGTTTTGTTGGAAAATGTGGTTTATCACAACTCGCACACGTTCCAAGATATTTTTGTTCACCATGTACTCGGAAATGAAGGGGTCCTCGTGCGTAGGTAGAAATATGACTCACTTTCCCGGCTTCCGCCGGGGCAATTTGAGACCCGCTTTGCGGATTTTTTTCGTGTCCTCTCGCGTGGAAAACGCGGTGGGAAACGTGAAATGGAAATTGAAAAATTGGAAAAGGGGGAGCGAGTTGGAGCACGGCTCGTTATGCTTTATCGGCTCGCTCGATATTACCTTCGCTGCCGCGACAATCTCTTTTTATGCTTCGACATTATTTAAAACGTTGTACCCTTTCGTGCAACCTCTCTGATGAAATCCGCTCATTTTTCACTGTTCAAATTTAATCGACTTTACAACGAAGCCCCGAATTCGTATAACCCATGCATACAAACCCTCCTCATTCTTCATCGTCTTTTCAATTACTTATATCTATCTATTTGTTTTCCTAAAGGCTTTTCTGATTTGTGTAATTATTTTTAGTTTGATAATAGCAATAACGAATATTTGACGATATTAATATAAACAAGTCCTATAAGCGTGGAAAATGACTTTTAGAGATGAGAAATCGATATCGAATTATTTCGTCGCATTAATGACTGCGCGTGGTGACCTCTTTTGCATGGAATCGCAAGCTTTACAGTTTTATTTGCGAGCATTAATGCAGCGTGTAGGCGGTCAAGAATAAATACGATTTACACCGGCGAATTATGAGACATCATCTTTTCCCGTAGACACGATGTCGATGTTAACGTAGCCCGATGATGTGAAATGCGAAATGTGAGTGATTCGCCTGTAAAACATCCCTCTCGTGTCCTTTTCCTCAGTTGCAGGTACACGCGTGTACAGTCGCGTTCCTTAACGATATGGCCACGTGCTTTCACGGTTGTCGAATTATCTTTCACGAGGCGCCTTTCACTCGTGTTCCGTGCTCGTCGAAAAACCATTAACCCAACCGGGACTCGTCGTCGTACGAACGGTCACCCTTGCTCCTCTTAATTCGCGTTGGTACGCTCTTTCGCGTTTTCTCCGTACCAGAGTAGGCTGAACCGCTACGTGACTGATCTGCCGTCACGTATCCGTGAGCGCGACCAATTGTGTCGACTGGTGATTTATAAATTTAATAGTCTACCGTCATTTCGGCGGAAACGAGCCTGCTTCGCGCGAGAATTTTGCTTATGTGTCGGATAAAAAGTTTCACGGTCGCGAATGGACCTATTCGAACGGTCGGAACCTCTATTCGAGTTATTACGCAGGGAGATTAATTTCATTACGCGTAAATGTAACGATCGAAGTTTGAAGTTGAAACTGTAATTTCTTAGCGAAAGCATTCGGGAATAAGTTAAGAAACGTTCAATTGGTGGATATTTTGTCGGGCGTCTAGAATGGAATATTTCATAGCGTACAATTATTGCGCAGTTGATATCGATCAAATTTTATAATCGTACGGTTCTATCGCGCGAACGTGCGCCATGTTCGCGTATCAGCGTAACAGATATGCGCAGAGTCGGTTTAAAATATGATCGACCCGCGCAACAATTTTCCCGCGATATTATCTCGCGGCAAATAGGTTAGAAGACGTACAGGTACTCCCTGTGACTCAGGTAAGGAATTTACCGAGACTACTGTCACGGTTGCCGCGTGTATATTCATTGAATCAATACGACACGTATGCCTCTAGGAATGTTGAACTGCGGAGGAGCAAACATAGAGGAACACGTGTTTCATTTCCAGCTATGTGTACGCTTGTTTCAACGTTTCACCGGATTGCTCGTTAAAACGAAATTATCACCGCGCAAATGCGTCTAAACAATCTTATTCTTGACAAGGTAACTTTACTTTCTAATTTAACTTTATGATTTTATACGATGCCTGTTTTTACACTATTGTACCACTTTAGTCTACATATTTCTTTTTAGCTATTCAGTATTCGTATGTGTTTCCATCGCAGCGATTGCGTGTCTCTTCGATCGAAATGGAATATAGTAAGTTGCCATTGCGAATGGTATAAATTTATGTTTAATCATCGTGGAATTGAATACCACGTACTGTTTCACCCTGTAATGGATTGGAGTCAAGTCGAAAGAATTTAAATCTCGGTATCTTATATCGATCAAATTTATTATTTCTTTACTCCTTATACGACACGCAACGATACGAGGCTTATCGGAGAAACGAAGAATTCAGTGTCACATAAGAAGATTAGAGGTATCGGATAAGAGAGGAAAGCAACTTTTTCGTTGTGAATTTCTATGCCTCCAATTTGCCTTGGAGTTTCAAAGTCGAGGCGTGAACTATGCCCGGGGATTTGTCGTAAGGACAAGAACTGGTTTGCCAACCACTCTCGTTTCGAAAGTCCGTGGTAGGCAAAAGAGAAAAAGAGAGAAGAGGAAGAAAGAGAACGGAGGAAAGAGGGTGCGCCCTTCACACATCGCGGCTGCACACGCTGATTTATGGTGCGACGAAAATTATTGCCGCTGTTAAAATACCTCCAGGCGTATTTATTGACAGACACGCGTTGCCTCCGCGAGACTGTTCGTGAAACGAGGCGGCCCTCAAGACGACAAGACTGTGATTAAGTCGACTCTAAACGCCGGCTGTAAAGCCTCCCGGTAGAAACGAATCGTAAGGGTACCGTTTTCGCCAGAAACAAGCCGCGTTTCTTCCAAATATGCAACTTTAATGGCTCCTCATCGAGGCTTCCGGACGTTGAAGTCGAGCTCCCAAGCGTTTTCAAGCGTTGCTGAACAAAGTGCGATCTGGAATTCGTTTTAGTCTTTCATCCCCGTTTACTTCTTCATTTCTGTAATCCTCCAAGCTTTCATCGTACAATCTTCGTATAATACAATTTGTTACGAGCTCTTCTATAACTTTACACGATATTGTACTAAAAATGTTATTTAGAAGTATTTTAGTCGCTAAAGCAACAGACTCTAAAAGCTTTACAAACATTCATGTTCATAACAAGTCAAATAGAAAATGAAACAGATTCTACACGATGACAAATTTATTTCATCAGAGTCAAGATAGAATTACGAAAGTAAAAATTGTAATAGGAACACCTTGCGATTTTCTGTTCCACGCGATCGATTTTTCAAACGACTAGAAATTCGACGCCTGGCGTCCGACGACTCCGCGATTCTAAGCATTGCCGGTGGTGGGCGACTAAAATTAACCTTTCCGGCAACAACCCCTGCGATTCTCCGTGCAAACATGCAACCGGAGTCGCCGGTGTGTTCGTCGCCGTGCTAAATCGCCCGTGCTTGTAATATTCGGGCAAGGATCGTCGGCGGCAAAAATTGCGTACGTGAGGCAACTGCTTACGACTTCGTTCGTTTACTAGCCGCTTCCTATTTATACCGTTTGCCGCGACGTTTCCTTCTTATCAGTGTCTTATTGCCTCGACCCACCCCGCGTGTTTGGCCACGAGTTTATTAGCTTGCCGCCGGTGAAAGAACCGGAGTATCTTCCGGTTTCCGTCTCGTGGCTACATTTTAAAAGGGTTTCGTTGGCTGGTCGAAAGAAGAACGGGGGCGTAGGTGAAATTTCGCCGCCGAGTCCGAAGGAGGAAGGCATAAAAGGCTTTCATGGCCGGTTTTCTGACCGTAGGGACATAATATTTTTTTCGGAGAGGAGGCCGGAGGCGCGTGGATCACCGGCCACCGAGTGCATTAACAAAATAACGTAATAAAATCTGCCCCCGCGGTCGCTGCTCTGCGTCCCTTCGCCCTTTCCATCGGCCCGTTCTTTCTCTCCTCTGTCACTCCGGTTTCTTTCCTTCCTTTTTCTTTTTCTAGGTGGTCGCTCGTAAAATCCGATACATTGTGCGGCCAGCCGTGGCGTATTCGTCATGTCGAGACACACCGAAGACACGCAATCGACGAAACGAAAGGATTGACCCCGCGGAACGTCCACGACCTCCACTCCTTTCGTCCTGAACCACCCCAGACCCCTGGTGTTCCACGAAGCATCGATTCACGGGGTAAGTCGTACCGATACCTCCTTTCATGGCCTTCGTTCGCCACGTGTAATGCATGCAGTTCCCCGTTTTACTGCTCTGCGTGATTTCCTCGATTACATCGAGCCTCGTTACTTCGAGACGTCGGGAACATTGTAGCTTATGGACCATCTCGATTCGCCAACGAAATTCGAGATCTCCTCGGATCTTATAAGACTGGCGATAATAATAAAATTCATAATTTTAAAATTCAACTCGTTCCCCGCGGCATACTGAAACGTAAAAGCATCATCGACTCCTTCCGAATTTCCTCGAATTTTAAGATTTATATATATATCGTTCGTCGATGCTTGAGAATTTTATTCGGTTTTTTATTATTTATTTTATCGCTATAAATTAAGGTTTACAAAGATTAATGTTTTATATATTCTTAAGTATTTAATGCGGTTAGTCCAATTATCGCCGAACCAAATGGTAGGAAAAATGGTAAAATGGCGTGTATTTATTTTTCCAAGACAAAGGGTTAAGCCTTAAGCCTGAAATCCTCTGTTCGAGGCGTCTACCAACGAATCTCGCCTCCCAATCAGAGAATCGCGAGAATTCAGGACCCAGCTCGAGTCGAGTTTCAGATTTCGGGCTGGGCTACGATTCCCCGTAATATAGCCCGGCTTTACGAGCAGCCATCGGTGCAGTTCCGACAGTTTTTAGGGTCAAACGAATAGCTAATGCAAATACGGCTTCGCGGCCGGCATTATTTCACCTCCTGCCTCCAGGATCCGCCGTTAGTCTGGTCTGGCTGGAGACGAGGATCTTCCTTCGTCTCCTTTGACCCTCCGTCGCGCTTTCCATTGGTCCACGCGTCCCTCGTCTCGCTTTTGGCTGGGACATTACGCGAGAACTTAATGCTGTTCGTTATCAATTAAGACACGGTCGTTGCAATTAATTCCCGCGGCCGGTATGGAAACGAGAAGCGGAAACGACGTCGTCTTACGAAGGCGAAACGCGCTGGTAGGGGTAACTTCCTTCGGATCGTGGTCGAATGTCTCGGCGATATGCGCCTGGAATAAAGCGATTCTCTAAGGAGAGAGCTTCGTGCAATGATCTTGATTAAGAGGGAACATTCGAATCTTCTCTCGTTTCGTTAGACTGTGCTACTCCTTTAGTTTAACCCTTTCCTCCTTAACCCGGATTTCAATCCTCATCGATTGCATATCGTCGATGACAATGGTCATTTAATAAATTGGTCAGAGTTTATTAGAATCGCGTGAAAATATTATACAAATTTTCTAATATTTTATATTACGTATTTTTTTTTATGAAAGCCATATATTTTTTAATTATATGCAGTTTAATAGAGAAATTGCACGGTAGAGAAATTGCAATGGAAGAGAACGTATAGCGATAACATAATATTTATGTGCAATTTATTTGTTTATGAGGTATCGAGGCCATGAATTTATTAATAGCGTATCTTTCTGTCTCGATATTTAAGAGAATAGTTATGGATAAATTATTCGTCTCTCAAATGACGAAAGCGATAAGATTCCATCTACAATTTCTAATCGGAAGTTTAAAAAGTATCTCCGAATCAGCCACGGTAGACCTAGTATGCCTATATATACACAGATACGTCCCCTATGCATTCGCTACCACAATTGCACCGTTGTACCACAGGTTGCCTATCCGCAGGCTTTACGTATGTACATAATTACCAACCGCAGAATAGAGCGAGTCTTGACTTCGGATTCTCACGATAGACATAGACCGTTCGCTTCCCATCGAAGATCCGATCGAGATGATATCCCGTGGAACAAGCGAAGGGCCGTCGTGTATGGTAAAATTCCGAAACACGTAACAGCTCGAAACACGAGCCGAACGATGAGAAATAAACGAACGGACGAAAGGGGGAAAAAAAAAAATAAAAATAAATCCCGTGGCGGTCGAGGGGGGACGGGAAGTTTGGGAAACGACGCGGGGAGGGTTGAAATTGAATTAATATGCATAGCCGCGCGAGGTCCGGTTTGGAGAGCGACGGTGATGGAGCGACGAAATCTATCTCCGACGCGCGTCCCGGTGGCCGGAGAACAAACCTGTAATTTGTCAGAGTGGCGGTCTCTAAGCCCGGGCATTATAATTTACGCCTATGCAGAGAGCAAACTAGAAAGGAGGAGAGGGTCGACAGCCCCGGACAACGCGTGCTCTTGGCCCCGTAACGCGAAATCGATCGACTCTCGGATTATCACAGCAGAACGGAGGGTAGTCGCCAAAGATAGTCGAGATTCTTCGAGTTCCTTCAAATTTCTTCCACTTTCTCCGTCGAGTTTTGTCAAAACTTTCGGGAAACGATGCACGGTAAAAGCGAAGTCTTCCTTCGTGATAAGGGGTTGTTTGATTCTCGGAAACTTGGAATTTTTTATTTTATAACGTTTAATTTTTCTTCTTCCTGTCGCTTCTTTTTCACGTTTCTTCTTATCTCGTCTACCCTATACTTATTTACATCGTTCGCGCAGGAACGAGTCACTGCTCATCGAAACTTCTCGCGTCTCGCTGCATCCCCAAGTATCCGTCCAAACGTGTCGCGAGTTTCTCTTCCACGTTGATTTCCACTCTCCGCGGAGCTCGAAAGGACCGCTCCCTTGTTAACCTCGTTACACCGCGTTCTCTCGTTTCTTTGCTCGTTGCCGTAAAAATCCGTCGAACAGAAAGCACTCCGGACTGCGACGAGTCGTTAAATCGTTCCTTCCTGCTCGAAGGCGGATTTGTCATGTTTCTTCTCGCTGCTCGCCGGGGCTTGAGCTAGTTCTTCTTAAACTCTCGAGGAGCCAGGGTGGCGAGGACGGGAAGGAAGAGCGTCTAGGGAAAAATGAAGGGAAAAAGGATAAAAATGCCGCGAACGGGGAACGCATCCGTTAAATTACAATGGGCACGCCGTCGTCGCGTTACAATGTTTTCCGTGCGCGGGAAGGGAGAGGAAGCGTATCATAAGTTACCGTGCGTGGCAGAGGGACCGGTGACGGTCGGTTCAGTCCATATTTCATGCTTTTGTTCGATTCTGTCGGGCATTATTTTAGGTTACGTCGAGAAATGCTTTCTGGATCGCGGTTTACCGTTCTCTTCCTCTCGCCGCTTCTTCCGATTCCCGGCTTTTTTCCCTGCCTTTCTCGTCCCACCCCCTTGGCCGGCTCCATTGCCGATAACCGAAGAGGGAGAAATATGTCGAGTTTCCCGGCCGGCTGGCCGACCTCGCGAGGGCTCTAATGCAACCCCCTTGTTCCAGCCACGATTTCGTGCTGTACCGTCCACACTCCACCGTTATTTGCCCTTTTCCGTGCCTCCGCTTCGACAAATAACATCGAACGATCGGCGAGAACTGCTTAATTCCAAGGTATACACCGTACTCTCGATCCAAAAGGAGAACGACGGGGATCGATATAATCCGATTGCAGCTCGTGCTCGCTCGAAACAGGGATACCATCTCTGCGAGGGATCAAAGACATTCTCTCCCTCGGACTTTTTCATCACGCGTGAACATAATGCGGTAGCGACGTATATCGCGTTTATCCTTCTGAAAAAGTAAGGGCGCGACTCGCACGGAGACCGAGGGACAAGAAACCGAAGTCTCGCCGGTAATTAATTCGCGTTTTCCGCGAGACCTGCACGCAGAGCTAGTTAGACGGTGTTTATCCCTGCTGCGATTATTTCTCGCGTGCAAATTGCGACAAATTCGGTCGCGGTTCGCGTGCCGGGGTCCCCGCGGGTCGAGGCATAAATCAAGCGGGCGTTATACCGTTCGACGAGGCAGAGGGGATGACTTTAACGACACCTCGTCGTTCGGAATCGTCGCGAAGGTTCGCCGCGTGTCATTCTCGTCGGCCGTTTAACAGCCGCGATAAAACATGTCCGGTTTGTCTCTCTCTTTCACCAATGGTCCCCCGTGGAACTGGCTAAAACGTTCTCTCGGCTCGGTGTATACAGGCTTATAAGAGCGCGTGCCACTTTAAAGCATTTTTGCCGATATAAGGGGTTGACTTATGGCTCGCGCGATTCCCCCGAAAAACGACGGAGACGCGAAGATTGCGAGCACCGGGGAAGAAAGAAAAAGGGAAGAAGGTACTAGGAAAGAGCTGGTCTACGCGGAGTCGGAGAGTGAAATGGAAGATACATAGGTATACGTGTAGAGGAGGAAGGGGGACACGGGGAGAGGGTGGAGGAGAGACATACGCGGTGGCGTCTCGACCAGGACGACCGGGATATTGCATTGTGTTTTCTTTCGGGACAAATGATTTACCGTGTTTCCCCTTATATTGCCGCGAGCTACTACAGCCCCGCAAAAACACGTAAGGGGTTGCGAGAGTCACCGTGAGTCGGCGACGGGGCCACGGCGGGCAAGGGGGATGGAGCGGCTCGGAGAGAAAGAGAAAACGGGGGTGGAGGGAAAGCGAACCGTACGATATGGGAGGTATTACATATTTATGGGCTTCTGGTACGGGCACGGAAGCAAATTTCAGGCAAATCTTGCTCGGAAATAACGTTAGAGCCATTGGGACGTAAGGCCGCGCCGTTTTCGTGCACCTCGAATATCGGCGGGGTTTCGAATATTATTTTCCTCCCGGGCAGCCGGCGTTCCTATTTTTTTCCTATACGATCCTCGCACCGCTTCTTTATCGTGTATTAAAACCGTGTATTTCAAGCGTTCCGCCATTGCGCCGCGGTCCGTCGTCGTTTCGCGTGTAATTTTCGGCTTCGCGAGGCTTTCTCCGGGTTTAGCTGCTTCGTTTCTTTCCAGCCAATTTTCCTCCGGGGGTTCGCCCGGTTATGGTTATGCCTCGAATCTCGCGACGAATTTTCCCCGGTTAGCAGACGAGTCGGGAATTCCACGCACTGAGATTTTACGGTCGTTGCAAGACCAAGTTTTGGAATGTAAGTCGCGTCCAGTGGAAATCTCCTAGCTAGCTTCTCGCGTGGAAATCTTGGATTGGTAATACGGTACCTCTTAACTTTAGAATTACCGCGCTAGTCAAAATGATCGGAAATAAAACTGACAACGATCACGTCAGCCTTTCCCCGTTTCCAACGATCGAAAATGTGCAGGTGTTCCTACCATAATTGACGCTAATTTCGACCAAGACAGAAACCTAATTACAGACACCTATACTCAACCACGGCACATGTATAGCCGCAAATTCTATGAAAGAGAAACCACGGCACGCCGCATTTCTCGCGATCACTTTGCCAAGTAGATATCGAAGAAAATCGTCACCGATGGAAACTCATCGAGAAGTCCGCGAATTAATCGCAGCGTAGAAAGTTAACTCACAGAAAATTCCAGGTGGCGATTCTGCTCTGATCGTCTCGCAGAGAATTCTACACGGCAAGTCGCAGGAAATAACAAGCCACCGGTAGCAATCATGCAAATTACCATTCGGCGATACATTATTCGTTTGCCATCGAGGCCTCGCGACTCGCCGGGACAAGTCTCGGGGGTGGCTAGCAATTACCGTTTCTTTGTTCTCGCGAACGTTCGCGAGACACTGCTGGTAGACATTACCGTTAATAGCGCCATTAACGTGAGATATCGGCGCGCTGTCCAACGACGCAACCGGAAGAAGTTAACCCCGATTCCGTGGCGGCCAGCGGAACGCGACGTCCACCGAGGACTTCCGATTTGTTTCGGCGATATTTTATGCCGCGGCCCCTGGTACGACCCTAGGGGAAAGCACGGCTGACCGGCGAATTATTGAATATCGAGCAGGGCCACTTCTTCATGATCGTCCTGGGCCGGGGGAACGGGAAACAATGGGCGGGCTCGTGATCGCGGCTATCATTTCGGAAAACAGCCACCCCAGACCCGGTGTTCCATTATAGAAAACTCGTAAACCGGTTCCCACCCGCGGCGAGACAAATTTTTATTAAGCGAGCTTGGTCGACGTATCGCCGGCGATTAGAAGCTTGATCGTGGGGTCGAGCTAAGGGGTGGCTCGCAGTTAATTACGTCACAATTTATTTCAAACTCCTCCTTCATTCGGTAACTCCTAACTCCGATCGTAAAATAATACCTCGCCTGTTTGTCAGAGAAAAATCGACGACAGACGAACCATGGAAATTCGAGTAATTCACACTCGAAGCTTTCCAATCGGAATCTTCGAATCCTCGGTTTTAATCTCTCGCGCGGTAATATTTAACCAAACGACCCTATGCTCGCGAAGCAATTCTAATCTCTAAATCTTTAAAAGACCACACCCGGCAGACCTATCCTATCCATTCGATCTTATTTTCATCCCAAACACCGGGAGCAAACTGACCTCTTAATTCCTGCGAACGTTCCGATGCGCAAACAAGCGGCCTCTACGCCACTGTCGTCCTTCTCTCTCTCTCCTTTTCATCCCTGCCCGAGTTGTTGGAATTAGATTCGCTGTTCGCGAAACGGCAGCCGGAAACGGTGTAGCCTGAAAAGCCAGCGCGGAGTCTCTCGTCGTTCCATCCTCGGCGACCGAGTAATTTTCGATTGCCAAGGCGAAACGACGGATGAATAAGTAAGAAGATATCGAGCCCGGAGCAGTTTGCGTTCACTTTGTAGTCGGTCGGACTATCTTCGTTCGTTCTGGATGCGTGGCTGGGTCGGTCGAAAGGGGTTCGGGCTGGCTTTCCACGGAATGGCCCGGTTAGCCGGGGTTGGAGGCGGCTGGATACACTGGCACGGGATTTCGCGAGCAATTACGTGATTAAGACGCCTCCGGCTGTGCTTGGGGTCTACTAAGTACGTACTTAGGTCTGATCCGTTACCGTGCTAACTGGCTGCCTCTTCTCGCTCCGTTCCTTCGCGTCGCACCCTCTTCATCCGCTCCGGCGTTCCGCGTCTCTCCGCGTCTCTCTCCTTCTGTTTCGCGGGGCCGAACCATCGCGCCGTCTCGTTCTCCGCGTGGATTTCGTCGCTGTCGCGATTAGACGGAGAGACACGGCATCGCGTGTTCGACTAATCGAACCAGCCAGCTTTGCAATGGCGACGCGACTCTCGGTTCACCGGAAATTAACTAAATAATTCAGAAGGCGGCTGGTTCGCGGTTCGACGTGCTCGTTCCAGGTATATACGTCCCGTCTCGTCCTCGTTCGCGTCGCCTACCAGCACCGGGGGTATCTCCGCGCCCTTCGCGAGCAACGAGGAATTAAAAAACGACCGAGTTTTATCCCGGTTTTTATCCCCGGCCACGACGTGTCGCGCACGCTTTACGGCCTCGTGAAAGAAGTCCGCGTCGCGTTAGATATTCATTAGGAGGGACAACGCGCGGTCCCGCTAGTCGTTACGGAAAGACGCGATGAGCTGGTCGCCGATGCGAAGAAAAAAAGGGAAAAACAGGGAGGAACAGGAGACAATAATTGGTCGGACGACGGAGCGACGCGCGGGTTTAAAAACAGTTTACGAGGCTCTTAATTAACCCGGAAATCAGGACGCGCGGGCCGCGTAGTCGTTGGTCGTCTCTGTTCCGCTCGCGACGAAAAGCCGCGATCCGACACGCGTCCCGTTTAATAAAATACCCTTCGTTAATTATTGCCGCGCCTCGTTTCGGCCGTTCCGGCCTCGCTTTTACGCTCGCCAGTGTACTACTGATGCACTTGTTACGCGCCCGATGCTCCCTAAGCTTTCACGTTGATTCGCTCGTTTTGCCGGGAAAGCAACGTCGTAAAGTAAGGATTAAAACTGCCTCCTCTCGGTGTATCGATGCTATCAGGGATAAGACGTGTGCGGAGTGGTGCTTTGTGAGCTGCCTTATACGATTATGTTCGAGGAGGGTTGATGCAATTTCTTAATCTGACTCGAGGACAGGCGACGTTTGCTTAGAATTTTAACGATGATTCAGCCGGCATTTTGTATTTGGAATTGTTAACGACTAGATTGATATCGTTGGTATAGCTTCAAATTCGAAGCTTTTATATTCAATCCTTCGAACTTTATCATCCACGCGCAAAGTCGTTTGTTTTCACTGGGAAATTCGAAATCGAAACGACGCTATAAGCTCATCGAAACAGAGGGTCGCCGGAATCGGGTGCTGCTGGTTCTTAAGAGCGTTTAATAAAAATCTGAGGCGTAATCTCGACGGGATAGGTCGGTGGAACGGATAGCCATAAAGGCTGAAGTGTATCAACGAAGGAATCGCCGGCCACCCCCTTTCTTGCGACGATTCCGACGCGTCGAACCACTCGAAGCGCCTAAGGGGTATATGACGCGTGGCATGGTGTGAACGAGGCCTCATTTGAATCCGAATGGAGACGATTTTCGCAGAAGAGGTTGTCAGTGAAATGGCAGGCCGCGAGGGTGAACAAAGAAAGCGGCGGGCGACGGACAGAGAGGGCGAGAGGAACGGTTCACTCTACTTTCCGGCGTAACGACGATGCCAGCAATATGTCACCGACAGATATTCCCGCTGGTATTCCAGTGAGTGCGAACTATCGACCGGAAGCTCATGTATTTCCGTTTCTATATTGCATCGAGCTCGCTTCAATTCCCTTTCACCGACCTGCTCTTTTTCCCTTCCACCTCTTTCTTTCCGCGTCGCGTTTCAAGGAAACGCTGATTTCTCCATTGCGAGCACTCTTCGCTCGGGCTTCGCGATTTTTATTCTCCAAAGTAAACACCGTATTGGAACGCGTTCCTTTCGTGGTATAGGCGGATGACTCGATTCTACTTCCTTCGTCTGCTTTCCGAAAGAAGCGCCCCTTTAGGATAATTTCGAAACGCGTTTTATTTATCTTGATCGTTCGATCCGTCGGAGATGTTGAACGAGTCGAGAGGAAAAAGTGCGGTCGTTGTTTAGGAAATCGAGGCGTATTTCTGGAGTTAGGTCATAGCCAATTACGCGAGCGTAGAAAGCAACGGCGAGAAGGCACTTAGCACGTGCTGGAAGGAAAGTTCTGTCGTCGGGGGGAGGGCTTCATTTCATCGGCTTACATTATCGCGCGGAGCCGTGGGGCAAGGTGACGGATTAAGTCGCAGGACTTGTTCGTAGAAAAGCAACAGCTCGAAGCGTTCGCCGAATGTCGCTGTTCGACTATTAGCACTTCCTCCCCCTCGCCTTTCCGTCCGCTGTTTCGCTGGCGGGGTTATTATCCTGCCGATTTCATAACATCCTTCGAAGTCGACGCTTCCTTCGCCGTTCCACCCTCTTCCGGGACACCAGCTCCGACACTCGCGCTCCATTAAAGTAATGAAGACACCGAGGAGGAGGTTTTCACCGTCTCCGTTCCTCCGCGAGTCGCGTGACGCTTCGGGCACCAAAGGGTTTCCTTCCAAGGAATTTATTCCGCGTCGGGGGCTGTTAAACTCAAAACAAACCCAGGCCAACCCACCGCTGCCTAGCCCTTTCTCATTTTCCGTCCTCCTCGCCTTATCCTCCCGTCGACGCTGTCGTATCGTCCTCGTAGACGTACTCGTCCTCGTCGACGTCGTCGTCACGCCACCAAGGACTTTTATCGTTTCGCCTGCTTTGCATCCCGGGTATTAAGCCACGCTGACGACCGGGTATTATTCTTAAACTGCGACGCTCGCGGCTGTTCGCGTCCCTCGATTACCCTCTAATTCTAATTTGACGTTTGCCAACCTCCCAGCCAGCCGTACTTTCGGCTTTCATAAAAACCCCGAGACCCGGCTACCTCCGGCTTCTCCTTATTTCTTCCTCGCCGAGGAAAGGGAATGGCTGTTGCTCTTATTCCCGAGACCGTTTGGCGGTGTCTTTCGCCGCTGGTAATTGCTTCCTTGGAAATTTCCTGATTATCTGCGCGGTGTAACGTTATACAGGTGCAGCGGCCCGTTGATTAACCGAGGGTCTGTTCGTGGGAGTGTTTCGTCGACGATCGAGCAGAGTCGCGCGTATTCGCGCAGTTTCCTCTGGTTTCTACCGTGAAATTGTTTCATCGCGAACATCTTACGGCCGTGTTAGAAGCGTTGGCCAGCGACAGACACGAGAGAATGGCGAAGAGGTCTAGAGCAAAGGAGGTCGAGTAGAGGAGAGTCAGAATCGAGCCCCGTTGCTCGAATGGTAGATCGATTATCGAGATTCGATTTGTCAACCAGAGGGAGCGGGTTCATCGAAAAATGTTGTAGAGCAGATCGAAGGATCTCGCGGTTCACGTGTACCGATGAATGTGGGCTCCACGTCGTTCGCCATATGTCGCGTGGGTCGCGTGCCTTCACGAGTGGCCATTCGTGGCTCTGTAATTACGTGCTCGAGGAATAATGAACGACTAATATTGTCGTCCTACCTCCGTCCCGGTCTCCTTTCTTCGTCAGTCACGACTTATCGACCTTTCGTTTTGTTGCCTTTTCAGAGCCGGTCGTGGCACAGCCACGCACGGGGGTCCTTTGATCGCGCTCGCGCGCGCACTTTATGTTTTTCTTCCTTCTTCTTCTCCTCCGCCGGTCGCGTTTTGTTTTTTCCTTTATTATTTTCCTCTGCCCATTGTCCCGGCAACATTTTGTCGTCGACGGCGAACAATCGATTAATTCCTCTCCCGCGTTGCATTCGCTGCACCCTGGCCCCGTGGAAGCGCAGATAAGGATCTCTGTCGGACAGGTGAGGCGTGGGAAGCCGGAGGCCAGCAGCCGAGGGTTCGAATTCTCCACGTCCCTCAAACCTTCTGACAGCCTCCTACAAATAATTAAACTCTTTGTCGTTGCCGGCGCAGCGCAACCGGCCGCGCGCTTCACCCCTTTCTATTCCGCAGGGCCCGGCCCTCTCTCGATTCTATGCATTCTTTCGACTCTGGATTGCGAAACAGTGAACTCGAACGAGCGCACGCCACCTCACGCTCCGATCGGCGCTCTTTGCTTCCAAATCGCTTTTGGGGGTGGAGCCACGGTTGTCCTCGTAGCCGGAGGGTTCGCTGCGTCGCTGCGTTAACCTTTCGACCATCCAGCGTTTTCGCGTCTCTTCGACCACCTTTTCGACCACCTTTTCGACCATCTCTTCGACCATCTCTTCGACCACTTTCGATTAGGTCTCGCGAACCAGGGTAACCGTATACTTGTCGCCGAATCATCGTACCTCGGAACGAACTCACCCCCTCTCTTTCTCACGTCAATGGGTTTTCGTCTGGCAGGAGTAAGCGAGCCGCGTGATTAATTAAGCTGCGGGAAAGTTTGGAAGGCGGGACCGGGTGTCGTTTGATTCGTCGCGAATAGCTGATGCCTCGATAGGTTTTCGCGGCGATACACCGCAGTCGGGAGCCGCGAGCGCGTTCAGTTCTCCTCTTTTTCCCTCGGCCGAATCCACGCGTCCCTCGGCCTCTTTCTTTCGCCGGTGAAGAGCCAGAGGATAAGAGGGAGTGCAGGGGAGGGTTCTAATTAATGGGCGGCACTGTGCTTGACATGTTTACTCTGGGCGCAACCCCTTGAGCCTTTCTCTCTCTATTCTTTTTCAGCGAGGGCGATACAATCCTTCCTCCCTTCGTCTTACTTGCGTCCGCCTCTTTCACCTTTCTCGTTCACCCTACCTTCTCTTCCTCCTTCTTTCTTCTTCTCACGCTTCTTCTCTTCCTCCCCCTCCTCCTCGCTTCCTCTATTCTCTTTTTTTTCTCTCCTCTTTTTATTTCCACGAGTTTAGTCAAAAGCGGCACGCAAATACTCGCGCGCCCGACGAACGACCAATTATGCTGACCGAAGAGCGTCGGCGAGAAACTTTAGAGTTCTGATTAAACACGGTGCCTCTAATGGATGGTGCTTCCAGCTGGAGGAGCTGGAAACACGTCATCCGGCAGATCGATCAACGCGGCCGTCGCTAGGTTCCGAGTTAAGTACGAAATGTAGCACTTTGCTCGGCCGCTTTTATATTTATGGGCTCGGTGACTCAGTGGAACGCGTTCGCGCCGAGGTAAATCGTTGAAAAGGAGCGGTGGCTGCTCTCTCGCGAGCTTTTCACTCCTCCTCTCTCCCGCCCTCCCTATCTAAATGCCGCGTGTTTCGCGGGATGAACGCGATGAAACGCGATTTCCGCTGAATATCCAACATCCCGTCCGCCTTTTTTACCTTTCAATCCGCCGTCGCGGGGACCGCGTATCCCCGACGATAGCTTGTTTACCCGCGACTTTTAAGTTTCTCCTGCAAGGAAATTACTCGCGCAATGCCGGGGGTTGAAACGCAGGAGAGTATGGGCGGGGTACGCGCGGATTGGTATTTAATTTTTTACCGTATTCCATGCAATTTCGTCGGTTCCGCGGTGCGCGATACAATATGAATTTTAAACAGAGCCAACGAGCACGTCTCATTATCCTCGTTATCCCGGCTCTCGCGTTAGCCTGGGAAGTAGTATAGGAAACCGTGACACCGATGTTCGCGCTAACGGAGGCGATCATCGTCGCCGTGGCGGCGACGAATTTCAAAGTTTCCCGGAGATTGCTCCAATAAACGGTGCGCGCAGGTCGTAACGAAAACACGAAGAAAGGCGAAGGGGGTTGGAGGCAAGAAGTAGAGAGCTAGGACGAAATCGACGTATCTTTGCACGCGATTTCTCCCTCCCGCCGGAAGTCGGGTTTCTCCTCCGTATAATTACCGGTCGATGCAGCTGAAATCGATTCGATTCCTCGTGTATTTCTTGCGTTTGTCGCGGCCGTGAAAAATCGCCCCATTCTACGTGCCAATTTCCAGGCCCCGTTTAACCGTGATCGATTCGCTGTTGGCTGCTTAACTGCCAGCGACTATCGGGCACCAGAGGAACGGCGATGGACGCGAAATCCCGGGGTACTTTACCGGAAAAATTACCAACGGAATATCCCTGTTAGCGCGTGGATATTGGGTTGCAGACAGGTTTTCCCTAACCCCGGTCTACCGTGGCGGAATGCCGCGTATTTTTGCAGCGGCCATTCCGCGAGATGGTAACTCCCTGTTATTTATGCCTATTCCTGCCACCTCTGCGGCCACGCGGCGCGAACTTATCCGGCCGCGGATCTCAGGTTGTTCGAAGATGTCGCCGCGTTAATAAATTTGCATTTTTCGACCGTCTAAACGTTTGAAACCGCGCGATAATCTCCGGCGATCTTCATTTACGCCTCTAACCCCGTCCCGTGCATCCCTCATTTGCGCGGCTATTAATTCACTTCGCGGCCGGGCCGGGCCGTGCCGGGGCCCCTCGCTTCGCGTAAATTCTATTATTCCCGTATTTACGCGACGGCAATTGTATCTTTATTCGTTGCGCCCGGCGAGTGCGCGCGCGGCGCGGAACCGTGTTAAAGGAACCGTAGAGATGTCAGCCGAAGATATCGCAACTTTGCCCGTCGACTTCTGCTGCAGCTAGCCGGTGTATACACGGCCGCGATTAGAGCAGGAGAGTGTGGATCGTACGATGCTCGACGCGGCCGCTCGTGCAACCGGTTATCTCGATACGTGGCATGCATTTTAAGCGTTTCAATTACACGGTCTCTTTCGGACGGTCGTTGTTGGTATTTTCGCTTCGATTAGACGCGACGGATTAGACCGAGTCTCCTGAGAACTACCTTTCGGTCAATCCGGGCATCAAGACGCGATTATCCTTCGTTTGGTCCTCCTCCTTTGCGAATTCCTCGTTTCGTAACTAACGATCCGTGTGATTTCGACGCATCGTCGATTAGCTAAAAATAACGCGGGCAAGTATCCACGTTTTCAGTAACGAACACGTTCACTGCCGATGGCCGTAGCACGGTGTAATTTCCATGCGAGATACACCTTTGCAGCGCGAGAGGTTACAGGCGCGTTTTATTCGTTAATTATCATCGAGCCCTCTTCTGGCATTTTTTCTTCGTAAGCACGTCGTTAACTCGGCCCCGACACGTACGCGGCAGACGCGAGAAAAAATCATGATGATCGATAATTGCTGGCAGGGAAGCATTCCGCGATAAAGAGCGCGGGATAAGATAAGGAAAGATAAAAGAAGGAGAGACACGGGTAAAATCCTATACTGTAATTTACGTATCTATCGTAACGTCTACTTAGAGCGGTTTCCGCATGCTTATAGCCCGTGTACTAAAATTTTATACCGCGAGATTACTTACGGTCGCTTATGTGCTTAATTAGATAATTTTATATATGGGCCACCTTAAAAAAGACTATCGGCGCAACTATGTATGATATAACACATGTTAGCTATCGCTGTACCACGGGACTTCCTTCGATGATTAATACCATCTTTCGATGACTGTCGGACCAGTCCCCTGCAACTTGTCCAACGCACTTACGCGTCGAACGTTTTAACGTAACATTAGTTGCGCATTAATAAAACTATCAGGCCGGCTAATAAGCGGTATTAGCCTTTCGCAGCAGATAATGCTCTCGTTTTTCAGCGGAAATCACTGCCCCTAATATAGCAAATATAACGACACGCTAATTAGAACAGCTTTTAAAACGATAAAAAGATATGGAACGAACGGCTTCTTCTATTTTAAACAAAGTGGTTAGATTTTTATACTTGAAATACCGATGCTTCTTTTCGCCCGATCTGATATTTCACCTTCTAACCGAGAAGCTAATTTACTCGATTCATCTTATCGTTATCTACCTTCCTTACGCTATTGTTAAAATAAAAACATTAAAAATTGTTATATCATTACGTTATTACTTCACAGTAGTCAACAAGTGAAAAAATAACGCTAAGACTATCTTGGTGTCTTGAAAGAATCGGTTAATCCTTTCGCCTACAATGACAAATCGGTTGAAACGCGAGGAGTACTTAGATAATAGTACTTACGGAAGTTGCGAGATAGGAATAAGAACATATACGTGTTGGTTTGGATAAGATTTCGGGTGGGGTTTGGATCGTTAGGTTGGATGGTTTGATATTGGAAGTTCTTAACTGCAACGTACTTGGATAATGGTAATCATGGAATAGGTGTACGTTGATTTAAGTATGTTTTTGAGTAAATTCCGGATTGTTGGGTTGGATAATTTGATTCTAGGAGTATTTAATTCCTCCGCCTACTATATTTCGTGGTAAGAAAATATAAGCTTGATGGGTTAGGTTTGGATCATTGGGTTGGATGGTTTGATATTGCGAGTACTTATCTGCAACATACTTGGATAATGGTAATCATGGAATAGGTGTACGTTGATTTAAGTATGTTTTTGTGTAAGTTCCGGATTGTTGGGTTGGATAATTTGATTCTAGGAGTATTTAATTCCTCCGCCTACTATATTTCGTGGTAAGAAAATATAAGCGTGATGGGTGAGAGGCGTGGTACGTTGATAGGGTCTAACGTACTTGCGCAAACACGACAGGTCAGGCTGCTTGTGCAATTTCTGCCGATGTTTTCCTTTCTGTTACGTGTTATTCCTCGACGCGTGACCGACCTTGCCTACGGCACGCGCCATCGGAATTTAAATGGTAAGACAAGGGATTAACGGGTCGATTCGAGATAGAATAAATCGGTCTAAATCGGTGAACGGTCGGGAAATCTCGAAACGCAATTCCATAACAGTTCTCCGTTGCGAATCTCCGCGGTGCGAGTTCCGATCGATGGTCGTTCTCCATCTGGCAATTATCGCGGTTCTTCCGCGGGTGTGCTGGTTGCCATAGAATCGGTCGATCGCGTTGCGTAGAGGATTCCGTTGGTGGCCGTGGCCGCGCGCGCCGCAGCATAATGAAGCGTCGATGAATGCCACTCACGGAAACGCTTCGGCGAATAAATAGAGGAAGAAAACGCGAATAAAGGAGGAAACGTCGCGCTGAGAGCCCCGACGCGTCGTAATGGAGGCGCGGAACGGTTGCACGCAATTTCCGACCTCGGTGCTCCGATCGATCCCGCGGATGATTATCATCGCCGTGGCAGCTCTCTGTGTCGCCCTTTTGCCTCGCAATATTCCGTATCGACGTGGATCTACGTGCCACCGAATCAACGCCGTCGCCTGTTAGACGTGGCCCGCGTGTCTGTTTGAGTTTCGCGCCTCCGCCAGCTACGTGCCATTCGCGGGCTCGATGGGGTTTAAGGTCCACGGAGTGGCGGACGCGGTTTTGGTTATAAAGTGGTCGAATTAATTGTTCGAGTGTCGGTCGAAATTGCGGATTTATGAGAGAATCCAACCACGGTTTTCGCAGCAATTCGCGCTCGCGATTTTGTTTTACCTTGGGTAATTCGCGCTCGAGCTTAATTTCATTTGTAAACGAAGTATCGGGTTTATGGTGTCTGAAAGGAAAATCAGATTTCTTAAGAAACTAGTATTTCGAAGAATTTTTGCATTTTTCAGTTTATATCTATAGGCAAGACAAAGTAATAATACATCTTGTATTTGATCTGATAGCAAAAACTGCTTCCATCTTAGGTTTACGATGTAAATAAATAAAAAAGGATTTTCCGATATGTTTATCAACTTTCTTCTATAGATCTGGATTTTTTGTCCTCATTCCAAGTTACTCCAGACACATTGAATCATCTTACCGCGTTTAATCTCGATTTTTATCCTTCTCCTTCCCGTCACGCGACAGAACGCGATTCTGCTTGTAGATCTAACGCTTGCAGTAATAACCAATAACGAAATCCACGCACCGTATCTCTGGTATTGTACGGAAGATTAGCCCATTACTCTGTAAGCAGACCCGCATGTCTTCCGCGGTCTGCACAGTAGGCAGCTTCGATATCCGCGGACCTAACGTTTGACATTGTGGTTATGGTAAATGAGGTATAGGCAGAGAAACCAGTCTGCCGTTCGTTTTTTTCCGCCTGGCTCGAGGAAGGAAGCAACGAGATTAGACTTCTTACGAACAGGCAGACCGGCCATCGCGATGTTTCGTTACAATGTCTTCGGGTACCGCAGCGTACCTCTCGATATTATACGGAGTTCACGGGAGATCGGTGGTTTTTCGACCGGGGATACCGTAGGATGATCGGTCGTGCGGCTCTGGCTCCGATGGAAGAAGCGGACACGACGGAAAATTGGCGGCAATTAACGGGGGGGAAAAAAAGGGGGAAGAAGAGGTCGGTGGCGGGTGTGCACGCGATCGTCGCAGGCCACGCACGATCGATCGTGGTCACTTTGGCCGATTATTCTCGTCTGTGGCGGTGGAAATCGCTGCTTTGTGGTGTCCGTCCTCTTACACCGTGCACACGCGTGTTTCTGCAAATGTACACATCGTGGCCCGGGAGCAGTCAACTATGGAGATTACACGCGCAGTTCGATTCTGACATTATTGCGCTCGATCCAGTTCCAGTCACGCGTGATTCGGTGGTAATTGCGTCTGTGGTAATGCCCCGCGTTTTAAGCGGATACGGATGTCGGACGCGTCGAGTTTTGGTCTGCGACCAGAGTGCTCGCAACGAGAGTAATATTAGATTGCAACCCGTGGAACGTTGCCCGGTAATCGATTGTTCGAAGTCACGTCGAAGAAGAGCAGCCTCGATATATGGTACGCGTGCGTTAAGTATCGTAGACGCTCCGCGTGGTTTATGGATCATGCGAACGTTCGCGGAACTTTTTTACGAGCCCGACGCGAAGAAAGGAAACGGGAAAGTGGATGAGAGCGCGAATTTAATACCCCGAGATATTCACCGGGACGTCGGAGATGAGTAAACAATTATAATTTCAAGTCGATTTGTAGAATTTGATGGAACTGGGAATTAAATAGATCAAAACATTCGACCGAATCCGAGGTGAAATTGTGAAAGTTGCCGCGTAAATCGGCGTCTCGTTTACGTGAATATCGGCGAAAGTTACTACTACTGTTACTATTGATTATGAAATACATATATGGAAGTAATAATTCTAATTTAGCTACACCGTATTTCTCTGTCTCCGTCGTATTCCTTGTATTACGTATCAACACTCTCGTCATCGCTATCTCTCGCTCGTGAAGTCAACTTCCATGAAGCAAATTGAACGATAATAATCTTAAATTAATTCGTAAAACTAGCTATTAATCGAATACGTACGTCTTTGCAAACAATTTCAAAGGTGTACCCGGGAATGAAGGGAATCAAAGGGGGTTGAAGTCACAGGGTCTGAAGAATTTGGTCTTCCTTCGGCAACGAGCCTGAAGCTCCGGTGAGCTCGGTAGTTTCGCATTACGATCGGGATTCCTCCGGAATTTCGACATAACGCGTACTTGATAACCCGCAGAATCGTATGATCTCCGTTGCATGCAGTTTCAAACATATTAACCCTCTCGACGTCCTCGGCATTACGCGTTATACAAACTCGTTGAAGCTATCTGAAGTGGCGGCCCACTCCTCGAGACGAGGCACTCGTGTAATCCTTGCGAATGCGATCTCTCGCTGAATTATTTATCGTCTCCTCGTAACGCTTCGGCTTGCATCGCGCTTTTAACCGAGCTTAATAGCGCAACGGAGAAATCGCGTCTACCCCGTTTACTCGATTCGCCGAAGCAACGCGCGAATCGCGATTATTTCGGCTGCCAGTCCATACCGTTCCGAAGTCGCCATGATACACGTCTCTATCTCTTTTGCAACAGACGCGTATCCTCTCGCGCGCGATTAGGCGCGCGTCGATGACGCGTTGCGACGTATCTGGTCGTCGCTGTGCTCCAGCGTCTCGCGTTAGACGCCGATGCATGTGTGCAAATAAACACGTTGCACGTGTAACGAAGGCTCGGTCATGAGTAAATAACTCGTAGTCCGATTTATTTACGAGAGGGATGAAATATGGGATAGATTTAGGTTGGCAACTGATTGTATATATTATCGGATTTATCGGTGTCCTCTTTTCGGAATCAGAATTGTCAGAATCGGAAATGTTTTATTCGGTAAATCGTCTTGGTTTCGATCGGAGCGATTGTTAATTTACGTTAACACGTTGACACCGGCGCCGATATTCAGAGTTTTCTCTGTGAAGCGGCGCCCGAATTCACGGTCTGCTCTCTGGGGCGGCGCAGCGTTAGATTACGTTATTCAACACGATTTTTGCACGATAATAGCCACTAAGTCTCGACGAGCTAAAACCGAATCTGAAATCAGTTTTTGTCTATCACCCTCAGTTTTTGAGGAAATCGATTTTGCAAAAAAATTTTTCAACTTTCACCTCCATTTATAACAAAACTACTAAAGCGATAGGATTCCCGTTGGATTCAGTAAATTCCGTGGACTTCAAATAATACATTGATATACTATAGCTCTCCAATATCAATTTGCATATACCTGTAAATGTTAAGTAAACCTGACGGGACCAGTTTTGGCCCTAATTTTAGAATACTTTATTCCATTTTTCTCAAACAGTAGAGGTCTGACGCAAATTCTCACCATCACACGAAATTGCGTGAACATTTTTCCATAAAAAATGTTCATAGCGCGAATCAATAAATTCTTCAATACCGTACAGGAAAAAACAAGAAATAGTGGTGCACAACGAAAATAGTTTTAGAACGTAGTATAAGTTTTAGGCGTAAATTATGTTGAGTGCGAGCTGATCAATTTCTAAGCTATTATCCTATATACTGGAGAACCATAAAATGGTAAAAAAAAGTGGCGTTATACTTCTTTAATTGCACTTTATACAACGCGTTCGTACTGCAACAAAATTATAACACAGATACCAAGAAACTCAACTTTCGTGATTTTTGATTAAAAATATCCGCATCGTGGATAAAACATCATTTACCTGTCGATGAAGAGAACTTGGTCCAGTCGTGAATCGATCAACAGACTTTCCGGTGAAATAAATGAACACCAGCTTATACGTATTTCAGAAACCGACAACCTAAAACGCAGAAGGTGTCACGTGTGTTATAAAAACAAAAAAAATTAGGAGAACTAATTTAATATGCAAATGTTGCGGAGTTGCGCTTCACCTCGGAGATTGTTTTGCTTCATATCATTTAAAAAATAAATACTGAGTAACCCAACAAAATATAAATAAATAAACATATAATACAAAAAAATCCTTTACTTATTTACATATGCGTATCTTCGCATTATCTATAAAATAGAGCTGTAGAACTGAAAACTACCGATGAGCTTTGTAAAACTTGAAAATTTTTGTCTCCGAAGCCTCTCGAAAAAGCGCCGGCGTAAAGCGTATATTGCGAGCCAGTACTTCCGGCGCGAGACGAAAAAATGCCGGTCTGGCGTGCGGAAGGCATAGTGTTAACGTTACATCTCGACGGTGATTGCAACGCGGGCCAATTCCGCGAAACGCTAATGGTAATCGTAAGTGTTGGCTATGGTACATGGTAGCGGATATTTGATCGTTAACGTTATCGATTCGCAGACACGCTGTTGACACTGAACCTCGTAAGGCGCGTTCGTAATCGCGAGGGTTTGTTCTTCGATCGAGGGTGAAATTGGACGAGGGAGTGAAATTTCGTGTCCTCGTTTGGGTTTGAATTGGCAGTGGAGACTGTTTTCGTTGCGTTATGACACGGGGGTAGGTTTCATGCTTGGCTTTGACAAGTGTCTCGGATGTCTGGAGGAAATTGCTCGAGCAAGCGATACCGTGTTATTGTCCTTTCATTTCTAAACTCGCGATTCGATTAGTCGAACAGCTTTTCAGACGTTCCGTTTCCGAGCGAAGCGTACAACGCCGACATTCATCGTCTCGCGACTGGTTAAACCGACGAATTTAACGTTTATTTTAATTACATCTATTTCGATCTCTCTCTCGAGTATATATCACGGATCTACAGTACTGGTATTGAATAATCGCAACGGCGAATATCGTGCTCTTTTCTGCATTGTTAAGATCAATTTTCAAACGGAAATTCAAGCAGCGATTCCATTAGCGGGAGGGACTGATTTATCAAGATTTCAGCGGAAGGTTTTAAAACGGTCTGCTTCCGAGCAAAGCGTATAACGCCGCCATTAGTCACTCGGTGGCTGATTAAACGAGAATTTAAACCCCGTTACACGAAGTCAAAAGACACCGTCGGCCGACTTAGGGCGGAGAAAATAATCTGCAGTAAGAGCCGGGCCCGTCCTCGGCGCAATTACGCCTTTAACTACCATATAATAGTTTTCATTACGCCCATTCGGTCGGAGTGATTTTTAATTATCCCGCGGGAACGATTCATCATCCGTCGTTCTTAACCTGCCCGATTAATGACCCCGGCCACCCGAGATCCTGTTCCATATTTATCGCGACCCCTTCGCCTTTCCCGGGTCCCGGCGCTTCGTCGGCCGATAAATAAATTTCGTCACGAGGTGGCCACAACTCTTCGCCGGTCAGGACGACTCGTTCCAGCTATTTCGCGGATCGGCACCGACACACTGGCCCACCCCCTCGGCCCCTCGTGTACACGCAACCCCGCTCGGCCACACCGATACGCCCGCTCGACACGGCTCGGAACTCGCGCGCCGACCGCTCGGCTGTAAATCAATTCTACGCATCGGAGGTATTTCAGTTAAATGACACATGAGTGCCCTATGGAAGGGTCTCCTGTTTTTCCTTCGTCGTCCTTCTCCCGCTACCCCCTCCGGCCATCTCGTTGTCCTCCTCCTTCCATTTTCACCCCTCTTCCACGTTTCCTTTCCACCTCTTTCTCTCCTTTTTCCCTCCTCTTCTGCCCGTTCTCCTTTTTCCCTCTCGCCTACGTCGCTCTCACTCTCTCTCTTTCTCGCTCGCTCCTCCTCGGTTGTTCGTACAACCCCGGCAGCGTGTAGGATTCTATACGGTTCGGGTATAGAATTGAATGCGACGCATTGTCCGGCGTAGTCTGACCGTACGATATTGCGAGAGGGAAAGGGGCGAGAGCAGGAGGAAGATACCCAGGGAGGATGGAATAGGGTGAAGAGGAATAAGCGAGGAGGGCGCCAAGTCTGCCGAATGAAACGAGTGGAACGGGGGGTCGAGTTATGTACCGTCCACCCTTGGCCAATGGGCGCGTTAAATTATGCCTTGTCTCGACCGGGACGCTGCATCCAGACTCCCAAATACTCGGTTCCTCGTTGTATACCAGAGGCGACTGCTCGTATCGCTCTCGGTATTTATACTCTTCCTCTCTCCCTCCTTTCTCTCCCATTCTCTCCCTTCTCCTCGACATTTTCCCCATCGTTTTTATTTCACCTTCTTCCGTCTTGCCGACCACGCTCGCTGGATCGACCTCGCACCTCCTCGTGATTCCATCGAATCGTTTTCTAACCCGCGAGACTTCATCGCGATGAAACAAAGGGACGTGGTTGGTGCACGTCGCCGATGTGTTGAACGCGATAATTATTTTCTCGGGGTAATTGCAGAATATAAACGGGAAACAACACCCGGAAACGAGAGATGCTCCGGCTGGAATAACATAATTACCGAGCGATGCAATAAATTATCCAATTCGTGCCTGGCGTTTCGGCCTGTCCCCGGGCATGTGGAAACGGCCCTATAATTGCCGGCCGCGCAGATATTACCCGCGTGCATACGTTGCGACGATAACCATTTCCTGAACGATTACCGGCGTGACAGCCTCGCGGAGCGAGGAGGAAGGAGAAACGAGAGCGAAAGCGTTCTTAAATCTCTCGGACTCTCGGGTGTCGGAAGTACAAACGACCGGACGATCGTGGCCGATAAGAAATCTCGAGCGATCCGTCGAAAACGATCCCGTGGCTCTTTTTTCCCCCGACCTTTTCTCTACGACCTCGGAGGTCGCGTCTTATCCCGCCGTTCCCGCGGCAATTCGCGTGTTCGTGTCCGGTAACGAGGCAGGAACAGGAAGAGGTCCGAGTTTTATAGGCGAAGGTCCGCGTTAAAAGCGAAAAGACACAGGGAGAGACAGGCTGGAATGGGGGGCTGAGGACGAAGCAGAGAGAGGGAGAGAGGGATGCGAGAAATAAGGGAACAGCGCGATCCAGGAATCGCGTAATGAGACTCTCAAAATATAGCTAACGACGATTGTCGGGGGTCAGTCTACCGTGCTTTAACCGTAACTCTCTATTTTTATTATTTCCCCCCGGGTCCTCGGTCTACCCCTGGTGCCGAGGGGGCAGCGGCGTTCCTTTATCCTCGACCGCCTCGACGCGTCGCGTCGCGGCGTCGGAATAGCCCGGCGATAAATTTAAGACGCTTACTGCTTTTCGATGCCGGAGGAATTGCGGGTCCTGCGACTCCTCTCGTCCCGATGAACCCTCCAAACGAGTCTCCTCGATTTCGCGCCTCGCAACGTCCCGACGTCTGCGAATCTGACGTTGAATTTCTTCCTCCGTCTTGCGGAAGAAATGGGTCGAAATACGGCTCGAAATCGTCTTATTTTTCCTTACCGGCGCCATTCCGTTTCCCTCCTCCGCTGCTTTCTTTATTTCATATACTCCGGGAATGGAGATATAAAATCGTCCTGCTATTCTAAACGAAAAATCTAGTCTCCTTTTATTCCCGGTTTCGTTTTTCCTTTGCGTTCCGGCGAAGAATTTTCCCGAGAACGCGGGCCGCATTTTCGACGCGTCGTTGAGCGTCGGGCGCGTCGGCGAATCGAATTTCGGGCCGACGTTAGCGAGAGCGAGCGGCGAAAACTGAACGGCGCGGAAAATGGGAGAAAAACGGAAACAGAAGGGGAGGATAGAGGAGGGAAAAATCGTTGGACGGTTTTTAAAAAATGGCCTCGTATCGTAGCCGGTGCGAACGCGAGCTGGGTTTCAAATAAAATTCGTTCGTACGTGATTGATATGGAAAATGTAGTTCGCAGGGCAAACCCGTTGGCGTCAATTCGCCCGATAACTTCCCCCTCCCTCCTTCCGCTTTTTTGACATCTGTTTGTTATTGCCGCGTCACGGGACAGGATATCGACGCCGGCAAACGCGCGTTTTATTAGACGGAATTTCTAACTGTAACGATTCATCCCCGTACTGTCTGTTCCTCTTATTGTTCCCCCGTCTCACCGCCGGACGAAATTGCACCGATACGACAGGGGCTGAAAGAAACACCCCCGTCTCCGTCGAGCAGAGAAGCATCGAGTTCCTCATTGTCGTGATTGCTATCGTCCGGATTATTCCAAGCAACGGAAACATTCGCGCCCGATATCTCGCTCAAACGACTTGCGATAGCTTTTTTATCCGTTTCTTCTATTTTCTACGTCTACTTCCTTCGTTGTTCGTTTATCAGCCATTTGCAGGGTGAATCCGATTTANGCAACGGAAACATTCGCGCCCGATATCTCGTTCAAACGACTTGCGATAACTTTTTTATCCGTTTCTTCTATTTTCTACGTCTACTTCCTTCGTTGTTCGTTTATCAGCCATTTGCAGGGTGAATCCGATTTACCAGAGCGATTAATTCCGCGAGACGGAGAACAAGAATTTATTTTAAACGCTGGAAACAGTCCGACCATCGATCACGGTGAACTGCTAGTGAAATTTAAAAAATTCAGAAAGCACAATGAACCACTTCAGTCGCT
The DNA here is from genome assembly GCA_002201625.1 of Euglossa dilemma. Classification (NCBI taxonomy): domain Eukaryota; kingdom Metazoa; phylum Arthropoda; class Insecta; order Hymenoptera; family Apidae; genus Euglossa; species Euglossa dilemma. The sequence goes on from NIJG01000007.1 coordinate 1,121,415, forward strand.
GAATAATTCAGTCGCACGATGGAAGCGTGCGAAATCTGCGATTCGTCAAAATTACCCGTACACGCGAGAGTCTTAAAATTTTTCCAAGACCTGCCAAACGCGAGTTTCGTGGAATTTGTCAGAAGCGTCGTTAACGTCTAATTGCCGTCGAGAACACTCCGGAAGACTCCCTTCGGATGGTTTCCTGGAAAAGGGCAAACGATGGACGAAATACGGGACAAAGAAGAAGAGACACTAGGAGGAGAGAAAATGGAGGACGAGTGCTGACCGACGCACAGGCGTTGCAGCGACGGAGACGGCGTTATCGGAGGCACTTTGGTACGTAAAACAAGCGAAATGGTTTTGACATGAAGTGCAGGCCACCGGAGGCGGGAGACGGTAGGGTAGGCCGGCACCATTCCATAATCCATTGTGTCCAGTGCCAATTAAACGGTGCTGCCATGCGTATGGTCAGGAACTAACCGGCCGTTCTCAACACGGTCACGGGTCTCCGGCTCGCGCGTACGCTCACGCATACGCGTGTCCCGGCGCGTAAGAGGAGCGCAGATAGCTGCAGGAGGAGGCGAAACCAGGAGGTAGCGTGGTGGACCGCCGCTGATTGGGGAGCATCTGGACCTCTCCGGACGTACCGGCAATTACCGGACCGGGTTACCTATAACTGTACACCCCCAGCACACACACAGGCACCACCACCGACGCAGTCGACGCGTTGCACAGGCCGTTTCATAAAATACCTCGTCCCGGCGTACGGACCTCGTTCTGCCAGGGTGCTAGGCTGAACGAACTGGCTGACACGGGTTTTCGTTCGGCTTTTTATTTCGAGCGAGAATTTCGAGGATGTTGTTGCTTTGAAAAATTTAGTAAACTTGGAAAATTGCGCAACGATGCATTTGACTTCATAGATGCTAGGAATTATTGTAAATATGTTATAATATTAGTATCAACCTTGAGTATTAGTAAGACACTATGATATGTTACAATTAGTGCACTTTATTGCTCGAGGAGCAATTAAAACGATCATCCTGTACGATATTCAAGCAATTACATAAGCTTCTATGTATTTTATTTCTAACCACGTGTAAATTCATCGTGAATTTATAATCTCGAATCCGGGAAGTAGGTATCAGACCTCGGTGCGATTCCTGAAGCAACCTGTACTCCTCGTCCCTGGCGCGTAGACTCGGTGTGGCAGTGGTGAACACGCGTGCACGCGATGCGTTATAATCGCGATGGGTCGTCAGTCGTGCGCACCGGATCAGTAGAAATCCGTTGATTGGTCTCCGCCACTTGATCCGTGGCAGACCATCGTCTAGCCAGGTCGGTGGCGCTGGCTTTTCTTCGTCGCGACGTCGCGCTGCGGTTTCTCCCGGTCTCCTCTATGTGCACCGGCCTCGTTTGGTTATCCGAGACGCTCTGGTTTCCGTGCCCGACGAGATCCGATTGTTTCTGCTACGTTTGCCGCCCGGTGCTCGAATGGAAAAGCAGGGAAACGACGTCCCGGTCGTGTGTAACGCGGTCCCATAGCCGCGAATTAAAATTCGCTCCCGCTCCCGTTCCGGCATTAAATCCGCGTCGCTGCGATCTCCGCGGTGGTCAGAGGGCAAAACGAAGAACGGAACTGGAGCGTTTTGTTCCGGGACGAACAGTGGTGGTTCGGAGTAAAATCGAGCGTTAAAAAGTGGCCCGAAGGATCGCGGGGGAATTGGAAAGTTATCGATCAGGAAGAGTAATAGAAGGGTTTGCCGGTACGTTCGAGTAAACGTAGTTTCCACCGGGCAAAAATGCCATTTCCGAGTCAATTTAATGAGCCCGAGAGCACGAATTCGACCCACCGACGGTGAAATGGCCCCCGATAAATTTGTTTATTACTCCGTGGTACCCCGAGAGGTAAATATTTGTACAGATTCGAACGATGCCGTCTATCTTCGCTAAATTACCGACACGGAAGAACTCCTGATTGTGGACGTTCCCGAAAAAAAACCGCCCATAAGTCAAAATAGCGAATCGTGTAAATTACGCCGGAAGTTTTACTTCTAACGGAGAACCAGCGTCTACGGGTAAACAGGAAGCTCTTCGATTTATCTTAATCGTCGAGCTATTAAGTTTAAATTTTCAACGAATATTTCTAGACTGCCGGCAATTCGTTAAGGATTATTACCCGAAAAAGATCTACGAATTTCTCGTTCGGAAACGCTCCCGATTTTTCTCCCTCTGATTTTTCTCTCTTTGTATTTTTACGGAAAGATAACGGTTGCTCGGTCAGGCAGGAAAATTGAAAATGTTCCGTGAAAGTGACATAGGGAATCCTTGCACGCGGGCACCGCGAAGAATAGCTCTTCCACGTGGACACGTGTTCGACCACGTGTGTTTCGATCCATGGCCCTTACCTTTACCTTACCTCTGCCACGTTTCTCGCTCTCTCCTCTGCCCCTCTCTCCGCTTTTTTCCAAGCCGCGTGCATACATATGCATGCATACGCAGCCGTATGCAGGGCCACGTCCTGCCGGTCGTTCCGCGAGAAAGGGGCTTTTATTATTTTATTAGAAAACGGGTTTGCCCGTGCACGGCGGTCGCGTGGAAAACGGAGCACGTTGCGTCGAAGATTCTTATCGCGAGAGAAAACCTTCTCCCCTTCCGCCATTTTATCTCCACGATCTTCGTGCATCGACACTGGCACAGAGATGAACTTTCCTAGCAACGCGTATAGCCGCCATATTCGATTTCACCGTCTAAATTCCCGACAAGAAAGGGTGTATATGCGGTTATCGAAAGTTTCCTACGAGACTGTTCGGCCAGCGCGAAACGCAAGATGGAATATCGGTTGAATCGGAAAGAATATCGCCTCGGCGAGCAGTTAGTTTATTCGATTTGCGAGATAGCGTTACCGTGAAAAGTGTCGCAGAATCGTGTTGAGCGAGTTACCATGGCAGGACGAGTATCGACACGCGATCGCGACAATTGAGCCAGATACCCGGCAGCAAATAGACAACCGAACGACACCCGATCGGCGCAATAAGACGATCGACCGCGTGGCTATTTACGAGCACACGGGGCCGCATAAATTCATTTATCCAGAAGTTATCGATAACGTTCGATGGCAATCGAGAGATTTACGACGTCGAAAACCCTCCGTTCCTCGCCGTTCGCTCGTACACTCGTCTCGGACCCTAATTCGCGCTGCTTTTTCATCGTTTCCACGCGTTATTATCTCCACCCTGTTCCGTTGTCGAATAGGTATCGGGATCGAGGATGATTCCTTTTGGCGAGAAAAAGCATCGCTAGGCTCTCTGGGTAATTATCCACGAGCGTCGATGTTAGCCTCGAGGCTGGTTTCAATTAGGATTACCTACTTCGCCGGTGTCTTCCGCAAACTCGAGGCATTAAATACACTTTAATGAGCCTAATGGCACTTCAGCCCTCGGCCATGATGGCCGCCTTTGAGGCGCGCGCGGAGGAAGAAAACTTGGGGCAACGAAACTGGGCTTTCCTCCTTTCCTCGGCGAGAGACCAAGTTTCAGGGAAAGTTCCTCCTCGTAACCAGCGGTTAACCAATGGACGGCTGTGTACTAGTTACATCGTACAGCGAGTTAAAGCCGGCCGAGCTTCGTCAACAACTTAAATCGTTATATCGGATTACCGGCCTGCGGACCAGAGAATATCACAGGCCGCGTGGTCGCGGGGGTGGATAATTCATCGGACTTTGCCTGCTCGATCGACGCTCTCGTTTCTCCGACAATTAGAACTCACGGCGAGTTTCGCGAACGAGGAAAGAAGGATGGAAGTTTCCGCGGGACGGAGTCGCGGGGGTTAACGATAAAATCGAATAAGGGATCGATGGCGGCGTTAATTGGGAAATCAGACGGGTCAGTTGTGATTGTTTTATCGCGGGTAGCGTAGGTTCAACCGCTTGTTACCGCGCTACCTCATTACAGGGCTTCATCGCGGTTATTATCCAATTAGTATCGCGCGACGTTTGATCTACGCCGCGCTTTGAAAACGGAAACGAGATATTAGGAACGTCCGCGGAAATCTCAAACAATTAACCGATTTAACGCGTGCCTATCCTTATCGGCGTGTCTCTGTGTATTCTTCAAGCATCCCCTGTCCATCGAGAATTGATTTTTCCCCGCGAATCGAGAATATTAAACCCGTGTAAATCACTCGCGGTAATTACCGTTCGGTGTCGTTAGCCTGTCCTGCATCGCGTGAAACGGATCGAATCATTATCACGTGCCGTAATGAAACATCGGATCCCTTGAACTAGGACCCCGGAGATGGCCGTGGACCATTCTCCGGCCATCCATTACCGGGCATCGCTGCAATTATTATCCAATTAGTACTGCGTAACGGGTACCGGGTGTGTACCGTTCGAAAAACCGAAACGGGCCGCAGACGAGGGACGAGAGGGATCTCGAGAAAACGGGAAAAACCAAACCTGACCCGAAACCGTGGAAATACCGCGATGATTATCGCAAAACGCAGGGAGGAACGAGTACAGCGGGACGAATTCGACGTCAGCCTATAATTAACCCGCTGTCGAAGAAAGAAAGAGAAATCGAAGAACGGGACGAAAGCCGAAAGAAACGCTCGCGCGTGTGTGTACGCGCGTGTGAGAGAGGAGTAAGACGCAGAAGGTGGAGCAGAAAGGGAGAAAAAAAAGAGCGAAAGGAGAGAAAGGTGAAAAAAGGCAGGGGGAGAGAGAGAGAGAAAGGTAGGAAAGGAGCGGAGCGAGAGAGGAGAGAGCGGCGGGGTAAGGTCAGTGCCGTGGACATAATATGGTTAGTGACCGCGTGACGTCACGGCCGCACCACGTGACCGCGATAAAGCGAGCTGCAGGCCTCCGCGGGGCGAGGAGTGGGGGTAGCGTGCAGCGCAGTTGACCGGAGCGCGCGGTGCGGTGAGGGGCCGCGGCGGCACCGCGTAGTACTACGCCTCGTACTACACGTGAGTGCGTGTGTAAGACGATAACGAGGATACACGCATTCGCTCGTGGCGAACACGCAGTCCAGCGTACGCGGCGTAGAGGGACCGGGAGGGTAAACGAGAGCGAGCCAGCACCGAGGGGGGCAGGGGGCAGGAGTCGCGAGGAGGAGTGTGCACGAGGCGCAATAAGAGCGTACGATTAGAGGCGACTTACGCATCGCAACCGGGAATGCACGACTCTCGTGTTTGGAGAACGGTTTAGCCTGTTCCAAGTCACCGGGCTTTGTACAGGTAACGTACTCCGAGTATCTTTAATGCTCGTGGAATTTCTACTTTGCGGACATTCTAATTTTTATTCCCGACGAAAGAGACTGGTATTTAATTTTAAGTTGGCGATAAGTTTAACGTATAATAGATATATTATGATATGTTTTAAGCGAAATCGCGTCTGGGTTTGAGAGATTGTAATGTTCGGACATCTTGGAATGTAGCCTGCGAGAGCTACTGCGACGTTTAACGTGAGATATGTTTATAAAAAGGCGCTGTCGGGACTTTTAAGCGGATAGAGATAAGGGGAAAAAATATACGTTGATAAGGATTTCAGAAGGAAAGGCAAAGGAATACACAGAACGCAGATAATCGAGTCTTCGCGATTTTCGGTATACACCGACACTAGTGTACGTTTCCTGTTTATCAACGGAATCTTCACTTAACGGCCTTGTCGAGCCTTTTACTTTTTTCGAACAACGCGAAATCCGCGTGATTTACTTCGCGCAAATTTGCAGAGGGCGGCGCAAAACGGAGCAATTTTTTCGATAGGAAAGCGGCAAAGCATAGATTTCGTTGATGGAGGAAAAATCGGATTTACGTGGCCTCTGACATACTCGCGCGTGTTCGTATTTAAAAAATATTTCAGCGCGGGCTCAGGCAACGCGCAACAATGAATGTTCGTTTAATTTCTTTTTCCCCCCAGGAGAAACCCGGTACAGGTTAATCCCGCAAAAATGCGTTCTCGTACGTTGTTATTTTCACGGGGTGGGCTGGGTCGTTGCACGACATAAAATATTTCCAGCTGCTCGTTAACGCATAGAATAATTCACTCTTACCCGTGCGTGCGCAATAATTGCAGCGTCGTGTGCACGTGTTACGTAAACACGGTATATTATTTCGCGTAATTCGACCGCCTATCCCTGTAAATAACCCGCGATATATCGACCACGAAAGCCTTAACGAGTGTCTCTCCTATGATTTCCCGCAATTTCGATCGAGCTTTTAATCAAATTTCGCCCGCCACCCCCTACCGTTACGTTTATCCGTAATTAAACCATCGCGAGTTTCGTGGTAAAGTAGAAAACACGAAACATCCTCGTTAGAATGTCCCCGATTCCCCTTTTTTTTTTTATCTCCTACTTCCCCCTGTTTCCATAAACCCGATGAAATTCGTATGCCGGAATAAATAGGCGCTTAACGATCGCGATGGGAGAGAAATATCGAGCAGGTTGGAGAGAGCGAGGCTGGAAGAGCACGGAGAAGCAAGCGAGGGCGGAAAAATATTGGATTCTGCAGGATGAGTGATAACTTCCGTATCGAGAAAGGATGTCGCGTATATGCGTGGGTGGACACACCGTAGACGAGGCCAGGGACATGCTCGTTTTATCTATCGCAGATTTGGAGGACGTGAACCAGGAAACGCTTACGGTCTTGTTTTTCATCCAATTATTGCACGCGAGGAGTCTCGAAGATACGAAATATGCATCGCGCATCAATTATCGCGAACATTCCGCTCGATGACGATTTTCATCATCGAGCCCCGGATTTAACGAGCCCTCGACGAGGAATTCGTCGCTTAAATTAAGCTCCGCGGGGTGAGGTTATATAGCGTCGCGATACGGCGGACGAGACTCGGCCGATTTTCCGGGGAAGAGGTACTTGGAAGTTTAATAGTACGCTTGGAGATTTCCGCTGCAGTGTCGCGGGGCTCGCGATAAGACGCGTATGAATATATATCGCGGCGGCGTTTCGGAAGCGAAATTTAAGGGTAATAATGCAGCCGGGCCGCGCGCATTCGGCATAATGCATTCCTGGATATTGCAACGTCTCGCTGTGGATCGCTGCTGCCACAATTTCCCCGATACACATCTGCAATTCAGATGCGGTCGCGTCGATCTGATCTGCATTGACAAGATATTGTCATCTTTCCCGACGGGCTTTTTAAAGCTATTCCATGCAGAGGGGAGCGGAGCGAAGGGGAAGGATGAATATCGAGATATTTTTGACACTGGAAAACCCAATAACACATATCACGCCGTCATTCTGGCAGACGTGCGTCGCGTCACCTTAATTTTCACTCGCCAATGCGCGATCTTTCGCGATAAAATTTCTCCGTAGCGTAATTTTAATCGTTGTTCCGTTGCGAGATGCAAAATACGCGTCGCAGGAATTTTCAACGACATGGAACTAAGCCGCGAGGCGGATCTTGGAGCGGAATATCGGGACACGAGGTCGAACGATCAGCGAAGAAGGAGCGATATCAAAGCACGATTGCGAAGCGCACGCGAGTTAGCTTTACTATCTCATTAACAAAGAAACGAACCGTTCCATCGGATCGATAGGAACGTATTAATTAATGAAGCGACCTTAAGGAGGCAATAAAAGCATCTCGGGGCACGATAAAACGTCTCTGTCGAGCCGATGGTGGCGGCGGAGGAGGAAGAGAAGGTAGATTGATAAAAGGGGAACAGCGAAAGGGGGAAAAGGACGGAGAAGAACAGCTAATGGAAACGTCAAAATGTAACGGCGCTACGAGGCACGTATAAACGCTCGGTTGTTCTGTAATAATGCCGGTATTGTTGAGCTTATCAAGCGAGGCTAATTGGACGCGAACAGCTGGGCCGGCTAGTTGCTGTTCTACGACGCTCCGAAGCGACCGCCGCCTCTACTTTACACTGATAATGTAATGGGACCTATCTGGAACACAAAAGCCGGCAATAGTTTAATGGATTTGTCTCAAATTGTCACCGAGCGTCAAAACAAACCGATGGCCGGCCAGAGAGAGCCTGAATTGCTTCCCCACCGTCACAATGCCTCGATGTATTTAAGTGCATAATTATTGCGAGCCGGTGCTGTTACGCGTCGCAGCTACGTGCTCGCGAACGAGATTACTGATCTGTCGATTGGTAATCGAAGTTGCGTCGAAGGTTGCATGACTCAGTGTCTATCCGTACTCCGAGCAAACTGTTTTGCTCGCAGCCCGACTGTCAGTGCATTGTAACGCAAAACGGATATATGTATATATATATTTAATACGATATAATAGAAATTCCCAATTTTCTATGTATTCTTTCACCCTCTAATTTCGTTCGAAATATCGAGTTACCCTAGTGGACGGAGATTACTCTTTCCATTTCACTCGAGAAGACTCTGATTGCCACGAATCATACGTAATTATCCAGCATACCGTAATATTTATAAACGTCCTTATGGTTTAAGAACTCGCGACGAGTTCCACTTTTCGACCTGTTTTAAATTTCGCTGTCAAATCGATGCTTGATATCCTATTGTGTATTCGAAATGAGTTCTTTCGAATTTTTCTTTCTTTTGCCCAAATTACGCGACTAGCAGGATAATTTGTCGGAATAAAAAAGATTTGTTTCGTATCGTGATTTAGATTCTTTCCTTTTTTTCCTTTTTAAATTGCTAGGTTCCGTAAAGTGTAGCTCGTACGATGGAAGTACGCGACGTGAACGGAAAATCACTGAAAATCGGGCTAACGGGAACGCGTTAAGAGTGAAACCGATGCACGTGGTAAGGGCACTTATAAAAATTAATCGGCAGGAATAGTTACAAAGCACATGTGAACGAGTCGTTTAAATGAATTATGATTTTACTCGTTTACCTCGCAACGACCAATCTCGTGTAAGCAAAACCATTTTGCATTCACGAGAAAAGTCATTTACCCGTGCGGGAGAACTTCGCTTCAGGAACTGTCATTAAGGATCGTTCGCTATTAAGCTCACGAAGGGGACGCGAATAACGTAGAAACGGGATTGTATACACTTCCTGCTGGAAAGCATGTACGTTTATATGGTTATGACATAGCCAGTAAACGTAGCTGACAAAAATTAATAATAACGACGATGCAGCATGATTAATGCCGTCGTTAAAATTCGGTTCTTTATTTATATCCTAACCGACATTTCAACGGCTCGGATCGAACACGTGTCACGCCTATGAGGCATGCAAAAAATTAAATGCCGAACGTGGTTTAATTGCTTCTTTTTTGCCAACGTGATCATTCGTTAACCAATTACGCTTAACGTTCAATGTCGATGTTTAACGACGTCTGGCGAACTTCCGTAAATTAAACGACGCTCAAAGACGCGCAGCGTATCGGGCACCGTAATCTATTATACGATCTATTGGCTATCCGAGTTGATTTCATATTCATAGAAGCAGATAGAACGCGGCGCAAACGTTACACACGCGATATAAATTACATCGATGCTGCGAAACTTGGCACGCTGCAAGATCGTTATAGATCATTTGCCAATTCAAATATTCGCGTTAGATCGTATCACAGTCGCTTTACGCGACATTCCTTCTCGGATACTCGTAGACCGAAGTTGCATCGAGTAAAAAATAAAAGAAAAAAAGATAAACGTACTGAAACTGGACTATCCGAGTATCCGAGAAGAAGATTCGGATGATTTGGGCGAACGATCCGACTCCACTTCGACTCGGAGGTTAGTCGAGATCGAGTTCTTCCGTTCTATCGCAGCTGGATACTCTATTCCAGAATAGGTCGACCTAGATCTGTCGATCGTAGGGATCGCTAGATGCCAATTTCTCCATACCGGAGTAGTCTGACCAAGATCCTCGGACTTGGCAGTAATCCACGATGGATCTCGCCGGTCCGGTGTACTTTACGTCGAATTTTTTTCCAACGCAGACAACCCCTGTCACGTTTCGCGATCCTTGCTTGGCCCCGTTGAAGTGCCTCGACCCCATAGCGATCCGATTCGGCGACTTCTTCTTCGGCTTTCCGGCGGTCCAACTCTGAACCTGGTAATCTAAACTCATTCGCTGTGTATTCATAACTGTCTGTAATACGTCCAATGAGTTCGGAGCCATTTATATCGCCGCCCATATCTTCGTATCTCTATTAGCCTTCGTGTTTTTTCTTCGGGTGCCTTCAATATTGCTCGTTAAGCGGCGATACGTGTCAGAACGTTCGGTCACGTATCTTATTATAGTAGTGTCGGTGAATCCTGAGTAATACACGCGTGTTGGACGGTAGTAATAATAGCCAGGGCGATGGAATAGACTCGGCGTGGTACGTAAACTCGGTGGAAGAAGCGGCGGGAGCACGGAGTGTCGCGTTGATGCTCGCTCGGTGAAAGATTCGCGAAAAATAACACGCGAGCAGTACGAGCGCATGGCTTACACGTGGATTCGCTTTTAACAACCATGTGCGAGTTCTTGCATCCGTGACGCAATTCTAACGTTTTTGGCCGGTCGCGCTGGTTCGAGCCGCCGTCGAGCTCGTTTTGTTCCTCCGTTTCGCTTCTTACTGCCTCCTTGCCGTACAGACAATGCTTCGGTTGTCGTTTCACCGACTGCGTCTAGATAAATGCCCTGCTCCCAGGGAAGTGCTCGCAATGACAGAACCTTCGAAACACGCGGGAATAGCGCGAGTAAAATTATCGATTCTTCGCGGAAAGATCTTCGCGCTTCCGAGTATCGAGATTTCAGACGTTCCATGGAATTGTTCGTTGCAACGTCGAGAATTCTTCGATTTACTCTTTCGATACTCGTAGCGTTTGCAATAGAGATATAATTGTATGTTTTTCGCACGCAAGATTCGCAGGAGGTGTTTACGCTTGGATCATTTGTAGAAAAGTCACGAAGAACTCACGAGACCTGTATTACTCACGTGCCACGCGATTAGAATAAAGCCGGTTAATAAATAAATGATGCGATTTTATGCTTTCCGCGTTAATTATATACCTAACTCTGTTCGACGCGTAACAGAAAAGGAAAATTGAGTCGAAGCAAACGCTATCTCGATGTATATAAATTACCTTCGCTTCTTTTTTCAATAATTAGCGATCATTAACCTATACGGATCCAAGCGAGTACTTGCTACGATTATTAATTGCGTTGATTATTTATTTGTACAGTATCGCACGAACATCGAAACTTGTTGCATTTTTCTTAACGTAAATTACTTCCACGTTCAATTTAAACGGTTTGCAATTCAATTGCACTTTCCCGGATTTTCTTCCAAGAACCTCCTCGCCGACGGAAACCAAACGATCCATCGGAACGATCGTTAATTACCGATAATGGTCAGACGACTTTAATAGAATCAGAGCGTAGAGCCGAGTTCCGTGTTGATTTTAACGAAATCTCCGGCCGCGGTCCTGCCACAAGACGCGTCTGCGTTTCCGGATCAAAACTTCGCCCCCGGTTCCCGTCGCTTGCCGGTTTATCGAGTTCGAAACTGGTGGATGGCCCGATCGGTCGGCCCGTCGCGCAAAGTCTGTCTCCGGAGACTCTGGCTGTCCTTGGCTTCGGCCAAATTAGTCGATAAACCCCGGTTTAAAGTTCTCCAACTTCCTCCCGTTCCTCCGTCGCTGCGTTCACGTCGGACTCGCTACCCCTACGCTGTGGCGGAAAAATAAGATAGAGGCCATGGGAATTAAAGCGCGTGGAATGCTCATGACTCGAATTAAACGCTTCGGTATTTGGTGTATAAAAAAATTGCCACGTATAAAGATCACCGTATTACACAGAAGCGAAAATTTCTTTGATACCAAACCTACGACAGGTAAAAAGAAAAGAATCTTAGAAAATGGAACGAAAGAAAATCTCGAATGAAAGAATCCAAACTCCAAAGTTTGGAAATAGTCATTTGACTCGTCTAATGACAAAATCAGGATTTTCTCTCAACGTTCTACCCTCTCTCAGGATAGAATTAAACAACGAACAACCGCGAAAGGTCAGTCCGAGATATACAAAGCGGAAGAATATCGATGCTTGGTCCATCTTGGCGTTGTAACTGGAAAAGGGGGTGGAAACCGGCGATCGAAGCTTCGGAAGACGCAGCGCGTGTCGCCATTCATCTCAGCGCGTAATCGAAGCGCAGCTTGGCTTCCGCGTGGCAGGCGAGCGCTATCTCGCGGAGCGTTCGTTGGAAGCGGTTGGATCGCGTTCTGCCGGTGTTTCCTGGAGATAAGTGTGAGTAACGCAGCTGCGGAGGACGCGACTCGTCGGATCGATGGATCGAACGGGGGCATCGAATTTCATTAGCCGGTCGTTAGTCAACAACGCGGGTTATAAACGCCGTGGAGGCAGTGGCTGGCTGGAGCACGCGTAACCACAGATAACCCTTATCGGGTTGCGTTTTTTCGCCAGTCGAAACGCCTTTTCCTCGCGTCCCATTGGCCGGGCCAGTGACTCATTTGCCCGGCAATAATAACGCTCTTCTGCACGGGCCCCGTCCCGCCCGCGCCTTCTTCCACAAACGGCTGCTCGCTTCGTTCCTCCCGTTTCATCCGTTACTTTCTCCGATCCGCTCGTCTCCCTTTCGTCCTCCTTCTATCGCTATCTCCCGTCGCGCGTCTTTTGCGCTGCGGCAATCTGAGTGGGTCAGCCGGATAAAGAAACCTCGATGGCTCCTCGTCGTCGTCGTCAACTACGACAACGACGACAAGGCGGTGGAGCTGACGGAGGAGGCGCAGGAGGAGCACGACGATGAACTTCCACGTTGGCAAATGGTCATTGAGTCAATTACGCGGATAAAGTGCACCATTGTGCGGCGTAGCGGCGATTTTTCTAACCCCGTTCGCCGGCAGCGACGTTTACACGGTTAGGCGGATAACGCCGCGCGCTTAATCACGCGCGCCTTCGCTTCGACCAGATAGACGCGTTTTTGATGCGCGATCGTTACTCGCTACCGCCGCGATAACTCGCGCTGCTCCAATTGCCAATTCGTGCCGCAAGATTCGCATCCTTTTCCGCGATAGTTTACACACCACGTTCCGTTCTCTTAGGGTCAGTTTCTCCGCTGTTTATCCCATAAAGTCGTGGTAGATCTCCCGAATTCGGGAATGGCTGAGTGTCTCTCTTCTCGAGCGAATCGGCGAAGGAACAACGCATGCGTACCTGAAATAAACCGTGACACGTCCATTCGACGTGTCCACGTTACGAGATAGCAAACACGAGTGTGTGTGTCCGAGTCATTAGTCCTTAAGAGCACTCTGTGATACATGCAATATGAGTCGAAATAAAATTGTACCAATTTTATATCGAAGTTGAAAGCTATAGTAAGAAAGAAGTTGGTATTTTAGGAAATTCGGGATAAATAAAATTTGACTTGTAATCGACGAAAGCGTATTAACACGCGTATAGTGATCAGAGGTTGAGAATATTATTCTTCAATGACCAATTTGATTTTCGAAAGAAATCAAATTTATTTTCGCTATTTTTCAACACGTTGAAAAACAATGGTATTAAAGGCCTACTTTGTCCATGAAATATCGCGTCAATTCGCATTAATGCCGGCAATTATCCGTCTCCCGCGGCGTGACTGCGAATTTCCCATCCGTCAGACGTTTATGAATTTATTTCGAAACGCAAGAGGCTCGGTCACGCCGCGTTTAATGGCGCATTATGCAAATTAAAGGCGGACGATTCGCGAAACAGCCCGCTCGATATCGGGCCGCCGTTTGATCGTTTTCACCGTGGGACAATCTGGAGAAGTAAATTACGACCGAGCACCACCCTCCGACTCTTTTCTCTCCCTTTTATTTTTCCGCGTAGAATCGCGCACGAAGGTAATTGGTGGGTTAGCATCGCGGGGCACGTGACCAGACAAAAGTTAACCATAGCCTGCGAACCCATGAGCCCGTTTTCACCCCTTCTCCTTTTCTTTTCCTGTCCCTGCGCCCACCCCGGATGTGCGTGCACGTCAATTTCGCCGCAACCATTTTCCTTCTTTCTTCGTTTAATGGCTCTAATAACCGGCCGCCGGAAAATCACTCGTCGATGACACAGAGCGGTATAATTTCGTATCGATTATCAGCGAAATTAAATTACAGATATAATAGCTTTCGTCAACGCTAAATTTCTCACGAGTTAATAAACGACCGGTAGATGGGAAAATAAAACAAGGGGAATTTCGAGCAATATGAAATAGGAAAATCGGTAATATTGGACGGAAAACGGACAAGTATACTGGACAGAGTGTTAAACGCTTTAAATAGGAATCTATAATATTAAATCGTCGTTTCTAAAGCTGTTATTATCACCTTGGTCATCGATCTTCGCGATTTTTCTTTCTATACACGTGTATATCGTTTTTTAAAATTACAATGTTCTTTTCATGCATCCATCACTTAACCCTGGTAGGTTTAGTGTTAATTAAAAATTTAGTATGGTCATCTAGATCTCGACAGATTCGTTTTCGCAGAAAATACTCGATACCAAACTCATTAAAATCGTTAAAACGAAATTCGTAACTAAAAATTCTGCAAACCCTTTCGTACCATCCCCCGCCATTTTTATATCCAACGGAATTAGTTTTCGTCTCGACGAATTCGAACATGGCGGGTATTTTTTCCTACAATTTCTCTCGAAGGTCAGAAACGAAAGAGTAGCCGGTCGGCCGGCGCGGATTCGCGGGTGATTCGGAAAACAGGGCGAGTTTCGGCGCGTCGGGAGAGCGAGGCGTAAAAATAGCGATGAACGCGTGTTTATTCGAATTCGATTTGGCCCGCGCGAAAGAAGGGCCCGTAGATTATGCGCGAGGCATGCGAGTATCGCGTGCACCGGCCGCGGTACGCTCTCATCAGCTAAGTGCACTTTCATCGCGGCCTCGCGTATAATCGGCGTGCGATTTGTTTTAGCAAATGAAACGGAAACGCGGCTCGTCGAAGTCGTTTAATTTCCACGGTATTTACCCGCGCCGCGTGCCGATATTTCACCGCTCGTACGTCTCGCGAGCTCGCTCCTCGCGTATGCAAACGAGGCCGGGAAACGGAGAGGGAGGGTCGCCGAAGGAACGTGTTCCAGTCGCGTTTCCAATTTTCCGATCAAGCTTTCGGGGCTGAGATATTCGTCGAGGAGAACTAAAATGGGGTGTAAAATAGGGTGGTTTTTAATGAATTCTTAGCGACTGTGTTTCGTTTCTGAGTAGCACGCGACGAGAGAACTACGATCTCACGTGCCTCGATCCAATCTACTCGGCTGAAAATTCGCGTATAGGAGCTTCACGTGCTAATTATTTCCTCCGTTTATCGTCTCGTTTACGTGGCTTGGATTATACGTCGGTCGGTGGGTGGAACGCAGGCCTAGTTGAGTCGCGATGCCATCGTTTCCACGATCTTTATGGGATACTGAAGATTCGAGAGATTACGTCGATCGGTTATAGAGAGGATCCAAGATAGGGGTACCGCGTCGAATTTGGGGAAATATTTTATGACACCCGATCATTCGATCTCTTTTTCACAAACCTCCTCAATTTCGAGTGTTCCAGTATTGATCTATAGATAATTAGCAATATTATTCTATTTCAAAATCGCTAATTTCTGAGCATCAGGCAGTTTGTAATAAAAGAAAACACGGAGAAAATATAAAGTGTTTGTTGTAATTTTGTTTTTTATTATTTCAATGACAGAATCGTTAGAACTGTCATCCTCGTATTTCATCATTACTCCAAATCCACCATCCTACACCGTACAAATCTCGTAATCCCATAATCTAAGTAGCAACAAAGCATCGCGTACTCGAGTGCGAAGCGCTAACACGGCTATCACGGATGCTCAATAAGTCACCGTTACTATCGATATCGGGGCCATAATTCACCCCAATAGATATCCATTCGACACGACATGGATAGGCAAAAACCCATGGATCGAACTGGACGATCGTCTTTGGGAAGAATGCGAAGATCTAGCGGAAGATAATTAGAGGTCTCTGCTTGACTCGGAAAGGAAGATTCATCGATCTCCGAAGGGGGTGACGCACGGCGTGGCATCGGGTTAGCAACGAGGGTGGCCGACTAATGAATTCTTAGCGTCCGTGCCTCGCTTTCGAGCATTCCCGGACACGCGAGCGTCCCGTGCGCTTCGCGGGGGTTAATTTAATACAGGTAGATTGCCCGCAGGTATCCACCCTAACTTTCTCCGTCTCCGCCCTCGCTCGACCGTATCGCCGCGCCACCCTCCGCGTAATATACCGCCGCCACCCTTCGCTTTCTCTCCGCGCCGCGGAAACGTCGCCGAGAGTGTGTAACAGCGAGAGAGAGAGGGAGAGACGCGGAGAGTTATCCTGCATCAGCGAGTAATGGGAACAGGAGGACCGTTGAAATAATACGTCACGTTTAAGCGAGATACATCTTAGAGCGCGCGTACTCGCGTCGATCGAGCGAGAGAGGGTGAGTCTTTCTTTCACCGCGGCCGAGGGTCGATGTTCTCTAGTGGCCCGAACCAGCTCGCTGTTTTCATTTCCTCTCCGCTCTTCCATTCCTCTTCTCGACGAGCCCGGCCCGAGCTCTGCCCGGCGAGGTGTGCGGATTTAGGTGAAAGATAAAGAATTTCCTCGCCGCGCAACTTCGCTTTGACATCCGCGCTCTTTTGTCGAACTTGTCAAGGGACGCGGGCGTTCGTTCGCGGATGCGTTTGTCCGGAACGCGTTGTTGTTTTCAAATCGCGCTGAAATTAAACCGGAAATGAACACGTGTGTATCCCGCCGGAGCGGTGAGAAGGGCCAACGGGAAATATGACTTTTTAGTCGTATTTGTTTAAAACATATCGGGATTATTATTTCGGAATGATGCCGGGATTAAACAAGAGCCACGCGCTACGTGTTTGTCCCGGGATCCCTCGAGCGGTTAAATTGCCGGGGATATTTCGCGAATTTATTAAGGCCCAGGGAAAATATTACTTTCCGGTTGCGTTTGTTAAAAAAATATCGAAACTCTTGCTCCAGTCGCGCGTTGGTGCAGACCGAAAATTCATCGTACACTCGGGACCTAGTTATTTCGTAATGATCGGTCGGAAATTACCGAACCTTTCGCATCGCTTCGTTATCACCTATGTAGAACGCAACACGGTTGCGTGATGAAGTATGCAAATTTTACCTATTTACACGGTTACACTTTCGAGTCGAGTAGACGCGATTTTCGTCTTCGAAGACTCGATTAATCTTCCGTCGATTCACGAAGAATGGCGTCGTTGCGTTGCAATTTTACTTACATTTTCTTCTCATTGTAATCGCGTTAAGATATCGGAGACGAAATCACCGGAAATAACCGTGGTTTCTTTTTTCAGGTGGCGCCGCTTGTCGAACGTGCTGATCCACGCATCCGCGACTCGAGATTTCCGTCTATCGCGGCGATTCAGCTCGGCTACCCTGGGTAAGTACGCCAGGAACAGAAAGAAATCGAGTTAGTCGATGGCGGGTGAGTGAAAAGGAATCGGTAATTCGACTTTAAATTCCTCTGGATGTCTCGGGCCGCGCGGAAGCCGCGGCCGAAGCGGAAAGGCGCGGGGAA
>NIJG01000007.1:1138973-1183189 GCA_002201625.1 Euglossa dilemma
CCCCCCCTCCCTCCCGCGAGCGTGGAAACTCGGAAAATGGTCTTTGAATAAATCAGGCAGCGGGAAACTTCTCGATATCCCGCGTTCGTGATCGCGTGTACAGGCCCCGGCCGCGGGGCAGAGGGTGCTCGGTGAATTGGCATAAACTTCGGTCTGATTGTCTGTGACGAACTCGTCGGGCGACTTTATGGGATTGTAATGCGTATCTAGTTTTACTGCCGTAATTCCCGATGTTCCCGCCAACTTGCGGGCCCCTCACCGCCGGCGACGCGTCACGAAACTCGTTACCGACGAGCTTCCCGGAAGATTTCTCCTGCCCCGATGTTTTTGGTACTTGGAATCTTCAATGAGCTTCTTCGGAATCGTAGCTTTCCCACAGAACGACCGCCTTCGTCTGTTCGCCCTGCCGTACCCGCAATCCTTTCAGAAATCACGCCATTCCCACTCCCGCTTTCGCTGGAATGAAGTTTTTTTTTAATTTGTTACACGGAATCGCGGAATTTTTTCTCCTTTCCAACTTCGTAGCACGTTTTCGTAGAATCGCTGTATTTTTGTAATATCGTACGAACGATATTAAATAATTGATATTCTAATTTTCGTCGAAAAGTATCTTACCGCTGTATACGCGACAAAGAATTCTCCCTTTTTTCTCAATCTTTTTCTTTCTCCTGTTATCGAAAGAATTCTCCCTCTTTTCTCGATCCTATTTGTTCCTCCATCGCTCGCGAAGTATACGCGATACAAAATTTCAGGTTCGTTGCGATCGTTAACCCTTTATCGACGCACTCGTGTACGAACTCGCGTTACACCGCGCGAAGGGTACGGTAAACGTGACTGTGGCGAATCGCGGAGTCACAGGAACATTTTCCACCCCCTGCGAATCGCGATCCACGTATCGGCACGAATAACGCACCATACACCGGGCGTAATCTACCACGAAGCCCTCTCCGTTGGCATTCACCGCGAGAATCACTCACCTGTGTCTTCAAACAGTTACGCGTCCCCTAAATCGCGAACGGCGAGGCCCGCGGAACGTGCAGGATTTCCTCGCGCGACCCTCCGAGAACGTTCTCGAGCGTGTCCGCGTCTACTCAAGATAATTCCTCAGTGGCGTACGCGTTTCGAGCGGGAATGAAAAGGCAGCGTGGAAACGCGCGAGTGGGACGAGCGCGGAGGGGTAGGCGGCGCGGCCGATACGGCGTATCGGGGTGAACGACAGATACAGAGGATGGTCGGGGTTGCACGGTAACATGATCCACCCTTGCATTCGTCCATCGCGTCCGTACTAATCTGTGGTCCAGTCGTAAACCGTTTAATTCCGTTTCGTGATAAACCGCGGCCGCCGTTTATTGCTCGACCGGTCGCCACCCCCCGGGCCCACCCTCTGGCCCACCCCCTGGCCCAACCCCCGGCCGCGTCCACGGCTCGTTGCATCGACGCGCCACGATTCCGCGCGGACAAACATAATTAATAGGTATTATTTATTCGCGTTTACGGTCGCCGACGCGAAGAGGAACGTCCGGCGAGACGGGAAGCGTCTCTTAATCCGCTTTGCGTTTCACGCTGACTGAAAGAGGTTTACCCTCTCGCACGATGGAACCACGGGGCGGACGGAAAGACGAGGGTCCGTGGTCGCGCGAGATGTATTTAATTGCGCTTTATCAACGCCGCTGACCGCGCCGCGTTTATCGCGATCGGCCTGCCCTTTCATTTTCGGCAGGGTGCTTCGCCGGTCTTCCCGTTACGTGCCCGCTACGTTTTACGACGATTATCGGCGCGGATCCTCTCCCTCCTGCACAGAGTGTCAGAGGATTCAGAGGAGTAGGGTGGTTTCCGTGCACGGAAATGACGGAGCGGGTATGAACGTATGTTGTCCGGTCTCGCTTTACAGTCGCTGCGAATTTGTTTTTTGACGTGTCTTTGAATATCTACGCATATTCGACATTATATACGGAATAGAAGCGTCGATTTAAAAATGATTTTTGGTAATATTCTAGAGATTTTAAGCGATAACATATCGTCTTCCATTCGTCATTCCTCTTTTTCTTTCAAATTTCCTTTACAAATTTTTCGAGATGATTCATCCTAGTGCAAAGGATTAAATTGGTAAAATTCCTAAAATTGACGTCATTTCCCCTCAATTCTCTTCGTCCGAGTGCAAGTTAGAAGAGTACTTGCTACCGCGTCGATTGCTCGAACTACCTCATCGGCGTCGCGACGCGAAACGGAAAATAGCGTGAAGAGGAGAGGGACTCGATTGGTTAAATCGATCGGAGGCCGGCTAAGGTGTCCGAAAACGAACGTCGGATGGATCCGGAAGGACCGGTTTGGAGCGGAAGGATTGGCGGGTGGGCGAAATTGGATAGCGGCGATTAAAATGGCGGAACGGCGGAAAAGGAACCGGCACTAAAATCGGGAACGCTGCTTTCCAGATTTACGCCCGATTCCGCTTAGGTATCGCGGGCAGAGGGACAGTCATTAATAAAACCCCGGTTGATAACTCGAAAAGTCGCAAGATACACCGGCGTCCTTCACCGGCCGCCATCTTCCCGTTGCCTCGCCGTTCTCGCGGACGTTGCACGAGGCTGAACTCGTTATACCCCGCGAACAGGAGAAGGATTTACTGCCGAGATTCGCATGGATCGTTCCACGGATATAGCAGCTTTTTCATTTTCATGTCGCCGCTCTTAATCCACCGTCCTGGATAATTAGCGGCCGCATCGATGGCCCCCGCGACGTTTCCTGCAGAGCAAACTTCTCAGCCCCTCTTCCTCTCTCTCTTTCTCTCCCTCTTTCTCTCTGTTTGCTAACGAACCCCAGCCGTGTTTGCGTAAGGGCCGATTACGTATTCGAAGGAAAGTTCTTTCTCCGGGACGTGTAATAGTTGGAGACGGAACTGCCGCAACGGGGGTTAAGGGTGCTTCGATGGACGCCATGAGCAGCGTTTGATCCGGAGTTGCTGGTCTTCCAGGTTCCAGTTTTAATTTTTTTTTTTTTTTTTTTTTAATGACGTGGACGGATATACTTGAGGGATTGCGTTGCGTTTGGAATGACGAGTATATAAAGGTTGTTATATTTCCGCGTGTACCCAGTTTTATGCTATTTATCTTCAGTCGCGTGTTGCCTTAGTTAGATTTGGGGTTGATTCAGCCTTTGTTTTGACATATCCTTCGGCATATCTACCGCTATTTATACACTCGACCGAGTGATTAAAAGGTTGCNTGGACGGATATAGTTGAGGGATTGCGTTGCGTTTGGAATGACGAGTATATAAAGGTTGTTATATTTCCGCGTGTACCCAGTTTTATGCTATTTATCTTCAGTCGCGTGTTGCCTTAGTTAGATTTGGGGTTGATTCAGCCTTTGTTTTGACATATCCTTCGGCATATCTACCGCTATTTATACACTCGACCGAGTGATTAAAAGGTTGCGAAATTTCAGAGAGTAATCGACGATCCTCGAGAGTCTGCAATTCTTGTAAAAGTACAGCGAAGTTTCTTTCTCTCTCTTTCGCTATTTTGTCGCACATTTTATTCGAATTATCATAGAAATTTGCGGTTTTCCAGTGAAATGAAATGGCAGCGGAGATCTGGAGATGCAGTTGTGGAGGATCTCCTCGGGGCCGGTGAACAGGGGAGCGAAGGTCGTAACGAGGCGCGTGTTAGGGGATTAAAAGCGCGTATATACGCGGCTGCTGACTGATACGTTTCGAGTTTTAACGATGATCCGGCCAATAACTTGGGGCTTAACCGTAGCGTGAGTTGTGGCCCGCGCTCGATCACCAATCACTGGTTATGCCTCTGGTAATTAACTAATGTTCTTCTGTATGCAAATTACCCGCCGTTTCGTGCTCCCGTTCGATTCATCGTCCGGTCGAGCCACCGTCGGCCCGTTATTACAGCGAAGCGGACCGTGCCGGCGACCAAGAAACGATCGCCGAAGAGATACGAATGGAAGCCATCGATTCTGAACGCCGGTAATAACGTAATTAGTCCGCGGCCAGGTCAGTTTGCGTAACCGAGGAGGTGGTAGTTGTATCGAAGAAAATTGATGACTGGGAAGGACCGTTCAGCGGCCGTAGGCGGCTCGCCGAGGATTAATCATCGTTGGATGAATGGAGATAGGGATGAACCCGGCGCGCCGGCGATTTACGATGCACGTGCTCTTTTTTACATCGCCGCTGATCCTGCGTTTTTCCTCGTTTCTCCGACGGAAAACGAGCAACAGGAACCCTTAGAACAGAGCAAGACCGGGAGTACCCGGTGACTCTCAGACGAAGCTTAATGGGCCGGATTTTCTGTCACCTGTGTGTGCTCTGGATCGAGCGTAACGACATTTCCCGCGACTGTTGCAGTCGGATATTTCAGGTGGCTCCAACAGCTGCCGTAACGTGTCACCTTTCACACCTGTTGTAAATTATACCTGACATCTATATCTACCGTGTCACGTGGATTTCGTTATTTGCTCTGACTGTTACAATAGCCCGCATTCAGACCGATACCTAAATCTTCCGCGGTGTTCCGTGTGGAACGGTCCCCGGGTCTGCTCGGTTATCTTAATTCTCCTCCGCGATACGCGATCGCCGATAAATCGGCCGTGCCGAAGATATTCGGTATCCTCGTGTCATTGGTTCGTAATAAAAATTTATCGCAGCAAGACGAAGTATTTGATAATATAATTAATACGCGAGTAACTTGGCTGTTCCAAGAGAAGAATCTCAGCTATCGTTATATCTTTGGATCACCGTTTCGAAGAGTATTTCAAATTCCTGTTATTTCACTATTACACCACGCGAAAGTTTCGTCATACGATCCTGCACCTCTTCCTGACCCTTTCGCATCGACGTGGCCCGAAGGCGCGCTTAACCTTGCGCAGCATCCCTTGTGCACACCACCAGCCAGCCACCCCATAAGAAAACCTCGTAGCTTGCTAAAACGACGCAATTAGAAGTCTACGTTATACGTCTCGTTTCCATTTTCTACCTGCAGCTCTTCCAGCGGGTAACCCGCGAGATCGCGCTTGGTAACCCTAAACTAGCGCGACTACTCGCCGAACGACGCCGTAAATCCGAACGCGCTCTCGAAAGGATTCGCGAATAATTGCCGGGGTAAACGGAGAAAAGAATAATTAAAGGCGGTAAGCGGGAGATGGCGTCGCCTCGTTAGCCTCCAGGAGCGGCGCTCATTTGCATCCGAGGCACGGCGTGCGATGCTTCTATATAATAATTATCGCTGGCCGGCCGCGAAGGGGTATGCCTCGGACGTTGCGTAAAAGCTGCGTACCCCGATAAGATCGCCGGAGTGCGTGTGCCCCGCGGGGACCTCCGTGGTCGCAGGCGTGCGTCACGCACGCGGAACGGGCCTCCTTCTCGCCTACTCGGACACTCGCACGCGTACCCGCACGCACACTCGCACGCATACTGACCTTCGCCAATGACGCGCCACCGCTACTCATGGAAATTACGTCGTTTTCAATTAAGTTCGAGGGCGAATCATCGTGATAACGGGCCGTCATTCGTGCCTAGACCTCGCTAGCTCCGCTAATAACGCACGGTGCTCGAGGAGACCGCTCGAGGGATCCGCTCGGAGGGCCCGACGACGCCGAGTCTCTCTTTTTCGACGTCGTTTCGTCTGCTTGATCGATGGCGAGGAGCAGCAACCTGCGTAAAGGGTTCTTTTCCGGGTGCGAAACGATTTTAGGGCCAAGTAAGCGGAGAGGGTGAAGCCTGCGCACCACGAGCAGCGAGATAAAACGATATTAAAAAGGGTCGTCGAGGTGGAGAAGCGATAAAACACGAACCAGGTTCGTCCATCAAAAATAATGATAATAAATCTTCTTTTTCGAAATTTCCGCAAAACTTCATTCATACGATCTCTCTTTCTTTCTATATCACAGAACGCGAGAGACAAACGCGCGTTTAGACAGAAACGAAATCACAGAGAAGGAAAAATTTCGACGTGGACTAATTTCCCGAATGACCGTGGCAGATCGGGTTGAAAATATTTGCCGAATAGAGAAATATCTACCGTGGAGATGCGATAAAACACAAACCAGATTCATCCATCCAAAACCTTCGTAATAAATCTTACTTTTTCGAAATTTTTAACGATACTTCGTTCATACGATCTCTCTTTCTCTCTCTCTCTCCATATCACAGAACGCGAGAGACTATCGCGCGTTTAGATAGAAACGAAATCACAGAGTAGGAAAAATTTCGACGTTGACCAATTTGTCGAATGACCGCGGCAGATCGGGCTGGAAATATTTGCCGAATCGGGAAACGTCCACCGCCTCTTGCCGAAAATTAAAACATTTACCGACGAGGAAATTACCGGCGAGCTAGAACGATTTCCCCCGAGGAAAGCCCGCGGCTGGAAGTCGACCGCGGTGACGAGCGTTAAAATCGCGCGGACGTCGCGGCGCGGCCGCTTGCAATTTGCCCGCGCAGAAACCTTCCCTCCCGTGCCGTTCTATTTTTCGCCTATCCATTTTTAATTGCGCGAAAGGGCTCGGTTAATCGCGCGCGTCAGCCAGCGGACGCCGCTTAATGAAAGCAAATAAAGTAGCTCGGGAATAAATTCGCGAGGGTGGACGCGAAGCGGGGCGAGGGAGTCGGGGGTGAGAGACAGAGAGGGAAACGCCGCTGAAACGTTGATGTATATATTGACCCGTTGAACGGTTACGTTGCGGAGGGGACCTATATTGGACACTCTCGGGAATTAGGTTTCGCGGTTTCAATTAGGATCGCGGACGAGTTATCGCGATAACAGAGCGAGGGGAGGGTGAAGAGAGAGAGAGGACTGGATCGGCTCGTACGAAATTGCACGAAGAGACGTAGCAGCGCGATTTCATTTCGGTCGAGCTGACGCGGAATTCCGCTCGCGACGATTCTCGATAAGGGATATCGATATATTCCCTGGACATCCGCGCTGTTATGCTTTTCGAAGCCTCCGAGGGAGTTCTTTCTCTCGCCGCCCTTGTTTGTCGGGGGTTGTCAAAGAGCGGGGTGGACCGAGCTCTTAGAAATCTGTTTGATCTGATCCTCGAGGTAGATTAGGGTTGAAAACTTTCCATTCGGGGTAACCTCGATATCTATTTAAGTAAATAGCGATTAGATTGATTATCATTAAACGCTGCGAGTCGGTCAATCCGCAAAAAGATTACGCGTATTCGAGAGTATCGAGGATATACTATAGAAACGCGTAGATAATTCATTTGCGAACACGCGTATTCGTGTTTTTGATGTAGGTGGTGGTTGTTGGCGGTATCGGAGAGTGGGGCAGTTGTATTATAGTATACCGCGGCTGTGATAAATTCGGGGTATTCGCCGCGGTTGTTATTTAACGTTTAATCGGTGACGTCGAATTGACTTGGTGTAACCATCGGTGATTGTTTGCCTAGCGAATAGCGACTGTTTCCGAGCGTATTACCGTATTTATGTTAAAATCGTAGGCAAAGGGGCGAGATTATCGCGCAGCGAAATTGTATCGCGTTTCTGGGAATTATTGTTATAGTCTGTTTACCGTTTCGTGCATATTTCATGCACGCGCGGCGTGTAATTGGTGTCCGTTGCTCGTCGAGAAATAAATAGAAAATCGAAGAGAGCTGTTCGATAACACGCCGAGGCTGCTATCAGAGGGCGCGTAACGAATGGAAGATTAACGGAGGAGCGGGATTATTAGATTTTATTCCAAATTGATCGAATTTTAATTCTCAGCGTGTGCTTCGCAAACACACGCGAGAGTGCGCGAAACATCTTGAATTATTCATTAATGCTGTTCCCTTCGGTGTTTGCCAAGGACTTCCGAGGGCTCGACCACAATCTTCCTTATCGAACAGCGGCTACCAAAGCTGCTCCCCTCGAAATATGTGCCAATTAAGCGTATTTTACATAGAGCTCGGTCGCGTCCGGGCATTATCCCGTGTACTTACGTGTCCTAGGCGTGTACGACAAAATACCGCCCGGATAACGGAATGATCCATTAACCGTGGAAGAAGGTAATATGGCATTAGCACGCGTGAAAGGGCGTGCTGACCTATCCCACTGTCGCACCGCGTACGCTGCCAAGGGGGAAAAGGTAATGGGCAGGAGACGGCCATCCTTTCGGGCCTGGTTAATTACCCCCTAGATATGATTCCTTCGAACGAAAAACCTCCAAGGGGGACAGCTCGTTTTTGATCGTCGATCGATAAACTTCTGTTATCCTTCTGTTATCCTTCTGTTATTCTTCTGTTATCCGTTTGCAAGCATAAACGAGTCGTTGGAGCATCGTTAACTTCCGAACGCTGGAAAACGGACAAGAAATTGCCCGGGAATTAGTCGATAAAGAAATTTTTCAAATTTTTCAAACTTTTAAATCGGAAAACGAGGAAAGAACGTCGATATACTCGTGGAAGGGAGGAAAACACAGGGGGAGAGGGTTAATGGAATTTACGCGGTAGGGAGAATCGCGATCTCTGTTTTACTGTTACGCCGATGATCCCATCGCGACGCGATACTTGGGCTCCCAGCGGCGAATCTCATCTAGAAACGCCTACATAAGAGCCCGGAAAAATGCAGACGGTCTGGCTGGCACCGTGGATGCAGTTTCGGTGCAGCAACCGCGAGAAAATATAAAATCCTTACCCGCGACGACTTTGAATCGCGGAATTATTCAAAGCGTTTCACGCGGTTTCGGGCACTCGGCCCGAGTCCCATCCTTCTCTCCGTCCCCCTCGCGACTTCTTCGCTTTCTTATTCCGCCGTCACGCCGGGGCAGTTTCTGTTTCAGGCCATTTGCAAATGAACTTTCCATAAAATTTTATCACGCCACCGAGATAAACGGGAACCGTCGCGTTTCCTTAATTTATACCGCCGATCTTCCTTCGCGATTCTTCCCTTCGCGAGTCATCCCTCAGGCCACCAGGGGTCTACGAACCCCGTTGCAACCGCGAAATAATAATTCCGCAATTAGACCCGCGATCCAATCGCGACGGACGTGCCCGGCCCGATTTGCATTTACAGGGGGCGAGCGTTCAACTCGCTCGGAGTCCGTTCGGTCGAGCGAGGATGAACTCTGCTTCGTTTTTATCGCGTCTCCGGACTTTTATAGCCATCGGGGATAACGATAGCGTCTGATCCACGGCTGAAAGGTGTCGAATAAGGTCACGTGAATTTACGACGCCCGATCTTTCGAGCTTGCGCCCGTTAAAGCACCGACGATTATTGGTCCTCGGGTTTTCACCAGACGCGACGTAATTTTACAATCTATTAGTAAACCTTCGAGTAAAATGCCATAACCCGACAGACGCGTCCGTGTTCCGACCCTTAAGACTGGTCCTCGATTGTCGAAGCAACCGATCATCCCTGTGTACGATTTTATTCCTCGCGCGATGTAACCATGGCCGATACATCGAGCGATCGTCGCGGGACCGCTAGCCTCGCAAAACCAAGCGTTCTAATCAGAATGCGGAATCGAATTCGCTTGGCGTGGATCGAATACCAAACGATCTAGACGCGAAACGTGCGAGCGAGCGTATATCATAAGGAAGGAGCGCGTTCACCTGTCTCCCAACAGTGGCTTCTCGCTTTCCCATGATGGCTGCTCCGCCTTCCACGACGTATATATCAATTTAATTTCCCAGAGGATGAAAGAAAAAACGGTGGGGAAGAAAGCGGAGGAGGGAGAGGAGAAAAAAGGAAAGAAAGAGAAAGAAGAAGAAGAGGAAAAGCGTACTCGGACGATCGCAGTGGAATGGACGATACACGCGAGACGATCGTTCGTCGCACGGTGACCATGTATAGGGGAAAAGCTGGCAGAGCTCGGCCCAAAAACTTTTATGAGTTTTAATCAGACGAACGAGCGGCCGAGTGCCGTGACGCGAGTTCATTTGCGCTAATGAAATCACTGTTATCTCCTCGACTCCGTGTCTCATATTGCGCCAACTGCTGTTCCGCGTCGGCTCCGTATTGTAAAGCGTGATGGCCGCACGCGCTGCCTCGCCATAAGTCCGCGGAACCAGCCGGAAATATTGCTCCGCTACCTCCTCCCTCCCAATCTTCTCTTCCTCTTCCTTTCGATCTCGTCGCCGCTCGTTCGACGACAGATAAATCCCGAGGTTCGATTTAATAACTCCTAGCAAAGTTCGCGCGAGCTTCGAACAGTGGCCGACGTCGATTTCCACGTTCAGAGATTCCGATCGGAGTCTCGGGAATTGAAAATGGGACCTGAAAGGTCGAGACGCGAAAGAGAGATTTTCCTCAACATCCTTTGTTTTATTTTTTCTGTCATTACGTTACAGCCGAGTCAGTTGTCTGTTGTAGCTCGGAATAACATTTGTATTACGTTACTGGGAATAAATCAATCTTTTAGATTGTTCCTTCTCTGTCGATTAGCTATGTTTGTTCCTACAACGGTGATCCGTCGAATTCAGCGAATCAGGAATTCTCGATTCCTCGATTGACGCGTTACGCTTTGTATCCATCGCGAATCGATATAGACAAGAATTACTGCAGTAGTTAGGCTTTCGATCGAGTTTGCGTTATCGAAGACAACTTGCCGAAAGGAAATCGGCATGTTGCCGTTGATAAATCACGGACGCAGCGCTGGCAGGAAATAAAAGTAGCCGAGCGAATTGGAAATCGGTCGTAGCGAGTCGAAAGCAAGGCTAGCCCGTCGAATCGGAAATTGCCGATACTCGATCCAGCTAGAATTAGAAATCACGGTGGAAATGAAACCCGATGATGCGCGATGCCACCTGGTGGAGGATCGCGGACGTGGAATGGCGTAATTGGAAGGTGAGCCGTGTCGGACCTCCCGTATCGTCCGAAACAGTCCTCGGATCCGTAGGCCCGGGCAACTGGAACTCGTTCCAAGTCGTCGACGCGTTGTCTACCTGCTCTGCCATTCCGCGAATGTTCCCTCGCCGTAATTCACGCTTTGCACGAGCACGCGGATTAGCATAGACCGTTCTCCGCGACGCGGCTCGCACTCGCTAACGATCCTCCGCAGAACCGTTTCCCGGTATTTGCGATGGCCGTCACATCGCGGAGTACCAGCGATCCCGATTATCTAAATGCCGGACGAGCACTCGAGGTGGCTCGTCGCATAGGACAATAATGCTGTCGTTGCCTGCCAGACCAGGCTGCTTTTCACGCCCTCCAGACTTCGTACTTTACGATACCGTCGCGGTGATCGTCCTTTTCGTGCCTGCACGTTTGCCTAGGACTCGTTACAATGTCGCGGCGATAATTACCGGGACCGTAGAAGCGAGAACGCGTGGTCTAAGGCCCAGGAGTCGAGTCTGTGAAATCGGAACGGACCAGCAAGATCGTTTCCGCGAGTCGTTGCCGTCGTCGCGGAGATAGCGAGCAAACGTGATTCGAGAGGATTATCTAGAGGAAGGCGCGTTCCCGTGTTTCGCGTGCAAATATCTCGCAGCAGAGGGCGGATAGCCGGCTGGGGAGATATTTTTCGAGCGACCCGTAAAAAGAAATTGGAGAAACCGCGAGTCGATGGAGAAGCGGCCGGATATTATTGTTGGTCGTACGAGAACGTTTCCCTTGCGTCGGAGGGGGCCAGATAAATCTTGCAGTCTCGCGGACGCGTTTAGTCCGCTTGGCTCGAAGAAAAGAATTTCCGTGTTTCGGGGGTGGCAGACGGTCGTAAAAGCGATTGCCGCGCGGAGAATTACGGTGCGTCTGGCTGTGCAACGGTCGATAATTAATTAGAGAGCGGCAATAAGTATCTCGCGGAAGCGCGCAGATATACGCGTACACCGAATTATCGTTCCGCTTTCTTTCTGTTGTATTTTCTCTGCGAGAAACTTTGCCGGCCTGTATCGTTCGTGGAAAACGAGAGCGAAACGGTTCGGAGCAGGTTCGAAAACGAGAGGAGCGGGGCAATAAAAGCTAGATGTAAATCATCGGCACTGTCAAGTCGCGGGAATCATCTGTTCGGAACGGGGAGGTTAATGATCAGTTTTCAGCCACCCATCGATTAGTCACCATCATAGCTGTAATCGCTTTTAATCCTGAGTTATTACTCACGCTAGATATATCGCTATTATCGCGCCGAGTAATATCGCGCGGCGAAATGAACGCGAAATTATACATCGGAGCGTGAGCTGAAATCGGCCTGCTTAACGCGCGCGCGTACGCGAGCTCATTGTCTTTGCCTCGCGAAAACTCCGCATCAACCATTTCCTCTCGGAGCGATAAACATTTATCCTACCGTTGGTCCATTATTCCTCTTCAACGAGAACGAATCTCTCGCGTCTCTAATGCCTTCAAATCCCGACACCTCTCCATCAGCTTCTCCTAATCACCCATTTCCACCCTGAGACACCGGACATTCGTTTCGCGACTCCTTCTTTTCACGATCTCTCTCCGGAACGGTCGTTTTCTTCCCGGAAACCAGAGAAAACTACCGCGGACGTTGCGCGAGCTTTTCTCGAGAAAAACAAAACTTTAACCCGCGGAAAGCTGCGAGACGCGTACGAACAGTGCCGAAAATCACGAGACGGGTTATCGGGATGCTTAATCGGGGATCGTGTGCACGCGCAGGCCAAGCAGAGGCGGAGAGAAGAATTTTCAAGCAGCCGGGGAGAACCGGTGGACGGTATCGCGTCGACGCGGTATATAAGCAACGTATTATCGTGATGGCGGACAGTGAATTAACGACGAGGCGATTTCGAGGCATTATATCGCGTCTGGCTGACAAATAGAGACGCCGTTATATCTCGCGGCACGTGTTGCTGGGTAATCAAGCGGAGTACCTGCCGGTACGGGGAATATTTTAAGCTCAGATTTTACTATTTTCCCGTTGCGCCTACGTGCGCTGGCCGGCTGCCCCGTGCAGAGGAGATGGCGTGCGACCGGGTATTATCGTATCCGTTTTCGTCGTCGTTTACCTTCGTGCACGCAGCGCCAGACGATTCGGCCTTCCGCGCCGCGGAATTCCCTTTCGTCGAATCGCTTCGGTTACTCGGAACCCGCTATCGCGACAGAACGCTTTATTACCGCCGCGCGATTATTGTTCCCGCAGCCGGCCACTTCATTTCCCGCCCCTCTCCCTTTTCCTCTCTTTCTATTTTCTCCGCGGTTTCGCTAGATTTGCTCCGTATTTTTCTCTACACCACAAGTTCGCTCGTTTTTCCCTTTTTCTCGAGAGAGAGAAAGGGAACGAGACGAAAGCAACGAGATTCGCAGCGATGATTCTTTGCGCAAAGGGTTATAGGTGATTTT
Organism: Euglossa dilemma; assembly: GCA_002201625.1. Lineage (NCBI taxonomy): Eukaryota > Metazoa > Arthropoda > Insecta > Hymenoptera > Apidae > Euglossa > Euglossa dilemma. The sequence continues at coordinate 1,152,199 of NIJG01000007.1, forward strand.
GAGCAACGATTCCGTGGAAAAGGAATTTAGGGGTGCGGAGTATTCCGAGAGGGGTTGTATCGGTTAGCGTCGTTGAACAGGTTTGTTCGTTTGACAGGGAATTACGTTAGGGTCGACGGTGCAACGACTGTTAGTGTCCCTGCTACTGCAGGTTCAGTTGTATATAAACGGCCAGTTGATTTCTGGTTTTGAATGCGCGTGGTTCATAGCGATTTTGAGAGAGGATACAGTGCACGGGTAAATTGACTTCGAGTAATCGTGTACTTCGTGGCAAATTTTTTGGAAAATATAATACAACGGAATAACAATTTTTTCAGATTTCGTCTTAGTCTGTAGCACGAAAAACATCGAGCTTCTGTTTATGTTTGCAGTTGTGAATAAATATTAAAAGGCGAATATCGGAAACTCGATTGATCGTTATTCGATGGTAATTATAGGACGCGTTGATTTATCGGGAGTCAATAATAGGAATATCAAACTTCGTTGTATATTCTACGTTGTACATTCCGATCCAGTCGCTGTTTAGTAAAATTCTAAAGACTTCGATATTGTATAGTATTCCAAAGAATATCTTTTTCCCACGAAGAAACGATTTTTCACGATTTAATTAACTGGAAGATCTACTCCATGTTTTAGAAATCATTCTATCCACCGAAATATTTCTTTGTCCCGTTTTTTACTCTCTCGTAACTGCCGCGATACTTAGAGGACTATAAAAGGATCCATAAAACGACGCGCGTTTGCAAACAATTTTATCGCCGGTCCGACTGCGCGATAGCGAAAGGTAAGAGGCTAATTACCTAACGCGATGGAAAAGCGGGGTAATCGAATAACGTGGAAATACACTTTCTCGTGGAAGATGGCGTGGATTAAGTTTACTTTCGTGCCTCCGCGATGTTCCCGGAGTCATCCGCGAGGACGTCCCCGGTATTTAATCTCGGGCATTCAGCGGAACGGCTTATCAGCGAGCAGTCACCGTGCAATTAGCAGGCACGGCGTTAATAAACGGGACGAAGGATTTTCCCGACCGGCGTTCGGACTTTCAGCCGGTGATTAGCATCGAATTTCCCCGGGAAAGCGTTTCAAATTAAGCGTCGCCGCACCTGAGCTTTCTCTCCTCTGTTTCCAGAGCGTGTCGCGTGTGAGCACCGAGAAAGAGGCGCGCTCATATTTCACTGTCGCTTCGGGGTGCGATGTTACTCTCGCTGCGACATTACAGGATATTATGTACCCGCACGCATCGCTAGTATTCCGGCTAAATGGCGCGGTTATTTATGCCGAAAGTCGATCGTCTTATGCGAAGCTCGCTGCAACGCCATTTTTTCCCGTTGACCCTATCACGCTCCGAGCTTGCGATTTTTCTTTTAGCGTGGGTACACAGGGTGTGGCGTCTGAATAGAAACACCCGAGTAAAGGTCACACCTCTAACTATCGTAGCTTAAACGAACGTTTCCGAATTTTTTATTATAAATTCTGAAAATTCTGGATTTTTAGGGTTATTAGTTATTACTGTGTTCTACATCTCGATATTTCTCTTAATGTTATTTTTTCGATATTTTCTGCTATGCCATTTCCTTCCAAGCTCTTTTTCTTTCATTTTCTCATCCATTGATCATCCGATCGGTACATCAAATCGTTGCAAATATCGCTTTAAAAAAAGGAGCAGTAGAAGAGTATACAGAAAAATGATCCCTTAATTGATTAACTCGTCTTTCAATATTTTTCTCCCATCTCGAATTGTTCGCAAAATGCGTATATATCCGTAAAGCTGTGTGCGATACATAGAAAGCGTCTGTTAAATCGTCGCGGATATAGCTATTTAAAAAAGAGCAGCAAAAGAGGATAAAGGGAGGGTAGAGGAAATTAGGGGGAGAAATTTACAAACATTCGTGTGCAACGAATGGTCCAGTTTTCCGCGTGGTTGTGCCCTTTGTGCCGGCACGGTAATTTCATTTCCCTCAAAACGGGGCCGAACGCTCGGGCACTCGAGTTCTCCGCCCCCCAGGAATCCCCGAAAATCCCGGTTGCACACGCGGACAGAGAGACATTCCGCGCGTTTCGTCTTTCCGTCCGTTTTTTCCTTTCTCCTCCGCTTTTATTTTCCTCCTCCTCCTCTTTCTTTCGACGAATTAAAGAGCTGGCCCCGCGCCGTTTTTCCCACAGAAGCGACTGAATAAAGGAGAAAAAGATGCCGGTTAATAATAGCGCTCGCGGCGAGGCACGCTGCTCTAGCCTAGAGTCTATTCAACCTGTCATTCGCGTTTTGCGGTCACCATTGTGATTTGCAATGGTAACCCTTCGCACATCCTGCCTATTGTCGCGAAAACGTTCCTTCGTCTCGCTCTCGCACTCCCTTTCTCTCTCTCTTCCTCTCCCTCTCGCCCCCTTCGTCTTCCTATTCCACGCTAGACCGTTCCGCTTCCCTGTCTCTCCCTTTGTGCCCTTCTTGCTTCGCTTTTCTACGCTTTTCCTCGCTCTTCCTCGCCTACTCGCGTCGCGCTACTAGTTCTCTGCTAGTTTAATTCGCTCCTGGTAATTTTCAATCACCGTTATGCGCTTTTCATTCGTTCGTCGATCCCCCCGCTAGCTTCTTGGATTTCTTTCGAATCACAGACGGTTAGGCCTTCGGCTTTTCACCCTGACCTGTCGTCTCACTCTGAATACATCATCGCCGTTCGTTTACCCTGACTTTCCCTCTACGTCTAGGCTCCCCTGTTCTTCGAGCCGGGGTGCGTTCGAGTCCGAGGTACAGGGGGTCATTCGGCCAAGATGTTTCTTCGTTATCTACTTGCCTCGAATAGGAGATAGGCTTAGTTCCGATTCTCTCTTGCTTCTCTTTTTGGGGAGGGTTTGCAAACATTGTGCAAAATGAAAGAATTGTGTAGAAAAGATTGAACCGATTGAACCGATGACACGAAAATTATTATCCTTATTTCGTTTGTTATGTCAGAATATTGTTTTAAATTTCTATATTTCGTTTCCTGTTTTTTCTCTGTGGAGCAATGAAACCACCGTCGACTTATCTCGGTTTACAAAGCGAACGTAAGGTATTGCATAAGTATCTAGTATAAGTAACATTATCTTAAGCATAGTAGTAATATTTTCAATTTTATTTTACGCGTGTCTTAGATTTAGTTACATCGGTAAAATCATTCTCCGAGGTTACGTAACGTTTCAAACGGGAATAAATAAAGGAATACGGTGAATTTACCCGGTTCGACTGAGAAACCTCGAATTTCTATTCTCTCTGAGCTTCTCTCTATCATTTCCTACCGTTCGCACGATTTTCCATATTTTTGCTCCTCTGACCCCCATTCTCCGCGACTCTTGCTATATTATTCTCCGCTCCTCCGACCCGAACACCCCTCTTTATCCATCCGAAGCGCCGTTGCTCGCCCTCCGCCCTCCCAGGCTCGAACCGGAAGCGTGTAAGCGGATAATTCCAACGGGGAACGCTCGCGCGTGCGCGTGTGCGTGCATGGGGCACGGTTCACGGATCGTGCGAAAATCGTTGCACCGGCGCGGCGGTTAGGCGCGAGTTCGGGGCCTCCTCGAGCGGATTGCACGCTCCACGCTTCGGCCCGCCTCGGGATCGATGCAATTATCCAATCGAATTATACGGTTCGGATCGACACGCTGTTATTCGTGTCTCGTTCGAGCCCCAACCCCCCGGCACTTCCTTTTCCCTCGGTTTTTCTCATAGGGTATCACGGCTGCGGGAATTATGGTCTATCTTCGCCGGGTCACTGGTCATGCTCGGCATTTCATGCTACGCTACTACGGTTATTACCGACGACAATGTTCGATTGACAGAAATTAGTCCGCCCGTGTGCGTGAGCACAGGGTTATTATAGTCCTCGCGGTCTCTAGAATTTTTCTGGCAACGTGCAATCATCGTTGAATGATTAATCGACGACGAAAATGATCGATCCGCGTGGTATCATTACCCGTGTTTCGACAGAGATCTAATTATCGTCGTTGAAACGGAAAGTTAATCGGTTAATTAGTTTCTTTAAAAGTCACCTCCACCTTCGATCGGCGATTTTTCGTAGGGGAACGTAATTGATGTTCGTTAAATATACGCGATTTTGTGAATAACTATACGTCAAGCGTGGATAACCAAGGGGTTGAAGATAGGCTCGCTTGGTTGATCGATTGTCTCTTTTGACAGGGCGTGCAGGGATCGTGTAAAACGACAGGAAAGGGAACTAAAGAACGGTTAGGCTAGGTCAGTTACCCAGACGGAACGAATTGGGTCAAGACGGAGTAGTTGCTCTCCGGGGACGGTTTTGTATTATGCGTGAGACGACATATGGTTGCCGTTCGGACCTACATTGTTATTCACGAGTGTTTGCTCGTTCTTGGAAGGAACGTTTGCGTCTCAGAATTTATCTTTAGCTTCGATTTCATTCCCGACTTCTTGCCGTTTTATCTCAAATCTTCCCACGAACCTGTCCCGTGTACACGTACGTTCGAAAAAATCACCTTGGCATTCGTAGACTCGACAATTTAATTGGCTGTCGTTAAATTAACGCGAATTATTCGTCGATTGAAATTCATAACATTTCGTATAGCAATATTTAAGACGTCGACGAGCCAAGTATCAAGCACGTACGTTACAACGTGAAACGATATGTCAAATTTCACAGTGGACTTAAATGTCACCCCGCTGGCTTAGCGAAAGATCTCCCAGAGTAATTAAGGGACCTGCACTGGGGGTGGGAGGTTTTCCTTTCACCTGTTCGTATTTATTACAAGCCAATCGCAACGGCTGACAGACTTTTTACAAGTCCGCAACAGTTACGTGAAAAAAAAAGAATGTTTAATGAAAAACACAGGCGCGAAGCGTAAGAAATAATTGGAAGTCGGGAAAATTAGGGGGCAAAGTCCCCTTCCCTGGTCCCCTCCCGCTTCCTCTTTCAGTATTAATTTCAGATTACAGGTTTGCGACGGCAAATTGTCGTGCTTCGTGTTCCCGTGGTAAGTAAATTCCGGTTTCCGGTCCCCGGAGTCAACCGATACGTTGCGTGTCACTTCCGTGTAATTACCATATTTCACGTTTTCGAATTGGAACTTTCAATTTGCCCAATAAAATTCTCATCGGCGGCTCGGCCGTTTCGTCCCCTGGCGGAGCGTTCCTCCGCGTAAACAATTTCGACCGAGCGATGACTCGTCCGGGGCTAACAGTCGTTAGCGCATCTAATTTTAACGAAGCGCAGTCGTTAAACGGAACTGGTTAAATTAAGCGGTGATGCATTACGCTGCCGGAGCGTTTCGATTAGATTATGCCGCGTCTCTATGACGTTCCGCAGAACGCGGTTCGGTTACAAACAATGCATCGGGGGGCAGTTGGGCGCTAATGTTTCCCCGTTACGCGACACCGTGTCGATTAACTCGCGCCGAGCCGAATCTCGGCGCCATTTTTTTCGTTAACCTCCGCCATCTCTCTTTGCCGGATGCAATTTTGAAATTTCCGACGTTCGTCTGTCTTCTATGTAATCGCTGAGATAGTTACTAAGTCAAACGAATGATTTTGAAGTCTCTGACATCCCCCTTGAATCGTTCATCTTCCATGTAATCGTCGAAATAGTTACCAGGTCCTAGAATCCTTTGAAAATCGCGAATCACGAGTGATTCTGAAATTTCTATCGTTTCTTTTTACTCGTCTGTCTTGAATTCAGCCATAGAGATAGTTACCGGGTCCTAGAATCTCCTGCAAAGTTGCGAACGAATGATTTTGAAGTCCCTGACATCCCTCTTGAATCGTTCATCTTCCATGTAATCGTCGACATAGTTAGCAGGTCCTAGAATCCTTTGAAAATCGCGAATCACGAGTGATTCTGAAATTTCTGTCGTTTCTTTTTACTCGTCTGTCTTGTATGCAGCCATACAGACAGTTACCGAGTCCTAGAAACCTTTGAAAATCGCAAACGAATGATTTCGATGCTTCTGACGTGTCTTTTGAATTATTCCGCATATATGCACCCATGAAAATCGTTACCAGGTCCAAGAATCCTTTACAAGACCTCGGACGAATAATTCAAGCTTTCGAATCTTCCGTACAAAGTCAGAAGTCACCCAATCTTCCGCAAGAACCTCGAAATTCCACTCGAATCGTCTCTCTCCTAAAAAGCTCTTCGGCAACTTTCCAAGTCCTTAGTATCTCTCGCGTCTCTCTCAAGAATCCATAAAAACAGTATCCAAGATCCAAAATCCTGACACAATCTTCATTCGTCTTCTCCGCGAGAAAACCTCTGTGACGATATCGAAATGACCGAGTCTTTGGCAAACTCTTGATCGCCCGAACCTTTCCGAGTCGTCCATCTACGAGCGCGCGGAACCGCGCTGCGAGCTAGGAACGTTAAGACTCGGCTCGTGAAGCTCGCGCGTCGCAAACGAGCATCAAAGACGTGACATTGGTTAGGGTGCATCGAGGCCATTAAGGGTGGAAATTCTGATCGGAAATTCGTGGCTGAATTCAGGGGGAAATTGCAGCGGTGCAGGCGTAGGACGACGCGAACGAGAGGAGGTCGCCTGGAGGCAGCCAGAGGGTTGGAGGTCCGGGGTGAGACTGGCCTGGCCGCGTTATAGGCCGTCCCTGGAGTGCAACTATGCCTTTGGCTTTGATGTTAGCCCGCCGGTGGAGCCGCGTGATGGCGAGCCGCCGTTCCACGGCGACTAATAGGTGAAACCTGCCTGCATGCACGCGCACACGTACGCGCGCGGATACGCACAGAGAGGGTACGGCGAGCATTATCGGAAGGGAGCCGGATGGAAGCGCGAATCGAAGGCTGACTGCCAGGAGGTAGCTGCGACTGGTACGGGGTTAACGGAGAGCGGATCGACAGGATCCGGATGCTCCGTGGATGCCTTACGGCTAGCCGGACACGTATCCACTGATTCGGCATATCGCGAAATGCAATTATCGTGGCGGATTGAGCGGACTCGAATTACTGGCCGGCCGTGACGACCGTTCGCCACAGGAGATTGCAGCTGATACCGGCTTTCGTCGTTCCGACCTTTTTACGTGTTTTTTCCCCGAACCGGAGGGCCGTGGCAGGCGGACAGGCCGCGCACCGGTTCCGGTCCCAGTCTGTTTGCTGCTCTCCAGTCTTTAACGCCGCGATTGGTCGAGGTAAGGCTGATGGAACGTCTCGAAAGAGTCTCTTTCTCGTTTGCGATTTTTGGTAGGTATTTCTCGACTAATCTTCGAATCCTTTGATCCTATTTAGTCAAAGGGTTGGTCTATCGAGCTGCGCAAATCAGTTGTGTATTTCCTGTTGAGAAATCAGACGTTTCGACATTATCCTGCATTAGATGCTTAGGCTCTGGTGTGTGTTTTGCTTCTTGTGTTTAGGATCGTACGTTTGCATGCGCTTCCTGAGTAACTAATAACCATTTGCTATCTTGTCGTCATCGTCTATAGATCAGTATAAGAATTAATGCGTGAATTAAACAAAGAAAGATTTTTTTTTCTGGGAAGATGCAGCTTCTGGGAGTTCTTAGGTGCTAAAGTTAGAATAACAGGATAGATTTCTGAATTTTTGGGAGTAAGAATCGAATTCTTTCGGTCAATTCGACTCTGATTTTTGCTTTTCCGTTCTATACTTGGCATAGACAGTTTCTGGTTCGAAGGAAGATCGAGGAGCGTCGCGGCACGTAGCGTTGGATTCCTCTGCCTGTCTTCGTGGCCGGGACGCCTGTTCCTGCGGAGGATCGCGTACATAATTTTGGATTTAGTGTCGGCGTTAAGGCCGACCGAGTTTGAGGATCGGGCCCGGAGCCGGCGAGATACCGGCCGTGCATCGTGATTTGTGGACGTCAATACGGGGGTTACGCGTGACGTATCTCACCGATCATAATTACATCCTGTTACTGGAGATCCCGGCTCCTTCCTCGTCCACCTCCACGCTCGCCGTCTCCTCCATTCCCGTGGATATCCTCCGAGGCCCTCCTGATTTACCGACTTCCTCTCGAGTCTCGTCTAATGACTCAATCGGTCGTTCCGGTCAGCCGGATCGCTGCAAACATCGATCCTTTCCTGTCTTCCATTTTCATATTACGGCAACGGTGGAATCCGCCTGCAACTGCTAATTTGTGGCCAGCCACTCGACCGAGGATCTTCTTGCTTCATTACGTCTCCGAATGACCAGAATTTTTATCCATCGTCCCGTTTCTTCTTTACGTAATTTATTTTCCCATTTCTCGTAAACTAATCATCGGTAATCGCTATCGATTCCGGTTCCCGAGCCTTTTTTCCCCGATTTTAACATCGGAGCGCTTAATCGACGTTCAACTATTTAGATTTCAAACGAGTTTCTAGTTTTTCCCTCAACATCCACTCGGTTATTGTCAGTCACGTTCGTTTCAGGTTCCCCGGTTCTACATCGTTGACACATAATCGTCAGCGTGTCACGCTAAACTACGAGTAGCGACGAGGGGTCGATGCAAAAGGGGGCACAGGAGAATCGGGTTTCCTCCCAAGAGGCGGGATTTTGTTTAGCTTCGCTGGAGTCGAAATTTTACGATCGACTCGATGCAAGCCAGGTACAAGCCCGAAGTTTTTCACCTTGTCCCGCTTTCTTCCCGGTGCCCCGTTAATAGCTGCGACGCAGCCACTAAATCACGCCGGGGCCGGCGAACGTTGCCGAAGATCGGGCGGTTCTATTAGCGCAAATACGGTTATAATGCAGAGCTTGGGGTTGCAAAGGGTATAAACAGCCGGTAAATCAAGAGCCTGAGCCCTTGCGTCGAAGGGTCTCTCGATAGGACTCGAAACCAGAACGAACGTTTAGTACCCGATTCGTCTGCTAATCAGATTCGTTCCTCGAACGCATCAAACGGAAGGATAAAGTCAAACTTTCCTCGAATCCTCGTTAAAACAAACTCATTTTCTTCGCGAAAGAGGAAAAAAGAAAAAAATGACCGGTTTCCACGGTTATTCATAGGAATAACCCTCGTAGCGAGTCCCCACTTAGCGCGCGATCGTCTCACGATATACCTGTCATTCCGTCGAATAAATCACGGAAGGAACTCGAAAGAAATTTATTCCAGGAGCATCCCCCCGGAACTGTGAACCAGAAGCGAACAGTCGAAAGCTCACTGTGCCATCGAGGGACCCCTCGAGGATCCGGAAGATTGGGGAAGGTGCGAGAGGAAGGCAAAAGGCGAGCAAACCCGATCGTCTTGGTTCGGCCGAGCCTTTCACGAGGATCGCCGAATTAATCCGCCATTAATATCCGCCGCGGCACGAAGGAGCGAGAGCCGGTCGAGTGTGTAAAGCTTCTCTAAACAAGCGGTCGCGTAACAAATGGCAGTCGGTTCTCATTCACGTGCAGCTCGGCCGCTTTAATGCCGCGGCCATGTATGCATACGGCCGGAAGGTGATTAATGCCGAGCAGGAGGGTCAAGATCCTGCACGATTAATCAAATTAAGGGTGGAAGCGCGAGATAAAACTCGCGCCCGTGGAAAAGTCTGGCTAGATGAGCCGGCCACGGCGTGTCCTCGTCTCGTTCCTGCCGCGACCGTTGAAAGCGGACGATGAAAAATGACGAGCATGACTTATCTGTATCGAGGACCCGCGGAGCGGACGCCACCCTTGAGGAGAGGCGTGACGACCGGCGAGCTGACCGACCAACCGGCCGAAAGATACAGGGGGCCAGTGACTAATGACTGCTCGAATTTACCGACGTTTAAACGGTGCTCCAGAGTTTCGTCGGAGCAATCGCCCGGCAGAGAATCCGCTCCGATGTCTGCGCGGGATTAATGTGCCCGACCGGGCTCGATCGTCTCGCGATGAACATAGCATAGACATTGCTCGTCATCGCTAGTCGTTATCGAATTCGACTTTTCATTAGACGAATTTACGAGGCAATTAGACTCGGATCTTGCGCTTTATTTCCTCTATGATCCCTGCTTGATCTTCTCGAACCGTTAACCGGCGAGTGATACTTTATAGCAGGCGGAATCTTAAAGAAACCGAATAACGGGGGACGTTGAACGATTGATTGTAAATAAATCGGAAGAGGAATCCTGAATTTATTTATATTTTTTGCTATTCCGTTTTCGAGCGGAAAGTGCGGATCTGTTTATTAATTCGAAGATTTTTTATCGAAGAACAGTATTGAACGATATTGATTTGTTCGGGATTTTTCGAGATAGACGTCCTCTGCTATTCGAGCGATCAATCCCTTGTCCGGTGATTTAATCCGAGGAAACGAGACTCGCGAACGAATCGTAAACCTGATTCCTGGGCCGATAGTTGTCTCACGATATCCGGGATTACATCGCGAGAGAGGAACCTCCGGGCACGAGGAATCCGGGAGACCCCCATGGGAACGTCTGGCGCTGGGAACAAGAGAGGAATTTGTCAGCGGCTGCAAGCTGCTGCGAGCTGGCATCGGAATCGCGACGGCGCGAAAAATCGGTACGTGCCGAAGCTCGGAGGAGCGATCTCGTCACGCGCGAATCTCGCAGCCGCATCAGCCTGGCTGACATTTCGGACAAGTGGTTGAATCGCCGCTGCGGACACAAGTGTCGGAAGAAGGCCAGCGCGGCGAGGACGGCATGTAAATGAGTAATTGTCCCGCGAGATTAGCGACGCTGATGTCCGTTGAGAAGGGGGGCTCGTCAGCGCGTTCTAAAAAGGACGAAATAAAAGGAGAGGGACGTGATGGGCCATGACTTATCTGTATCGAGGACTCTGCAGCACGTTCTCGAGCGACGAGAGGCGTGACAATCGTAATCCCGATTCGTTCGAGGCACTCGAATGGGAAGGAAACTGGACACTGGTCAAGCGAAAGGTGCAGGGATGAAGATCCTCCTGGCCGGCCTGGCCATTGAAAACCCTGGCCAACGGTGATCGAAGATTAATGGCCCACTCCCGCCCTTCCTCCGAGCGATTCGTTACGTCCAATATCTCGCTATTAAGGACAGCTTCGCGGCCGAATATCCCGTTTCTTCGACGACCGGCCGAGCTGCCATTTATTAAACTCGCTATCCTCGGAAAAACCGTTCCGCGGCAGACCTCGGGTTTCTCCTATTATCCGTAGCAATTACGCCGGAACCGCGTGCCGGGAAAACATTACACGGAGCATTACATGCCTATTACCATCACAAGCGAAAGATCTAATCTCCGCGCGGCTCGATTCAATACCCTTCCGCATAAATACTCGCGTATGCCGACGTCTACCCCGGACACCGAGACGTCCCGCGTGCAATCCTGGACCACCCTTCTCGTTTCGAGAACGGTGAAAGGCCTGGCTAGCCGCGATGATCCCTCGTCTCTCTGCGAGATCAGGTTCCGTCCTCGATCGGACCTCCGTACGCGTAACGAGTTCATATCTCGCGCATCGTTTCCCTCGAACAGAAGCGACTAATCCCGAAACGGCCAACGCGTCCATCGCGATCCTTCGAGTCCTTTGCGCACACCTGACACGCTGTACCCGATATCTAGATGAAGCCAGATAGACATCGACCGCTTATCGTACGGTTGGGACGAAACGAGCGACAAAAGAGCTCGATCGACGAACGTCGGAGCGGATAGGAGCGGAAGGAGGCTAGAGGGAGAGAGGAATTCGCGACGCGGCCGACGAAGAAGGGATTCGCGGCGAGGGTGGTCGAGATAGAGGGAAGAGACGCGGAAGCTGGGCGAAATAAAGAGATGCGGAGATACAGGGTGAGCCGAGGGACAGGAAGGGAAGAGTATTCGCAAACACGCGAATTTCAAAAGGCACTCGACTACGCGATGTCCCCGGCGTGAGCGACGGGGCCCTTTGACGACGTATGCAAATACAGATCGAGCATGATAAATTGCTCTTGTCAAGACACCCGGTATTTCGCACGAGCCCATAGAAACTCGTTTCCATAGGGAACGGATTCCGCATATAATTTCGTCGACGGTTGAGGCTCCAGCGACCATTCTCTCTCTCTCTCCTTCTCCTTCTTCCGCCGTGCTGTCTCCGCTTCCGCTGCAAACTTCCGCGAGGCCGATCGTCCGTGGATTTTCGCGTTAACCCCGTGACTACTCGCGATCGAATTTAAATGGTGCACCGTAATGTCGGTAAATCGTAATCTACTTGGTTGCAATTCTTCGATCGATCGTTTATCGTTTCTCTGGATCCGAATGGAATATAACGAAAAATTCGAGAAGTAGAATTCGAAAGCATTCGTGATATTTGCGGAATATCTGGGAGTAGAAATAGCGGGAAAGGCGGTGTTCTCGTGTGATCGATCGGCTCGAATTCCAGCCCCGTTCCACGCGTGTTCCTTTTTCTTCGGCATAATAGAAACGCTACCGAGGCCCCAACGTCCCTTCGGAGTCGTTAAAATCGTACAGGCTTATCTCCGAAGGCCTGTGTGTATACCGGAAACTAGTTGGACTCCGGTCGCAACGAGGAGAGCCCATTGGATGGAAGATTTATGTCGCGTTTAACACGGCTGCGCCTTTTGTCGAGCCAGTGGCAACATCACGCCTTCACGACTCCGACAGGGGTTACATCTATCTCGCTGTCATATCGCGTTAATGCAGCATCTCCACCGGTCGCGAGGCTGCTCCACGATTTCGTGGCTAAATCGTCTCATTAACGGGTTTCGTGGGGGGTCCCGGCTCATTTGCATCACACTCGCCCCTTGGAACCGGTCCAGCGACACGGTATTAACCCACTGAGACTGTTTTTACCACGGACTATTTATTCCTCGTACAGCCAAAGACGCTGCCTGTCAGCCTGGGAATGATCTTTGTCTCTCGCTGCCTGTTACCATCATTCTCGGAACCGTTTCATAAATCTTCGCTCTTCTATCTGCTACCTCCTCGAGCTTTCGAACAACAGACTTTCGCAGCGCGTTAGATACTCGACCGAGGATCTTTTCAAAGTATAATAGTTGGAACGACGTGTAATCTTCGTGGTCGAAAAGGACCTACTCCGTAGATCGCTACAGTATTCGAACGCTGTAATTCGAGAGTTATCCTGATCTCTATAAAAATTAACTCTCACCTAGAACACAAAGAGCTACGTAGGGAGTAGTTTTTTCGTGGATAGAAAATTACTTTAATTCTTTCGTTTCTTAGACAAGATCTCACGGGGTGAAGCTTTTATTATAGTGTAAAAGAGCACTAAAGCTTTATTTCGTCTCTTATCATTACACGCGTATATTATAATATATAAAAATCAGACTGCAAGTTTGAATAATAATTTTATAGCTTCACTCATTTCACTGTTTTCAATCCTAGATGATTGCTATTCTTTCGTAAAATATATTCCGAACATTTTATATTTCATTCCCCGAAGCCGTTTATCGCGAAACAAATTTGCTCGCGATATTTTCCGCGTACTTCCGCTCGCTGCGTCTTCGCGATTCAATTACCATTTCGCAGGAGCTTCTTCGTCCATTTGAGAATCCCCGTGCACTTAATCGCGGTAAAATGCGTTTCCGATACGGTCGGCACTCGGTTCTCCTTGATTTTCACGGAAGCAGACACGATGCACTGATTTTCCTGGCTTTCCAATTTAATCAGTGACCGTGGACGGTCCGCGAGGGCCGATGCAACGAAACTGGATCTCGAACTCCTGATGGAAATGCAAATGTCATCAGTCCGTCTGTCCAATTTGAAATTAGGCTCCCGACGCCGGAAAATTTTCACCCTCGCCAGTCCTCGTCGTTTCCTTCATTGTTCCTGCGCGCGAGGATTAAATCCGAATCACCTGATTACCATAATCCCGAATTTGCCGCGCGAAACATGCAACTTCCAGCTGGAGCCGTTTAACTCGGCAAAAGTTGACAAAATTCTCGCGTAATTGATTAATCGCGCGCAAAGTTGCGAATCAAATCGTAAACTTCCTCTTTTCTTATTCTCAGAACTGTGATTGTATTTAGAAAATTTCGCGTGGGTTGCAATTCGTCTTCGTAGAATTAAGGATTAGAACACTCATCGGTATCGCAAGCTTCTCTTCAGATCTCTCGCGGAATCACTACCGATTTATTCGCGAAAACAACGTTGGTATCCCGTCAACCTAACGATCCATCGTTCTAACGGAAAGCGACGAATTCGATTGGAATTCGAAGTACGATTCGACATTTCAATCGCGTTCTCGCCGAGCGGACCCAAGGATTACGCGTCGACTTATTTCTCGCGACGTCACCTACGTTAATCGGAAGTATCATTATCGTTAATCGGACGATACCAGACCTTAGCTAATCGGTAGAGTCGGATCGATTATTTCGGGGTTCAGATCTCTGACGGAATCACTCCCGATTTATTCGCGAAAACAACGTCGGTATCCCGTCAACTTAACGATCCAACATTCTAACGGAAAGTGACGAATTCGATTTGACATTCCAATCGCATTCTCGAACCCAAGGATAACATCTGGACTTGTCGTTTACGACGTCACCGACGTTAATAGGAAGGACCGTTATCGTTAATCGGACGATACCAGTCCTTGGCTAATCGGTAGACTCGGATCGATTATTTCGGGGTCCAGATCTCTCGCGGAATCACTCTCGATTTATTCGCGAAAACAACGTCGGTATCCCGTCAAGTTAACAATCCAACATTCTAACGGAGATTGACGAATTCGATTCGACGTTCAAATCGCGTTCTCGGACCCAAGGATAACATCCGGACTTGTCGGTCGCGACGTCATCAACGTTAATCGGAAGGATCGTTATCGTTAATCGGACGATACCGGGCCTGGGCTAATCGGTAGACTCGGATCGATTGTTTCTGGTCGAGTCGCCAGAAACGCGGTGATCCATGGAGCAAAGGCGAGGCGATCGCTTGGAAATTGAAGCCGCAGAGGCAGGCCTCGGTTGGCTCAGATGGAAACCGTGCACCCGAGATTGGCTTCGCGGAAACGCGATCTCGCAGACGAGCCCTCGCCTGTTAACGGTCTAATTAAGATAGCAACCTGCTGCTAGCGATAACGACGCCCGCGAACCTGCCAGAGCTGCAAACGATTTCGACGGTTGAAACGGTACACCCGCGGCGAGAGTTCGTTGGTGAAAACTCCAGAAACCCGTAGACAGTTTCCTTTTGGAAAACGATCCGCGTCTCGTTGCTGTATTAGAGTTTCATTAGCAGACCGGGTTAGGTTTGGGTCGTCTGGGACCGTTTTCCACGTCTCGTCTCAGTTATAGGAGTCGTAAGAGTAATATAACATCTTATTCCTTCTTTCCCATCGACGTTTCGACGTCTCTCGACGCTGTAATTTCTCGCCGCGGAATTCGAAATGAGCAACCCTTCGAAATGTTGACGCTTCGTTCGCCTGACGCGCGAAAACAAAGGCGTCTCGTTGCGATCCATCACAATTTCGATTTCGAGTCGGTTTCCCGTCCGCGTTAGTCTCGTCGCTGGATATCCAGTTATTCGTATAACGAAGCGCCGGGGTGCGTTATTATCCGTCCTTCCCTTGTCCTTTTCGCCTGGCAAATCGGAGCGACGAGGCTCTCGAACGCGAAACTCTCAGCGTAACGACGTTTTCCAGGGTGAAAAGCGCGGATAAAAAGGAGACCCCGAGGAGGGTGCAAGCGAGTCCCCATTCAGCGAGCCGAGCCGGGCGTTTAGCCTGGAATCGCTTCTAATCGCGCGTGGTGTTNCCCGAGGAGGGTGCAAGCGAGTCCCCATTCAGCGAGCCGAGCCGGGCGTTTAGCCTGGAATCGCTTCTAATCGCGCGTGGTGTTGTTGCAGGTGGTCAGATCTCTGGCCATTTGCATGAGATTTCGCGGTGTATCCTAGGGTATCTCGGCAGGGAGTTTTATTCGGTTGATAAATGCGGTTGGGTAGGTGTCGTTGGAGAGAACAGGGGTGGAAAAGTGGAAGTTAATTGGGTCTGCGTCGAGGATCCGAGAATACGTCGCTCCGAGGGTGTACCAGGGATTCGTGTTTGCGGATGATGCGAGGCAGAAGTATGCTTGTGGTACGAATGAAAGATGTGGATGCAGGAGAGGGAAGAATAGAAATATTTCAGATCTCGGCGAATCATTACCTTTTTCAAGACTTCCTGTATCAATTTAACGCGAACGAAAAGTGATATCGTCCATTAATTCTATGCGTTTATACCGTGACATAGGAAAAAATAATCTTGAGTTAGGTCCCTCCATTACCTTATTATCCTAATTATAACTTGTCTAAATAGACGAGGACGTTTCTACAAATCGGGGATTTTAACCGATTAAATCTGATGAAAAGGAAAAATCCTAGTTTGTTGGTAAATTAATTTAAAACTCGACAAACACGCTACGCTCCAATAGATAGAGAGACCTCGATTCGTCGAATCGAATCTCTGCGATCTATACCGAAATCCAATTCCCTAAACGCCGAACGATAAACTCGGATGTTTCTTTTTCCAGGAGAAGGTAGAAAGGAGGCAGCAGCGAAACGACGACCGGAAAGCTGGCAAATTCAAAGCGTCTCGGATCGAGCGTGTCTCGAAAGCGCATTCGCCCGATCCATCGGCAATTTTTCACGCGACTCGGATCCGCGAGGGAAGCCAGCCTGGCCGAAGAAGAGCCAAAGAAGAGGACCGCGCGAGCCGGTCCTCACAAAGGCGCGTTCTCGCGAGGAAATTTATCGCGACGGGACGACGTTTACCGTGAAAAGCGTCGAAGAAAGAGGAGAGAGACGAGAGGGAGCGTCGGGGCGCACGGAGGACGCGGCAATCTCGTGAATAGACGCGCCTTCCAGAAGCGTCGCGAATCAATTCCCGGATTGACTCTGCACCAGGTTGCCGCGCCGATTTTTCAGCTTTCTCCAGCCGGAAAACTCGCACGTCTCGTATCAGCGGCATATCTGCACGGTTGCTGAATGGGAAAATGGACGGACAGGAATGCAATATACGCGACAGGTACGTAGTAGTATCGAGCCTCGACTCGCGATCGCTCGATGTCGGGTAATAAAGACGGTATCGATATGCTAGGAATTTCTTTCCGTTTTATATTTCGCTCTCTCTCTCTCTTCAACGTCAACTAACTTCCGTTTTCCAGTTGACACGGTGACTGTCGAATCGATCCTTTAGACCGAGATAGATCTTTGATCCTAGACTACCCTTATGTCGTGAAAATTTTCGCAAGTGTCCCTTTTAGAATACGAAAATAAATCAAGTTTGGTGTTGAAAAATTGTCAATTTTCAATTTCCGATTTTAGTCATACCCGAAATAATTTCGATTATAGGTATTTTACGAGACCATGCCGCGATTATCGATCACTCTCAGCGATCGAGCGCGTTTTGGGGGACGTTTAAGATCGTATCTCTGTCAAGTGTTCCTTTTTTAATAGTACCAAACGAGATTAATCGGAAAATAGATCAAATTCNATCAAGTTCGATGTTGAAAAATTGTCAATTTTCAATTTCCGATTTTAGCGATACCCGAAATAATTTAGATTATAGGAATTTTACAAGACCACGCCGATCATTGATGACCCTCAGCGATCGAGCGCGTTTTGGGGGACGTTTAAGATCGTATCTCTGTCAAGTGTTCCTTTTTTAATAGTACCAAACGAGATTAATCGGAAAATAGATCAAATTCAGTGTCGATAAATTGTCAATTTTCAATTTCCGATTTCAGTTATACTCGAGATAATTTCGATTATGAGAATTCACGAGACCACGCGAATCATCGATGACCCTCAGCGATCGAGCGCGTTTTGGGGGACGTTTAAGATCGTATTTGGCGGGTTGGCGAGGGTGATGGAGGATCGGCGATCGGCCGGGAGCTGGTTTTTCGATGGACGATCGCTCGCCGGTCGTATTAACGTCGAGACGAAGGCCCGACGCCCGATTGGGCGCAACAAATGAACGCGACAAAGGGAATCGAACGGCAGAACGATCGGGGCAAATTGGTTTGACAACAATGTGATTTATTGCCGCGACCGGCCGCTGCGAGGGATGATTGATATTGTATCCGCTTTTTGAGCCCGGATCGCAGTACGTACGATGATTAAAGCGATTGATGGGTTACGCGGCACGCGAATGAGGAAGAGGGGCGTCGAGTATTTTGCGCGAAATTTGCCGAAAGGAATGTACAGTGGCTCGCGAAAGTATTCTATACACGTACCTCGAAAATTCTGATTTTCACCGGTGTAAAGTGTTACGTACACGTCAGATTTCTTTACTCGCAGCCATTGTTTCACGTATGTAGGTGAAATCGTCACTCAAAGACCAATCTTTGTGTTTTTAAATGTTTTTAAATGCAACTGTGTAATAATGCGGCATATAGCGAAGCTTTTCGAATAAAAAGTGTTGAATTTTTAATGTCTGTCAGTCTGTCTTAAAAATTTCTTTCCGCGAAACCTGCTTTAGAGAGCCAAGGAATTGTTAAAACTTCAATCGTTGATTTTAAACCCCCAACGTGATTTTCGTTACGATTTACATAAAATCAGAATTTTGTCTATCGAATTTTCGTTTGAAATATAGCATTAGAACACTTTCGTGAGTCACTGTATGAATACGTAGTTGTAAAGCAAAATCTCGCACGTGTAGACAATTATATATATTCATTCTACTTATGTATATGGATGTACGAGTTCCCATAGTTGGAGTGGTGTCGATATCCGGGACATTAGACGATTAGTCATAACCATAAGCGAGTCACTCAGAGCGTGCGTAGGTAGAAAGTAGTATCATTATCCTAATGCCGTGTCTAGCTTTCAAAAAATTTCCTTTCCCACATTAATCGACGTACAGAATACACGGTTAACGTGTTTATTAGGAAAAAATAAGCGGAAACGATCGTGGAATCGTTATTGCAAAATTCGAGACACCTCGTGACCCATGGTACAAAAAAATCCGCCGGGTCTCTCGTCTTCCTTTTTTCGAAAAATCGATGCAACTGACAAGGCTTGTTTTTGACACTCGCTCTTCGATTCTATCGTTACTTCCTCCATTTTTATCCGAATAAATACGAGTAGAAGCTTCGTTTAAAAATATCGAAAATGACGTCGATAACAAGACTGAACAAATCGTGCAGTCGAACTTTACGTCGTTTTTAAACAACAGTAACGAATTAACTCGTCGCGTAGGTTGGAGGAACATTTTCCGACTCATCATCCCCGGTTAACGCGTTCAGCGCATTATTATCAATTACTGTCACGATTTTCGGTGGGATAGGTCGGTCCATTTATTTCCACCTCGCGTTCGAAAGTTCAGATATCGTTTGCAATCGTCGATGACGCGAAACGTAGCGAACTTTCCACCCTCGCCGCCCCTTCACGGGGGGTGTGATTTAATGTCCCTTGCTTATGCAACGTTCCTCTTCGCGTGGTTCCACCAATGATCCGGCAGGAAGGGCACGCCCATCGACGGTGGCTTCGACGTCGTTAAAAAATAACCGGAAAAAAGAGAGAAAAAGAAGAAGGGAGAAAAATCAGGAAAGGTCTAGTTCGAAAATGGCGCGAGGTTTTCTCGCGGGACAAACTTGTCGCGCCTCGCGCGAATCCAGAGGAGAAAATTCCGGTGAAAGGCCCTTTGATGGCGAAGGGATCTCCAGCGGAATCAATTCGCAGATCGGCACTCGCTTCCATTTCTATCGTTCTCCGGCTTCACCCTGGTCGAACGGCCGCTGCCAGGATCGTATTCCTCGGTTCGAAGCTCTTGCTCCTTTGAGCCAGGCTGAACGCTCGATCGAGCCGGTAAATCGTTTTCGTAAGCTGGCTCGATTAAGCTCCGAGCGTTCCGATTCAGCTGATGGACCTTTAAATCCCTGTACGAGGATCTATCTCGAGGATTTGATTAATCGAGTGTTACGCGGCTCCGATCGGTTCTTTCATTAGGTCTCTCGTCGTCCGTCAACTTTCCGGGGGTTATTTATTCCCGGAAACCTAGGTGTCGTACCGTATCCGAGAAACTTAAGCTCAAACGTATTTCTCGCTGTTAAAATTTTCAATCCGCGGATTTTCAGCGACTTCGTAGATCAAACCATCTCTGATAGCGAAATTTATAGAGATTATAGACTCTAATAACGGTAATAATTAGCGACGCGAGGATGGAACGTTACTCGCGTGTGTTTAAATCTTACGTGGACAGGCAGGATTTAAACACGAGTGCGGGCACTCGTGCACCCGGAATAAACTCCGCCACCTCGAGCCACTCGGGTAAGGAAAACAAGTGGTCCTCGACTCTCCTACTCTCCTGTCGAGATAAACAGAAGCCTCCTATACTCTTCTCGGTTCTAGCGACGCGGTATCAAAGATTTATTCGAAGAATCTTGGCGAAGCGTCCAAATACCAACCACCCACCGGTCGACTAGACATCGCGCGCACCCCTGCACTCTGTCCGCGACACTTTCGAAAAAGACAGAGGCCGCCTGTCGTTCAACCTCGCCTAAACACGGCCCTGGGAACACGTAACCCAGCGGAGTACAACAGCGGTTTCGCACGTGGACTCGCAAAACGCAATCGCACCCCTGCGCGGTGGTTTACGGGGCTTCAGAGAGTTCAAGAGTGCACCCTTTGGCGTCGCGGAGGAAGAACTGCATTCATCCAGGGGGTGTGGCGGGAGGAGAGAGGGTATCGTGCTGCGTATCAGGAGGATCAAGCCTCCTGCCCCTCTCTCCTCTCGCTTCTCACCCTTTCGAAGGCCGGTTTCAACGTCGACCTCCCTCCTCCCACCATCCCTTCCTTCTTCCACCTCCCTCTTCTTCTCTCTCTCTCTCTTTCTCCCTGTCAGACCCTTTTTGCTGTCAGGGACAGGACGTTGACCTGACCTGGTGAAACACATACGGAGGTCCTTACACGGACTCTGAACCGCGCGGAACGCGGTGCACGCTCGAGAGAATGCACGATGCAATCCCGAGGAGAGGGATTTTTACATGAAGTTCCGGGGGACGAGAGAGAGAGAAAGGGAGAGGAGGAGAGAGCGGAACGGGACGACACGGTGGTAATGGTTGGCTGGTAATGGTGGTGGTTGCCGGTGGTGTCGCGTTACGTCGGTGCTCCGGTGTCGTCGAAGCTGCTGAAACGCCGCGGCTGGAAACCAGGCAGCCGTGAGGAGAGGATCAGCGGACGAGGAGTCAAGATTCCCGTTGCAGCAGCCTCTCTCCTTTCTTCCCCCGGAATCCCCTCTTTCTCCCTCTAACCCCGTAATCTCGCGGCCTCTTGCTCGCGCGATCGCGGCTTTTACGCCTTTCAAACAGCCGGTTTATTTGCACCGCGCCGGGTGCAGGCCGAGGCTATGCAAATTGTACGAGCTACGCTCTCTCCTTCTCTCTTCCTCTCGTTACCCGCGGCCTGGCCAAGCCTCGGCGTCCTTTGAACCTTATCGAGGCGACCGGACCCGGTCGAGATTCTGAATTATTCAGGGCTAGCCCCATGGAACGATTCGTCTTCGGGGGTTGCAGCACTTCCTTCCGACGCACAGCCACTTCTCTCTCTCTCTCTCCCCGATTCTCGCTTTCTCCGACACTTATCCGAGACATTTCACTATCGGATAGTTCAGAGGTTGTTCCTTCTAATTTTCAAACGAGTCGTACGCGTCTCGAGATGTCTATCCGACAAATTTGCGAGTGTAACGCAGTCTCAGCTGCGATTCCAGCTGATCTCTTCTTCGTTTAACGCGTACCCTAGAAATCAACGTTCCGTAAAATTTGTCCTTGATATTTTGGCCGTGGAACGGGTTGGAAATCGGTTGGATCGGCGCGTTACCTCTGGATTTGGATTATGGCTCGCGGGTCGCGTTTTTGATCGGCGGATCAGCAGCGAACGATCGAGCCGGATGAAAGGGCCGGAGTCGCGAGGGGTTGGAATTCCGCGTCGCTACGCGTTATCGGTTGAAATCGTATCGGTCGGAATGGAGAATTTCGCAACGCGTCAACGACGCTGCGTGCCGCGCGCATTCGGGTGCATTGATCCGGTCAATGCAGGGCGGTGAATGCGTTAAGTGCAGTCTTATATGGGAAAAGCGGGCAAGGGTGTAGTGCCGTGTGGCCGGAATGGCGTGCACGCGGTGGAGAAAGGGGTTGCGCGGACCTGGAGAGAGACGGCAGGAATCTTCGGCTGCGGCCGAGAGGGAGGCAAAGAGAGAGAGAGAGAGAGAGAGAGAGAGAGAGGGAGAGGAGGTAGACCATAGAGGGGGGAGGCGAACACCGTACTTTATGAATGCACCACCATTCACCCCGCTTATTACTTCCTATACAGGCTGATCCTCGTCACCGGTTCGGGGATACAGATGTTTTCTATGTGGTGACAGGGAAATTGTTTTTTTTCGGTCGAGGGTGTCGCGTGATGGAGGTTTAGGGTGCCGGGCTTTTATTTTTTCCCGGCTCGCGAGTACCGGATCGCGGGGCCAGTCGTAAACAGATATTTTCCCTTGCCTCCTCGCCGATGAAACTCGAGCACGGTTTATTTCGCGCTTTCGCGATCCAATTCGAAGCTTCTAGTTTCTATTCCGATGTTTGGAGAACGCGTGCACCTCGCGATTACGTCCAGACTCGACGAACGAAGATTGTTTTGCCACGGATAAACTTTTATTGGACAATTTTCCGTGGATTTCGTTTGTCGGGGTGCTTATTATTTTGTGAACGTTTCTCGTATGGCTTGTAGAAGGTCTGTAATTCTTCTTATCTCAAGGAGTCAAGTGGTGTTTTTCTGGTCAATAGGCCCTACCTGTAACGTTCTTCTCAGTGTTCTCGATTCAAATATACCAATTACGGAATTAACGACTGCGTCGAGACAAAACAATACTCGAAATTCTCGGCTGAGAGGAAGAAAAGAATACTTTTAATTCTTAGAGCCTCCGATTACCTCGAGAGGAAACATCCACGTTCCCTCCCCGTCTTTCCCACGAGGACTCCTGAGACCTGTCCCACTCGCGAGAATCAGCCTGTACTCTTTGGATCGTGCTGCGGCGGTAAAAAAGACGAAAACACATCGTCGCAGCGCGTGTATCGATAAACATTCCGTGCATGGAAATAACACACGTGCAACCCCTTTGACGCGTTGAGGTCGCGAACCCGTAAACACGTTCTTACTTCCTGATCCCGGTGCGTCCGCCTTGCGGCTCCGCGTTTCGCTCTTGGTCAATGGCTACCCTCCTCGAGTGTTTTCGCTGTTCGAAATCGCTGGCTGGAAGACGCAGAGGTTGTTGGCTACCCTCGAGTGGCCGGCCACTCTTTACCTGCGCCTCGTTTCGTTATTGTAAGCCCAGTGCCCGGTTGCGACGTTACCGTTGTTTAGCACCCCGGGGCCAGGTGCTTGACCCGCGAACGGGACTCGAGACGTTTTAGACCTTCGGGAATTAGCCCGCGTTCTAATCGAACCGACTTCCGACGTCAATCGCGTTCTATCTCGCACGCAAACCGAGTCGCAGGTGTTTCTATGGTGCTCGATCTTTTCTCACCGACCTCTTTCGTCCCTCGCCGTTTAGCAACGGTATTCCCAGGCTGTCGAGAAAATTTCGCGAGTCCTCCACGAGGCGCGGCAGTGGAGTGTCGGGTGAAGGATCGAAACGTATGAAATATTCCAGGCAGCCCGGGAATTTCGCGCAGCACGGAACCGCCACGGCTCGCGTGCGAAATCGTTGCCCCGGTATTTCTTCGCTCGTCTAATCGCCCGACAGAACGATGAATATTTCAAGAGATCTACGGACCCGACGAGACGTCGATCGCGGTCGATGAATAACCAAACGTGTCCATCCCAGGGTCAACCAACTTGGCTCCCGAAAAGCACACGCTCGCTCGATCGTACCCTTAAATCGGACGACCACGGCTCGGCGGGAAAAAATTACTTTAACCCCGAACAAACGTTTGCAAGCTCGCGTTCGCGCGAATTCAATCATCGGGCCCGGTGGCCGGGAATCCGCGCAATTCCACCCCGAAGGGTGGCCGCGGCGATTCCATCGATCCGTCGATCCGGCGTCCGCGCGAACCCGCGAAATTCGAGGCCGGATTTTATCGACGGCTCGCGGGGGGTGGGAGGATCGCGGGATCGCCCATGGCGTAGGATTAACAACCGGATAATGAAGTCAGTGTTTCATGCCCTGTGAAATTGCGCCCGGTCCGCTCGCCATTCGATTCTCGCTTTGATTGCGCCATGGGCGAAAGCGCAATGCCCATAAACCGGCGCGGCGTCGAGCGCCATCGCGAGAGAGCGGCCTTCCACGTGAAAACCACCGCGCCGGCCTGTCGTCGTCGCCGGCCCCTCTCTTTCGCCGTTACGCCGGATTTTCCGAAATTTTCCCGGCCCATCACTGACTACGCTACGCAACGCGACGCCGGAACGACGCCGGCCGCCATTCCGCTTTACGGAATTCGGTATCACGCCGGGATGCTCGACGTGTTTTTTCAAAAATTCCCGCTCGACCCATTACCGCCCGCGGACTCCGCGCCGCGGGGGTGGCTCTGTTTTCCTGCCTCACCATCCACCTACTACCCCGTTCCATCCTTCCTCCATTTTCCCCTCTCTATCCCCTTCGCGTATTTTTTTCTCCGCGTTTTTCATTTATTTATTTTTCTTCAAATTTCCCTCCGTTGCCCCGCTTTCATTTCCCGAGCGTTCCGTTCGGTATTCGACACGCGGGACGAATCGGGATCGGCGAGAGAACAGAGGGGGTGGTCTGTCGCGTAATTCCTCGCGACTAAACGTCGCGCGTTCGCAGTTTTCACCGGCTTTTGTCCGCCCGGTGGAAAGTTCGGCGAATTTGCCGAACCCCGTAAATCCTGCTGGCGACCGATGCAAAATTGCGCGCGACGTAAGCGCGAGGCGGATACACCCCCGTTAATTCAATACACCCCGTCGGCCATCGATCAGCCGGTGCCGTTTGCCAATTAAAATAAGACCCGGTCGATTTTCATGTAAATTCGAGAAATCCATAATGCCGGCCGGTTTTACCCGGGCGGTTCGATAAATCGCGGCGTCGCAATCACCGCGGCTTTCAAGCCCGGCCCCTCGGCCAAGGGGTGCCCGTTGTCCATGGAGATGACGATGATGATGACGACGACGATGATTATCGTCATTGTGGCCCGATATCTCGCTGCCGCCGCGATCGTATGGCTCGATTTTCGGCCCCCTCTCTCTCTCCTCTCCGCCCTCTCCGCTCGCCGACCCTGTACTTTCTGTCTTTTCATTACCGCGTAATGAAGCTGCCCGGGAGAAAAGCAATTACCTGTATAAACCGACGTTTTCATTACGCGTTATTTGTCAGACGCCCGGCAGCGCGATCGTTATTGCGGCACGCATCGGCGTTAGGCGAGTCGCGATTTCGATACGCGCCTAATGGCCGCCCGCGATGGGGCGGGATCCGCGCGGAAATAACGAGAGGAAAGGTACTCGTTGGTCATCTATCGCGGGACAAACCCTTTTCATCCGGTGAGTCATGGCTGGCTCGATGATCTCCGCGGGGGTTACTCGATTCGGATGACGGCGCTGCAGCAGTCGGCAATTCTTTCCGAATGATCGTCGATGGTGGAATTGCTCGCTTCGCGCTTCGTTTCCGAATATCAATGTCGATGATTGAAATGATTAGTTTCTGGTCCGAGTCGGGGGAAGAGAGGATTTCCTAAAATTTTCTAAAATTTTTTTAAATTTTGAAGCGTTCCGTCGTGTTCTTCGTAGCACGAATCAAAACAGTTACATTTCTTTCAATTCTTCCGAATGATCGTCGGTGGAGGAATTGCTCGCTTCGTGCTTCGTGCTTCGTTCCCGAATACCCATGGTAATGATTGAAATGATTTGTTTCTGGTCCGAATCAGGGAAAGAAAGGATTTCCAAAAATTTTCTAAAATTTTTAAAAACTTAGAAGCGTTCCATCTCGCTAGTCGTTTCGTACTTCGTTTCCGAATATCAATAGCGATGATTGAAATGATTAACTTCTGGTCCGAATCGGGCAAAGAGAGGAGTTTCAAAAATTTTCTAAAATTTTTAAAAATCTGGAAACGTTCCGTCTCGCTTTTCGTAACATGAATCGAAACACTTATTTTCTCCTAATCGTCGCACGCGTGTCGCCGTCGCCGTCTGCGAAGGAAAAGAAACAGAGAAGGTCGTGCCGACCCGACTCTTCGACGACTCAGTCGAAACCGGAACGTCGAGCTCGATGTACACAACACGAGGCTAAGATAACGTCCGTTCCCTTAACAGAGTATAATATACAATACAGCGAATATTCAGTTATCGATAAAATGTATCTCACTCTCGACGTATTCCGCTCTCTGCTTCGTTCTCTCTCGCATTGCGTAAAAACACGCAGACCATACGCTTCGTTCGTTACGCGCGTAACCGTTTTCCGCGACGACCTAAAGTCGCTCGCATAAGCATTCCGTGCATACTCGCCGCGTTTATGCTTTCGTACATCGATATGTATCTAATATAATCTACGTTAACCATTACCGCGCATTCTCTCTATCAAAGAAAATAAAATACTCGCCCCGTAGAATCGTACGGAACAAGAAATTCCGCGCCCAACTTTATTGCCTCGCGATATACGCTCGTACGATATATTTAAACGATATTTACCTTACGTTTCAGCTGTCGGTTAATCGCCGCAGATATTATCCTTGGAAAGATGGGGTAAACGGAGATAACGGAATGAACGAACAGGTTATCAGGGAGAATTTATTCGAGCTTGGAAAAAAGAGAGGCCTGCGTAAATATGTGGGAAAAGCGAGATCCAAATTGCCGTTTCGAAACGTGGAAATACAGCACTGGAAATAGAGCCGTCAGCCGGCCCATCGAAATTAAAGCTTCCGCTCGAAAATCCCAGATTTATGCCCATCTGGGCTCGATGATCTCGGCTAGCACAACCGATGATTCCCGCTTCGGGCACTATCCTTCCTCTCTCTCTCTCTCTCTTCGGCTTTCGAACGCGTTCCAGACAATATGGGATGATGAACTACGTGGATTGAAAGCGATCACGGGTGTTAACAGCGTTATAACATCCACGGTGATATTGCAGCGGCTACGGTTACGGTGTCCATGGTGTTTTGCGTGGCAGGAGGTCGCGTTACGGAACCCCCGTGTAACCGAGTCGATGGGAAATCGAACGGTCCAGGCTCGTTGTCGAAATTCACTTATGCCTCGCTTTCGCCTCTCCCAATTTCCTCGCCCCCGCTTTTTTCCACCTGTCCCACCCCCTATGCGCCACCTGTTTTCCCCGCGTTTCCTTCGAGCCGCGTCGCTCGTTTCATCCCCCTACGGGACGCGTGCAACCGACTTGATCTACGGGCTTGTTTACCGGCACGGCGATATAAATCTGGGCCCGGTCGCGGCTCCCGAAATTCCCGGGCTGCTGCTTTGGGCACAGCTCCGTGAAATTGCGAAGACGACCGTGCTCTCGCGCAGGATTCTTTTCCTACTTCTCGGTAATTAATCTAGATCCGCCTAGATTACGCAAATATCTCGTCTATTGAGCTCGTGTCATATCGATCATTCCGGATCTCGTGTTTGTCGCCGCGTACACGCACGCGCAGGTGTAAATTACGTTTGCGCGGTCGATGCGAACGAAGAGGTCTTTGGTATCTCCAAATTTGATTTCTATTCGTAGCAGAGGTCGAAGACGGTTTTTGATTTAAGACGCGAAAATTCAACCCCCTTCGTTGTGAAATCTTTTCCCAAGTTTCGGATGAATTACATTTCTAACGAAGAGTTACTGCCGATATCGCCGGATAACTTTCTTATTCGTAATAACAAAGAAACCAGTGTCAATCGAAATTTGTTTAACTTCAAGGGACACATAGCGTGATATCGCTNTGATTTCTATTCGTAGCAGAGAACGAAGACGATTTTTGATTTAAGACGCGAAAATTCAACCCCCTTCGTTGTGAAATCTTTTCCCAAGTTTCGGATGAATTACATTTCTAACGAAGAGTTACTACCGATATCGCCGGATAACTTTCTTATCCGTAATAACAAAGAAACCAGTGTCAGTCGAAATTTATTTAACTTCAAGGGACACATAGCGTGATATCGCTAGTGTTTTTTGTTCCTAGAGGCATGGACGAATTTTTAAGAAGGATAATGTCATTTTTCATTTATATGTCGATAGAGCCTTAACAACCGTGGTCCGTTTCAGACATCTCACCCTGTATACGAACTCAGGACACCTCTAACCAAGGAAAACTCTCTGTTGCAGTTACTCGCGAGAGCACCAGGATCAACGTTACCGAAATTCGCTGCACCCCTGTCGCTTGGACAGGGGCAAACATCGGGTTGACGGGGGTGGGAAGCCGGGGACCAGCCATTGCTCCCTTAGTCGGAGAAGCAGCTAAGAACGTCTCGCGCGGCTTTGCGAAGAATTAAGCGGAATCCCGGGCTGGCCCGGGGAAAACCGCGCGCGCTCGTAAACCCACGAATAATTTATGATCGGGCTCCATCCGAGCTGGCTCGCGGGACGTAATTTTTCCGCGATGTCTGACGGCCATCCGGACGGTTTAAAGTCCGCGGACTCGCCGGATGATGGGATCCCATCGGACGATATCGAAAGAGGAGCGTAATACGAACCGGCAGGTTCCTGCAGCTAAACGATTTTCAAGTGGCTTCCGAGAGTAGTTCTGTTTTATGGCGGCTTTAGCTTTCGGGCATTCCGAATCTCCGCGTCTCTGAATCTCTAATGGCACGATCGGCCCTCCGCGCGAGTGCACGCTAATGTTCGCCGCGTTCCGACCATCGAATTTAAAGCTACAGGCTTTATTTCCACTTGGTGGTAGATCTCGCGATCGGGCTCCAATTGCAATACGTTATCTGTCTTCGCCTCGAAGCAGTTTTGGTCAGATCAACGATGTTTCTCAACGAATTTTCCCGAGTTGTTTATTCGCGCCTCGGGTGTTTCTCGAAATATGCTCTCGTTTCGCTCGATCACTCCACTTTTAGGTCTTACAAACCCTTTGCTCGCGATTCGTCGATCCAAAACGCTGTTCGCTTTCTCTCAGACCCGTGTTTCGTTACAAGTGATTCGACAGACAAATAGTACCAATGGTAACGAGAAAAACGGCCAAAAATTCGAGTAAGAACGTAAATCTGCGTGACTCGTCTTTTAATAAATTTCCAAAATTCGCAGTGAAATTTCAGTCGCTTTAGAGGACACTTTGGAAAACGAAAAATTATCCGTTTGAAGAATAAAATAAATTAGAGTTGGAGGAAAAACACCCTTCCGTTTTGACAATTCTGCCGATCATTCTTCGCCATCTTGGACAATCGTTTGGCGCGAGTTTCCGTCGAACGAAATCGCGGCGCAGGGGTTGCGTTTCACCCCCTTTGATCGTTCCTCGGCGCGCGCGCGTACGCACGAGCAATAATGCAGCGATACAGCCAGTGTTTAGTAGTCGTATTATCGTGATCCGTGTTTGACCACGGTTCGCAGCCGCGGCTGTTTGCGCGATACACATCCGCGTAGATTGCTACCGGTCGGATCACGGTATCGGGCCAGATGTATCGTTAAGATATCGAGCGCGATATCAAGCGTCGAATATGTCCGCCGCTCGTGTACGTACCTGGCAACGATCCTGGACCGAAACGTTTCGCAGAGGGAAGCACGAATCGATCCTAGCCAATGAAAAGGCGAGACTCGATTTCCATGACGCTGAATTACGAGACGATCTAGATGCACGCGGCTCTTCTTCTTTTTCCAAACTCCTCGGTGGTTAACGACCGGTCATTTCATCGGTCGATCGTGTTCGCGTGATTGGAAGGGCGTTTCTCATTTTCTCCGACAAATTTATTACCCGGACGCGATGCTTTCCTAGGTTTCCCGCGTTTCAAAGCGCGCCGCTCGTCCCGTTTCTTCAAGCCTAATTCGAAACGCGTGGAAATTCCTGAAAATTCTAGAAACGCGTCTCGACCGATGGTTTGATAGCTCGAACACTGGCGTAGGAATCGCGTCGGGAATATCATTCCGCGGAGGTGGCCACGTATAAATTGTCCGGCGAGAATGGGGAAATTTTTACGTAGCTGGATGGTCGGGTCCGCGGACGGGGGTGCGAGAGGGTTGGCGTACGAAAGTGGTCTCGCCCGCGCAAAAAAAGCCGTTGACGCTCCTACGTGGACCGGGGTACGTGTACACGCGTGCATGCACGGCCGAGATACGAGGCCTCTTTACGAGCAATATCTAATGGATTGCATCGGCCGAGCGCAAACGTTAAATTTGACGTTCACGATTATTGCGGCCCTCCGGGGCGGCCGGCGCGAATACGCGCCGCGACGCGGGATAGAAACACGGGGGTGAGGCGACGCTGCACGTTAATTTTATAATCCCGGCGAAAAAGTTACGACCCTCGAGTCGACCGAGTACGGATCTCTTCTCCTCGCCCCCGCGAGCTTTTATACCCGTTCCCCCGCCGCGTCCCCCTTCCGGCTTTCCCGCCATTCCGCTCCGCGGTCCCCGCTTTGTCGCGCTCTATCGCTACATCTCGTGCCGCCGCGGACACTCTTCTACACGACCAATACTTCTTCCCGGCGTTTCCACGTCTTTTCTACCTTTTTTCGCGTTACCCAATGTCCCACAGTGATTGGGTTTCGCGGAGAGGCGAGTACTTCGTTACGCGGCCAATTCGCACTTCCGCCGATGGAATCGCGATTCTTTCCAACTTTCTCGCACAGTTTCCGTTTTTCATAGGTCGCTGGAACGCGTCCGTTTCTGTCGAACGCGTAAATAATTCCTGTCACCCTCGATCGTGTCGAAGGGTGTTTAAAGAAAGCTCGAACGTGAGAGAATCCAGACGAAGGTCTTCGAGGAGGTTCGGTATAAGTATCCCTTTCGCTTTGAAGACATTTTCATCGCCGCGATGGAACTCGGTTCTTGGATAGGAATTATCGCAGCAGCAGGCGGTAAATTCGAGCAATTGCCGCGCTGTTTGCCCGTCAGAGAGTCGACTTCTCACCGACTTCTCGGCGGGTTTGGCAACGGCGGCGCGAGTCGAAAGGGTTGTCTCGGTTGCGATATTCATAAGTAAGCGGCTTGGTTCTCGCGCTCGCCGTGAAATTTAACGGAATTACGCGTTAACGGTCGATGCTTAAGAAAGTTGCCTTTGACGTGACCCGGGGATGCTTTTCACGGCGCGAGGGGTGTGTCT
>NIJG01000007.1:1183226-1213226 GCA_002201625.1 Euglossa dilemma
GCCGCGGCTCTTTAGCCGAGCGCCAGGTTTATTCCGCGACGCCGGGGCAAAGAGGAAATTCTCTCGCGAGAGCCATTCTTTCGTTTTATTGTTTATTCAGAAACTCGTTAGAATTTCATGGGGCCGGCCGTTTACGGCGCGCAACGCGGCCGCGAAACGATGCCGGTTTACAGGCCCGGCAGAGGGTGTAAGCCGCTTTTTTCCTCCTTCAGGGGCACAAAGAGCCCCGCGTTGCCGAAGCTGCTCGCTTTTTGACCGTCCCCGTCGCGCTCAGCCTCCGCGGCGAATAATTAACGCGGTATCAAAAGGGATTATGAAAATTCCGTGGACCGTGCCGGAACGTTCAGCCGGAGTTTAAGTCTCGCGTCGAATGAAAGGAGAAAATCTTCCTGTGTACCGCCGATTCCTTCATCCCTCTCCGCTTCTTTCGCCCTCTTCGACTGCTTCTCGTCGCACGAAATAACGCGTTCCCCCTTCCAAACGGGAAGCATCGATTTCTCGTGTTTCGATCCCTCGATTTCACCCTCGTGATTCCAAGATCTCGAGATTATCGCGACCGAGATTATCCCTCGATTGATTTCTCCGCGGTTTTGCTTGACCTCCGCTCCGCGACGCGAGGCTTTAAAGGGTATGGAGTAACCGCCTAGCAACCGGCGAAAAGCCACCCCTGCGCAGCGAGTTCTCTCGTCACCTCTCCGACCGGGGGAAAAAGCACCGAAATTGTATCCCGCGACACGCGGGAATCGCGAGGAGAGCCGGCCTGTCAAAGAGCAGCGAATTATTCTCAGGGAAAATCTCTGGCTCCCCTGCGGCTGCGAGAGGCTTCCTCTCGCGCGATCCCGGCAGCTACGAAACGCTTCGAAAGCAGATCCTTGCCTCGACGTCGCAGTAATGAGTGCATCATCCCCATTATGCAGGCCGGGGCCGAGGACGGGAAGGATGCTCCTTCCACGAACCGATGCGAGTTCATAATCACGGGGACAAAGCGAGCGCGAGGCAGCCGCGCTCCGGAAATGACGATCCTCGAGGAGCTTCCTTCCATCGTCCTTCTGCCTTCAGCCGGTGTCCTCGGGAGGACGCACAATGCGGCCGTAATACGAATCGGCAGGAAACCGATGACGGCGTTGTTGCGTCCTCCGCCAGCCGGGCACAAAAGCGCAGCATCTAGGTAATAACTTGGGGTAATCATCGAACGGGACGCGCGCCCACGGCCGACCGTCTGCAAGGATGCGTGCCTGTTGTTCCTGCCACGGGAATATGTGGCCTGGTAATCACTCCTGTTCGCCTGAAATAATTCGTTTCCTTCTGCCAGGGGAGGCAGACCCGCCCGGATGAATGCGCGAATCGCCGCTCCTCGATGGGGAGATGCCTCCCGATTTTCGTCTCTCCTCCAAGCATTTCCGCGTTCGCCTCGGTCCTCCGTTGATTATTTTTCATGGGCTCGGATTAATTCCGAGGGTCTGTTTCGAGTTACCTTTGATGCCAGGCTTCCGTGTATTCCGGGAGGTGATGGTTAGGCGGGTGATTAATCCGCGTCGATCTGCGAATTTTCCCTTGAATTTTAATAGGAATTTTCCTGGTTCGTTCATTGGTTTTTGATTGGTGTTTAATTTTTAATTTTAATTTTTTTAATGATCGGTTATTGTATCATTGTTTTTCCAAAGTTAGGCTAGGACCATTTTCTACTCTTTGATTCTCGGATTTTCTCCGTTTGACAAGCGAGTGGTTTATATAAAACGTGCAACGACGCGATCTTCTTTCTTTGTTTCGCAATCTTCTTCACGACCGCGAGGTTCGTCTAAGATCGGAGTCTGTATAAATATTCATACGGTTGGGGTCAATGACGTAAAATAGACTGAAAGCCGACGAGTGTCTGAGAGCCTGC
The DNA here is from genome assembly GCA_002201625.1 of Euglossa dilemma. Classification (NCBI taxonomy): domain Eukaryota; kingdom Metazoa; phylum Arthropoda; class Insecta; order Hymenoptera; family Apidae; genus Euglossa; species Euglossa dilemma. The sequence continues at coordinate 1,185,112 of NIJG01000007.1, forward strand.
GCGTTTTGTCATCTGTTTATACTTGGTTAGTTTTTTCCTAGAGCCATTCGCAGTGAACCTCGTGGAGGGTTACGTAACCAGTCCGACAATCGAGACCAAACAGCGGAGCCATAACATTCGATCCCTCCTTTTTCGATTATGCACGTTCCTCGAGTAAATCGTATCGAGACGCGAATCTATAATTGTATCGAATACACGATATTGGATGAAAAGCTGTTAAATCGCGCGATTCGGTCCTTGTCTCTCGCGATTATTTCTCTCACCCTTTTTTTCCGCGATAAATCCGTCCCCGCGTTTCTCCGCCTTCTCTCATTATACTCGGCTGCGATCGAAAAATGAAACCGGATAAGAACGTGCATATATTATAAAAATTGCCGTTAATAGGTAGAAGTGGAAGGAAGAAGGGAGGAAAGAGGGATGAAAATGGGCGGTCACTTTGCAGGAATTATCGCTTGCTCTGGCAGTAAATGCTCTTAGACGGAGGCAGAAGAACGCGGTTGGCGGATAGTCTGGGCGCCGATTTCGCGACGACGAGCGCACCGAAGCGCACACTCGAGCGAGCATTAACGCAGGAACGCGCGAGCGCGAAGCAGGGGGAAGCGCGAGCGCGCCACGAAACTCGCGCCGAGTGGAGGATCCTCTCTTGTCTTGGTGGCGTCGCGGCGTCATTACGCCGCGTCCTCACCCCGTCGCCGAAGGACGACGCCGTGGTTTTAATTACGCGGATGAAAGTGCACGCGATGACGCGCGTCCTTACTCGGCTCGCTCGCTAGCTCGCTCGCACGCCTTTTAAATGGAGCAACGCGTGACACACATGTGCGAGAGATGTTTCTTCACGGCGTGGAAAAAACAGGTTGGAGATCGAGACGTAAACAGTCGCGCTTATCGAAGGCTATCTTTCAGAGGAATTAAATCGTGTGTTTTTTCCCCGTTCGGAATTCCTTTCTCGCGTAACGCGTTTTTCGCGTTCGTATTTGAATTTCCTGGTCGAGTGATGTTTCGTTTAAATTCGTGGTATATGTCACGAAATTCTAAATTTAAATGGAACGTTATTCTAAGTACCAATCAAGCGTTTTAACGTTCGAATTATTTTAGCTTGCGACGAGTTTATACAGAGGTAATCGATTAGAACTCTACCAAATTTTTCTTCTATTTGCATAGAGAAAATCGGCATAGATACCTCGATATCCTAGAGAAAAGAGTCGAGATTCTTTCTCGCCAAGACCTGCGCGACGTCCAAACTTTCAAACATAACCAAACTCCCGCGAAATTAACCCCGATCTTATTAAACTTGGTTCGTAATCGTAATAGCTAAAATCGACGATAGCACTTGCTTAATTACCTCGCGCATTCGAAATTTCCCTATCATAAATATTCGAAATGACTTTACAGCTTCACTCGGATAAAACCCGCTGAAATTATAATTCTACGACGATTAAAACGCGTCTCCGTAACACAAAACTACTCGAAAATTAATCAACAGAACCGTCGAATTCGGACCTCGGCTTTCCTGATCGGTTCGCCCCGTCCACGTCGGATTCGATGGTGCAAAGAGAAACACGCGAGTTTTTCCCGACGATATTTATTCCGACCGATCAACCTATTACCGCGACTCGGGTCGTAAAACCGCTAGCGGGTTATTGCCTGCGGAACTACCGCGAGCTTCTCGGCCGAGCAAAAACCAGCCTGGCCGCGATTAACCTATTAACCCGGTGCGTGCTCGTGACGCGATTCTTCCAACTTCCCTTCGTTCGAGCAATAACACCGTTCCTCCGCCATCTCGGTAACCACCTACCGTAAGAACAACTTCCCGCGAGACTTCCAATTTCCACTCCTAAAAGTAAAGAAGCACCGCGCGCTTTCTTTCGACCCACTTCTCCCACCCTTCCGACGATCATCCTCCACCCCCGCGTCGCGGAGATCCTCGTCGCCGGCCGAGGAAGCGTCGGGACGCGCGACTCGCCGGAGTTTCGCGGCAACTTTCCCGATCCCTCGTCTTTAAAGATAGGACGTTGCCCCGGGTACTCGCGAAAGGGGTTTGGTACCACTGGCATAGATGCATAAACGAGCAGCAGGCACGCACACAGGAAAACGAGGCGAGCCACGGGCCGCGGACACATGCACACGCGTGCGTGCACCAACGAGACCAGCGTACCTACATTACATGCAAATAAATATGCCATGCGATGGGCCGAGGGGCGCGGGGCCAGCGGCATCCGACAGGGTGCAACAATAGGCCCTCACCGGTTGCCATGGTAACACCATCAATCCCTTAGCAACAGCTTGAGATCTTAAAGCCGAGGATTCGCTGCGACTCGCGCGGATCATTTAATGACGACCGGATTCGTTCCAGCCACAGGGTTCCTCGTGTTTTTCGGCCATCCGCGCTGATTTTCACAACTCGGTCCAACCGTAAAGCGTTTCCAAGGGACAGGATCGAGGTGAGAATCGTGGAAAATTGATGGACGCTTTCGGATCGATTTTATCAAAAGTAGAATTGTATCTGAATATTTTTCACCGTGATATTTCTCGACAGAATCTAATCAGAGTACACAATATAATTATAATCGTCTCTGTATAACGTAATTGAAAGATTGCAACACGAAGAATATAATAATCGTGAGCAACTCGAGTTCTTCCATTTCGGACATCACTAACAACAGAATCGAAATTTCCCTCCGATTCTACGTTTCAAATCAGAAATCGATCTCTTTCGTAGACAGAAGCTGCCAAAATTTCGCGACTCATCGAGGAACGGGTTCTTTACCTGCCAAGATCTGGAGACCGGCATCGAGAACTCTATACAAACCAAGACGCAGAGTTTAATCACGCTAGGCCGCGTTATCAAATTTCCATGCTTCCGTTCCCGACGATTCACCGTTCCCGTTCGTTCTTTTTCCCCGGTTATCGCGTCGAAACGTGACGAAATACGTTTCCCGCTGCTTCCCTGGCCGCTGGTACGTGACGAAGATAGCGATTCGCCGCGAAAAACAAAGAGGACGAAGGAGAAGAAAAAGAAGGGGGAAAAATTGGATAAACGCACGCGAAAGTGGAGTCGTCGTCTAATAATCGCTGTCTCCGTTCGTTTCCGTTCCTCGCGAACGATAAAGCGAGGCCGATCGCTCGTCGCCGGAAGTAGCGGAAGTCTCCTCTCTCGTCTCAGAATTCTCGTAGGTGAGCTCTCTCGGAACCGTCCGTGACTCACGGCGTAATTACGCGTTTATCGCGCGAAATTTTCGGCCAGCTTCCTCTCGCGCGAAAAAGGCCTCGCTGCCGACAGCCGGATGCGCTGCCTTTATCAGATTTCAGGTGGACGGGCCCCGTTCCTCGGCCGGGAACCCTCGGTTAATTAACCGTGTCCGCGGAGAAAGGGAAACGGAACTGGGTTCGCGAACCTGTCCGTCAACCCTGCAAATTTTTCCCTCCCCTCCCCGCCCCCGGCTTTATGTTAATTTAATTAACCCGGCTCCCCGAGTTTCGGGGTAAGACGGACGCGCGAGGTGCCCGTGATTGATTGAGAGGAAAGAGAAGGATCCGGTTGATGGATTCGTTGGAATATCCTCGATCAGGTTCCCACTCTTCCGAGAATATCTCCTCGACGTTCGTTGCTAATCGAACGTTATTTAGTCATTGAGACAGATACTTTTATCTTCTTCTTCTTCTTTCGCTTTTATCATTATTTTTTGAACTCTTTGGAGCACGGTAGGATTAAAAATGTCCCACCTTTTTGATACGCGATAATGCATGCTGGGACATTTTTAAACCCACCTCGAAATATTGCAATAGATGCACGCGTATAGGCATATGCTATAATAATAAATTAGATTGAATTACTATTATTTTTTTATGTTTCTATATTATGCGATACCTTTGTTAACACTAGATTTACAGGACCTGTGAATTTGACGAGTGAGTTGCTCCAATTGTGCAATTTTAATCGATTTAATCAACTTATATTATATTCGTTAATATCGTAATTGTTTTTAAATTAAACTCATGCTCTTATTTTATAAGAAAATACGTAGTTTCCTTTACCCGTAAATCTGATGGGTCTCCATAAAGATAAGTATTCAAAAACGACCGTAAACCTAGTGTTAATAAAGCATACCAATTTTGGTTAATTTAAAACGCGATAAAATTTCCGTGCAACATGGGTCTATTTCATTTTCTGAAATTCTATGCCTCGAAGAGTTAAATCTGTGATGTTTCTCTTATTTTTCTCAGACCTCGGAGTGCAATTTTGCAGGGAACACACGGTTCGTTTCAGGGATAAAGTACTTTGTTCGAGTTCATAGTCGTTTATAGGCGTTTTCGCGAGACGGTGGTCTGATCGAGAAGAAAGGGAGAACGAACTTTATCGTGTCGCACGATATAAAGAACGAAACACGCGATACGCGTACTTGTTTGTTATCATTGTGGAGTATTAAGCATAAGCACACACGCGATATGTCGGAATACGCATTAACAGGTTGACTGCCGTGGGGGTTACCAGTGAAGCCAATTTGCCAGTGGCGCCATGGTGATCACAGATGACCAGCGTTCCCGAGATTGGTCGAAGCATTTAATTTAATTGCATAGTAATATCCGCGCAATTTTCAATATCGTCACCGTTACTCCGACGACGTAAAGATGTGTAAACGTACCACGCTTATTACGATTTATTTCTGCAAAACCGAACGGGTTATCAAGCTATCTCGCGTAGAATTACCTCGGTAGACGACTTAGCAAAAATTGCCAATTCCGATATTTCTATTCGCCTGAATCCCCTCTAATCTAAGTGTTCGTTACTCGCAGCTTCGTGATGATAAAAGGAACGGTATTGCATTTCGATAACGCAAATCACAAAGCGATGTGAATTTTCAGAAATCACACGTATTTATTATCATTCAACGAACGTGTAATTCTTCGAACTCGAGTAATCGGTTGAGGTTTCTTTGTAATGAAAGTAAATTCAGATAACAAGGTCGGTATACTTATACACAAATAATTATCAAGGAACATATTGAACTCGTACACGTAGACAGTTCTGAAAAAACTATTTTGAAAGCAAGAGGATTTTGGAACGAACACGTGCTCGTCACTATGCTGCTTGAATAGTATATCAGGTCCTGCAGCGTTACAGTCCTCTTCCTCGTCTCACTGGCTATAACTTTAACGCCAGAAACCTTAGACAAGTCTGGTATCTCATCTGGCAAAGTCATCTGGTGTTTCTCCTCTACCGTTCTTCTCCAACACGGTGACTGCTTCGTCCGACTTTCCTCTAGGAAGAATTAATCAGACGATGTTTGAAATCGTCGTCTTTTTACGTCTCTTTGAAATCAAGGTTCGTAGGTTTTTATCTCACTACAATACAGAGAGAGGATATGTCAGATCGAATGTAACATCTCCACTTTATCTACTTTATCGCGTGTTTCACAATCGGTTCTGTATTTGTCAACATTGTATAGGAGTTTCGACGTCTCTTAGTAGTGATAGATATTTAACCCTTTACGTTCGAAGAATTTTCTCGTAGTAACCAACACAATTCGAAGCTTTTCTTATATCTTTGTATCCTTGCTAACGCTTTCAACAATGAAACGAAGAAAGTATTCTTAATATATTTATCGGTTCGTACTCGTTACTTAGGTTATGGTACTAACCCTTTGCACTCGACGATTTTTTGGCTATAGAAGAGTAGAAATTTACAGATTTTCTGCCATAAAACTGACGTTACTTTGTTGAGTGGTACATAAAGAACCGCGTACTAATTAACACGTAAAATTATTTGATTTCGATATCACGCATATCGTTATATTATTTTAAGTTTAATATAATAATTATATGGGTCTCCAAAATTTGATGGTGACTGACAGTCACCTCTCGAGTGCAAAGGGTTAAAACAAATGGCGACTGACAGTCGTCACTCGAGTGCAAAGGGTTAAATAATTCGGGTCCTTGGCCTAGTGTTAGATAATTTACAGACCCTTAGTAGAGCCTAGTCCAAGTGGTGTCCGCTGGTAATAAAGAAACGAAACAGACTCCCATTGACTCTCAGTGTTCCTGGGAGTGAACACAGAGAACGAACAGCAACAGAAGGTAACTACAAACCGATGGCGTCGTTCTCTCAAAGGGTTAGACCTTCTCTGCTGTTTTTCCTCGTTCGTTAGATTCGACGAGATCGGTTCACCGGACGCTTATTAGAGCATTGGCGTGTGAGGGCTGGCTGGTGGACAGCCGTGACGCGGAGATAGGGAGCCGTAACCAGAATCCCGTAGCCTCTTAGTCAATGGGTCGATACTCCGAATGCGCCAGTGCATTCGGCGCTCGCTATGCACCGGCGATAGTCCCGAATTCAATTCGGCTAATACCGTCTTACGGTCCTCGCAATGGCCCTCGGACCAACCTCGCATTCAATGAATTCGGATCAACGTCGCTCCACCTTTGCCAGACAGTCACGGAAGGCAGTCACGCTTTTGTTTCGCCTCGGCGTTTTCGAGCATCCGTGTCGCGAGACTCGGTTACAATCCCCGGGCTGCCAGCCCTCGCCCTGAATAGTAAATGTCTCCCGAAATTATGCTTCCGTTCGAGAAACATTCTGCTCGATAGCGTACTCGCGTCACTCCGCTTTGAAGCAAACAACTCGCGAGTTTCGGCTCCGTTTCGATGACCGACGTTACCTTGGCCGAGATCGAACATATTGGAGAAATAAGGATATGTGTTTGGCGCAAAATATTATATTATTATTATAATAATTCTACCAAGAATCCCATCGATCTACCTATCGTAAGATAAATCATAGTACTAAACATAGGTTGTCAAAAAAGAGTGTTAAATCGATTCGATACGAAGTAAAAGTCAAGAGAAAGAAGCGAATAATTTAAACTTCCGTGTAAATTGAGTTTCGCTGAATAATCGCGTCGACAAGAGAGCGTCGTAAATTTCCCTCGATATTACCGACGATAAATTACAAAACAACTGGGATCAAACGTCCGAAGGAAAGGATGAACCGGCCGCAAGATAAAAAACGAAGTTATAAATCTATCTGAACCTTCCACCTATAAAAATGTGTCGCGAACCTCTCGAAGCATCCGCGGCTCACCTATTCCGCCGAATACCAAAGACCGGCGTGCCGCGAGCTGGATTCCATGCCGCAAAAAGCCGATCGGGGCCTAACCCGACTTATCCGGCGCTGTCTGCCGAGCGGCGTGTTTTGTCTCGCGGCGGGTCGACTTGGAAATTGGCAGAACGTTTCGCGGCCGCCGTGGATCGGGCATTGATTAATGGCGCGCCTGTTGCAGCCCCGGTTACAATGCAATTTGCTTTGCACCGGGTCCGCGCGCTCACACACACACCGGTCAGCGTGTGTACGCGCGCGCGGAGGGCCGGGGCGGGTGTCTCGCGCCGAGCGGACGCCAGGCCGAAGCCGTGGCGCGGGACGGGCGGAGACGATGAAAACGGGAGGGTGCATCGGCGGTCTAGCGGTATTTGCAGCGAAGTGACAAAGCCGTGACAAGAGTGACACGGTGGCATGGAACGGACGACAACTAATTAATCATCCTGCGGAACTGGACATCGCGCTCGCCGCACGTAGGAGCCGGTGCAATGAATGCACCGGCATGCACCGGCATGCACCTCGCGTCCTTTCCACTCGGACATGTGTCCCACCGATGCACACGCGCGCTCGCGCGCGTTCCGCCCGCAATTGTGCGGCTCGGCCGTCTTCCTTGCACGCGTTCCGCTTCTTGCGCTCCGGCCTCTTCCGATCGGCCGCAGCTCTGTCTTTGTTTACCCTCCGACACCCTCCGAGCCTGGCCGTTGCATTTGCCTATCGGCACTGTTGCAGCTACACACCCCCGCCATCGGCCCGGCCGCTGTTGCACCCCGTGGCTGATCGTGAGTCACCGTCACGATCGCTGTCGCTAACGCGCGCGCGTTCCATCCTGCCGCTCGGCCGATTGTCCCGATAGAAGGCGGCATGGACACGCCGGCATTAATTACCGCGCGTAAGTGGTGGAAATTAGTGGGTAGGAATGTAATGGATGGGCCTCCGGTTTGCAGTTCCAGCCAGATTCCGTGATTTGTAAGGTGAGACGTTGCGATTGGGGGTCGGTCGCGTTGTTCCGGCAAGATGGCGGGAACCGTGATCGATTTCCGATCGCGTTTTAAGGCGAACGAGATACGGGGATCTCTGCGAACGGTTCATCCGCGGTTCCTTTCGTCGAATCGAGACGAAATATGGCCGAGAAGAGCGAGATGGCGGGAAGCTGGTAGTTTCTAGGTGGAATGGAATTTCTCGAGGAAGAAGAGGCGTCCTGGCGTTGGCCGATCGAATTCGATCGGCGAGGCTAGACCGTCCGAGCGGAATAAATATCGCAGCAGCCCCGGGAATCAGGTCGACCCGGGAGGAAGAGGAGCGACCATGTGTCTTCGGCAATTTCGTTAAACTATTGAAGTCAAGTACCCCCCGGAGTGCAACCCCTCGGAAAACGTTCTCCGGGACGTTCCCGTCGTTCCGTTTCTTCCTTCGAAGAGAGCCGAGACGAGACGATAAGCTTCTCGAGCCGGCGCTCGCGATAGACAGCCTTCGCCGGTTTACTCGTGTACCCGTGTTATACTCTTCCTTCGGAGTAGACAACCTCGTTCGTTTCGTTTTCCTTCCGTTTTCCCCCCCGTTTTCATCGCGTCTTTTTCCCTCCGCCTGCCGTGCTCTCTCTTTCTCTCCGCCGTTCATTTTCCCGGGCCATTAGCAACGGAGGAAGACATCAGCTTCCACTCAGTGATTACCGGTGGAAGATTTGCATAACACACGAGTCGCGCTCGTACGGAGGCATTTACATTTTATTCGAATCGCGGTAATCGATCGGATCGAGGTCCCCGCTCGGAATGGAATGAACGCGACGGAGGGACCCAGTCAGCCAGCACCAGCCGCAGAGGGTTTGGCTGCTTTAAATAAAAATAAAGTGGCCATGGATGCGGCCCGGATGGACGCATTAGCGATTGGGGAAAGGCTACGAGTTAGTTTTAACGAGCTCGCTTGGAAACTTCTCTATTATCGGGCTTCCTCTTCCTCCCCGTCGCTTCCTCCGTTCCCAACCATTCCGCTTCTCTACCTGCCAGTCTCTTTCTTCGCTCGCGACCACCCTTCGCGCCGAACGCGACTAATTAGCCATCCAACCGCGTTTCTTCCTCGATACGCCACACCTTTCCGTCACTTCGTTTCATCGAATCGACGTGATTTCGCCTGAAAATCTTACAACTCCAAGCTTCGTTTTTCTCCGTCACCTCTTCCATCTTTCAACTTCGTTTCGCGGCTCTGTGTTTAACCTTTTAGATACTACGCGCCACTATAGTGGCTTTCGCGGATATCATTTTTCAGGACGACGCGCCACTGTGGTGGCTTTCGTCTTATATTAATTATACGTTACGTCAGTCCAGGGAAATAGCCACACGCAGAATTTAGCCGTATCTAAAAGGTTAATTTATCTCCGGCGGAAAGAAGAATCGCGCCACGCTCTCGGTTACTCGCGTTTCCGCGACCTCGAGTAATTCAAAAGGGAGAAACTCCCGTTAATTTCTATCGGCGTGACTCGTTTGCAATGCGTATTCGTCGCGTAAATCCCTCGGTCTCGATAACGACCGCGCACCTTCGTCGCCTTGGCGGAGCCACCCCCTCTTCGGGGGTGACAATTCGGGAACGAGGGAAAAAGCGCTCGCACGGACGGCAATTTCGCAACGCGGGGACTCGTGTATTTTCTGGATAATAATTTTGTCCGGAGCTCTCTCCCTCTTCTATTACCGACCACAAATTACCGCGCAGCGGCGGCAGTAGTTTTGATATACGATCCGTACTCCTCCGCGATCAAGCGCGATTTATACGGTGCAACAATAACGTTTACCCTCGATACCGGTCCCCCGTGTATTTTACCCGGGGACAGTTTTACCGTCGCGAGGCGCAACCAGTGCGAATCCATAACCGCGTTTTATACACTTTATCTGCATTAGCAGTCGTGCCGCCGTTCTCCGATACATTTATTACGCGACGCAACTTTTATTTTACTTGTTCCGCCGCGCCTGTTCTTTACGACCGGCTAGATTCAACCCGGACCGGAGGCCCTTAAGGGCTCGTTTAACGGTGATGAGAGAGCCTGGCGGTTTTTTAAAAATTTACATCGCGGCTACTTTTGTCCTTTATGCCCTATAAACAGGAAGAATAGGAAGCGGGAGCGTCGCGTTATCGCGTCGCGCGCAGTCGTTGTAATTTTTACCTTCGTTTTAATCTCGCCGCGAATAATTCACCGCCGCGACGCAACGTAATCGTAATCTCGATGAAATATCAAACGTCGGGACGCAGTTTGAACGCGGAATAAATTGGGACGCGTAGAGATTGTATCTGTATGTTTATGTGTGTTCTTCTTTCGAGCCTAAACCGCGAATATCGCGCTACGAGATTTGATAATTAACTGTCAAGTGTGTCGTTGGCCAATGGTTATCGACTGGCGTCACCGAAATGTAACGTGTCACGTGTAATTTTCACGCGGTATATTCAGCCAGGAGCAAAACTGAATCTATTACGCGTTCATTTTTAAACAGCTATAACTTTCCCGGGAATAATCGCGAAATATGATTTACAGGGTCGATAGAACCAATTTTTTCCCGGTCTAATTGCCACGGATCGAACCACTCGGGTCTCTAGTTTTTAAAAATTCCATGAAAGTTAACGCGTTATTTCGCTTTGAATAAACTGCACCGTTTCGTCGAACTTTTATTCGTTATACTCGGTGCGAGTATATAGAATCGTTTCCCGTGTAGATTCGTGCATATGAACTTTTTTAATTATTTATGAAAACTGGTTCGATTCGATAGTTTTCTACTATATTCACCTAAATACATTGCTCTTTATATTCATCCTGAATCTTATTTCGCGAGTCTGTACATCGATACAAATCTCTCTTTATTCCTTCGATTACTCTCGTGTTTCAACTCGAAACGCAATCACCACCGTCGAAGAAAGATCCCTCGAAAAGTCCCAAAGAAATTCTCTCGCGCGAGAAAGTTCCTGTCTCAAACAACACAGTCTCGTCTCACGGTGGACCCGAATAATCCACCGAAACGGCGCTATTAGAGCGAAGAATGGGAAATACGATTGCGCATAATCGCGGCGATGAAGATCTCCCGAGAGCGGAATCGGGTGTCAATTAATTCCCCCGAAAAAAGGCCACGGTTGCACCGGGCCCGAAGTATAGGCGCATGGCGCATAATACCGGCGCATTTCGATAATAATCGTAATTGAAGCATTTAATGCCCGGTGGCGTCGATATTCCAATAATTCACCGGCTCCCTGTCACGACGCGCAATGGTGTGAGGTGTAAGGATCTCCCCCGGTTCGATTCCCGTGGGATCCGGTCCTTCTCGGTTCCACGGCAATGCATCACTCTGTCCGCAGCCCCGTAACTCACCGCGGCGCTCGCACACGCGTGCCCGCGCGGACAGCGCGCGCACGCACACGCGCGTGGTCAATAAGCGCGCAGGCTGCAGCGTGTGCGTGTGCACACGCTCCGCGACATAGCGATGGAAAGACGGGGTCGAACAGATATATGGCCCGAAGTGAACGACGTATCTAATCTAACCCTTCTGGACAAGATACTCCGTGATGCCCGACGGGGGTTGCCCGACCATGCGTTAACCCCCGGCCCGACCGAGTGTAATCTAAAATTACAAGAATCCACCGGCCGGACCCGCGCTCACCGGGCCATTTGTCAACGGACCGGACAATTGCTATCGACACTTTTCCAACGACCCAACGTGTCTTACGCTCCTGTGGTCCACGCGTGTTTTCCTTCGCGCTGGTTTAATAAGTCAAGCGAGAGCGAGGGTCCTCGCTAACCTCCAATGGGGTGAGAATCTTCGAGGTGAAGATACGCCTGCATTTAGAGGAAATCGTTGGAAGTTTATTCCGATTTACAGGGATCTACTCACGGACAAATAACGAGAAGGTTACAAATACCAATGATACGTGTTTGACGCTGATTCGGGTTTAAAACTGAAAAGCAGAGCCTTTGACCCAATGCAAAGGACCCTTCGACTCTGACCGCAATGGCAAGGCCCTTAAAACCTAAAATCAGTTGTTAGCGTGCGATGTTTGACACGCTTGATATCATCGAGTCATGCATTGCTGTGGTTTGTTCCAGAAACGTGAAGGATCAGTGGTAACTATACGTGTGGCAATAAATTATCTACACGTTTGCGCAGTGCATCGTGTACTCTTAATAAATACGCGTAATCTTTTGCACGTTTGCAGGCTGACTGACTCGTTATACCTAATGGCGCGAGCAATGGCCTTCGTTCCTTCAGTACCTAATTATCCTGATTACTATCCGCTTAAATAGATAGCAACGTTGCCATAAATCGCGGATTCTCGACAGGGAATGTTCGAGTTTGAGGAAATTGTACGTTCTTTCCGTGGATGGGGATCTTTGAATCTTCTTGGTGGGATTATTCTCCGAGCAGGTGTCGAAGAAGAGGGGTAGTTTAAGCGAGCTCTGTCTTCTTGAAAAATGAAAACAGGTAAAATTTGGCAAGGGTTCGTCGAAATGCTTAGCAGAGCGTGAGTTCTATAAAGAAGAGCTATCCATCGAGTGAGTTACTACCGAGCTCTATTAGGTAACTAAATTCATTACGCACGTTACATCTGTATTTAATTGCACTCCTATGCGACAATAAGTAAACGTCCATATCGATAGTGTCAAAACATCCAAACCAAGTCGTTTTAATTCGTATATCCCAGTCCTGGCGTTAATTTTCAAACGACACGAGAGGTATTCGAGGTAAACAATTAGAATAATCCAAAATTCACTTCAACGAAGATCGAAACATAGGCACGTTTCCTCCGGTATCAACTTTCTCGTCCCCATCGCGCGTCTCCGACCTCGTCCATCATCTTGGCGCGTATTTACTCTGTAATTCGCGGGAAACTTCCGCCGCGAGTTGAACTTCCGATCAAGCTGAAGCGATCCTGCCGCTCGCGACCCGCGACAAAAGGCTGCGCCCGCGACAAACGTCACTCGCCACTCCGCGGGGCCATTCATCAAGCGAGCGCGAAGTTCTTCTCGCGCTTGGAGGAAGCGCAGCGCAAAAAGCGAGAGGCGGCTCGTGACTCATCCTCTCGCAGCGTTACAAAGTTACGATCCGCTCGCGGCTCCGGCTCCCGTCGCAGAGATATTCATCTCCATCAAGACGAGGCTAATAACTCGGGCGCTCGGCTCGGTTCACCGAACAGAAAGAAGCGAAACCGTAGGCCCGTCCTTTCGACTCTGCCCTTTGAACTTCCTTTCTCGCCTGCCTCTCTTGTCTCCGCGTTTTCTGCAACACCGTGTACGAGCCGGGACCATTAAGGCCGACACAATCGCGCCGCGGGTGGTCAACTCGAGGAACACCGGAGAAGAGCCAAAGGGCTGGCGACGCTCGTCAACGGGATAAGGGACGCTCCGTTTCGCCTCCATCGTCGTTAGCACTCGTGAAAGCGAAACGATCGACGCCGCGCGGACACAGGCGTGACGATCAGATCGACCGCGCCAGATAGCGCCCGCATCGCGACATCTGCCGGCGATCGTCGCGACGCCCGCGACCTTTCATCGTCTTCGATAAAATCGCCCAATGGCCGCCGGCTGAACGCGTTCACGCCGCTCGCACGCGTGTCAAAATCCAATGATTTTAAACAAGCAACCGCAAATTCGCTGCCGTTCTCAGGCCCCTCGCCCTCTGCTTCGACCTACTTTCCCCGGGCCCGATCCTATCATCCCCAACGACGATTCTCGGTTGCGTGGATCCTTCCGTGCAGTGTCCTAGTCCTCCTGTCGAGGTAAGACGGATTTATCGTTTTAATTATCGGTGCACACTGTTAGGGTAGTTAGTGGGAGTATTATTGATAAGGAAAGAGACGAATTACGTCTCGGAATAATTTTCTACTTTCGAAATTACACGCGCGTGATCGTTGCGGTTAGCTGTCATTCAACTCTGTTTTTAACGCTTTCGTTACGATGATTTTTTCTGAGAAACGTAATTATGGTTTTATTTATTATAATAGAAAGTCAGATATTCTTATTTATAAAACACAAAGCTAAAGCCTTTTTATATATTTTTCTATCCTTCCCTTATGTACAAAGGATAAAACAAATGACAAATGTTATAACACCGTCATAACTCTTTTTTATAAAAATTTTTTAATCGTTAGGACTCTGTTGATAAAGAAGTGGGTGCGTATAGGAGCTCTCAGTGTCACAAACGCAAAATTTCTATGCGCCTATAGGCACCCACATTAGCCAAGGGGTTAAACCGATATTTCTTCTTATTATTTTTTTCAAAATTCTTCTTCCTTGCTTCTTTTACCCATCGGCCATTCGACTGATCGCGCGGGGATCGTTATTCGCTAGATACCATAATTAACGAGCGAGTTAGGATCACTAATTCCAGAGCGTTTGCTAGAATACGCAGCCGCTTTTACCATAATCGATATCCCTGTTCGATTAATTTAAACGACTGGATTATTCGGTGGGTATCGTAGATCGTCGGGCCCCGGCGGTTTTATTCGATTCTTGCAATTTGCCACGGCCGGTCGCGTTTCCCGTTCATTATCCACTCGTAACGAAGAAAAATCCTTCGATTATCCTGCCATAACGAACGACGTTTCGTATCCTCGCTTTAATCCATCATGATCGTTGGAAATCGAAGCGGCGCTCGCGCGGCTCCGGGCGATAACGGGTCGGCAACGAGGAGGAACGCGCCGCGTCGCGATGGTTCATTAAAATATCCATGAATACGTAATTGTCGACGCGGCGAGCGCGAACGGCCGGATAAATCGATGGGCAGGCGATCGCGAGATGGAACAATAATTCGCGCAGGTTCACACGATTAACCCGGCCACCGGGCAAAAATATTCTATTCCGCTTCCGGTTACCGCGCGCCATTAAAATCCTTCGTGATTACTTATCAATTTATTTACGCGCCGCCTCCCCTCGGGGCTGAATCGTTTTCAATTTTCACCGTTACGGGCACCGGCTGCAAATTGTCTTAACATCCTGCCGTTAATAACGCCGACCGCGCGTAACGCGCGAAACGATCGAGCAATATGGCGGACAATTTTCCATGGCGTCGAAACGAAATCGAGTGGAGAATAGGAGGCGCGTTAGTCACGGGCCATTTTGTCGGCAGCCGTGACCTCTGCCAGCGTCGCCGAGCGTCGCTTTATTTTCCACCGTTAATTCAGTCCGACTCGACTCCTCGTCATCCTCGTCCTCGTCCTTCGTCCTTTGTACTTCCTCTTCCTCTTCTCGCAGAGGAAGTCGGACCCCTTCCTCTTCTTTCTCTCTATCCCTTTCTCTTTTTCTCTTTTTCTCTCTCCCTTCTGCCGGTGAAACGTTTTAAAATCCGGCCCGGTTCGCGGCGGTCCGGTCACGTGCCGTCGCAGGGGTGCATCGTAATGCGCTCTCGTCACCGTGCCGTTTCGCCCGTTCGTGCATCGAGATGCATACGTAATTAACGGGAAGCATTAACGGGAATTAACAAGCGGCTTAACGGCGCGGAAAAGTAACGTGGGAGCTGGGCGGCCGGAACACCGAGCTAGGCGCCTTTTCCGCTCGCGATCCTCCCCGAACCATCCGCGCTCGTTCTCCGAATAGTTTAATTGGGTCCCGATTAACGCGTGCCGCGTGTTCCAGTACTCGCATCCGATCTACTCGTGCGACGATTAGCTCGAAATCTGGCAACGGTAAAAATGCTTTTACGCTCGGATATCGTACGCGACGTTAGCTCCCGTTAGCTTTCAGTTTCTCTCTCTCTCGCTTTTTACTCCTGCTCGCTCGCGCAGGAAGCACGGAGTATTTACGAATAGGTTAATTGAATCGTAATACCGGTAGAGTAGCGTAAGCGGAGAGGTAATTACGAATCGTCTTGTTTTATTAATGGCGACCCGCGCAATTTATCGAAAAGCCGATTCGACGCGCGGGGATATTGAAATCGATTTAATAGGATTTTCTAAACGGCCGGGAAAAATATATCGATGATAGCGCGCGTTTACCGGTCACGAGATGGCCAATATGCACACGGACCGCTAATGCAAGCTGCCGTCAGGCTGAAATTACCCAGGTAGAAATGATCGATCCAATTAAGCACACGATGTAACGGAAACGTATAATCGTATCTAGAGATGGTTAAAGACGGTCGTGCGTATAATTGGTAACGTATAGGCTCGTTCCTTGCCTCGGTTAATACCGTGCAATGATAAAATCTTTAATAAAGTGCCTGTTACGCGGCAATGAATCCCCAGGTAAGTGGCATTCAATTTAAGAACGTAATAACATCTCGTAAAATATCGACGATAAATTTCTGCCTGCTTGTTTCTGCGGCTAAATCTCCTTCGAATTTACGAGGGAGAAAAAAAGTCCTGCCTATCGTATCGGCGTTGATTTAGAAGATAACTTAGCCGCAGTCACGTGGCGTATGGAGATCGCTCGATCGCTCGGAGATCTCAATTAGTCGAAATACGAAACAGTTGCTCGACGAACGTGGTAATTACATTCCGAACCTTTCTTCTTCTCGGGGATAAAACCTCTCGAATCGCGGTGACATGTTCGAGCGAAGAAAATCGCTTCACCCTTTTTAGCGACAAAACGGTCGCGACATTGCTCGACCGTTCTCCGTTTCGTCCTTAACGATTCCGCGACACTCGAAGCGTCCTTCTCCACCCCCGTAATAATAAACCCCTCTAAAAACCAGGCGCGCGGCGGCCTTTAAATGGAGCCAGAAGCAGCGGGAGAAGAAACGGTTCTAATTGCACGCGATGATTCGCGACATGAAAAGAGCGGTAGAAAGTACGGAGGCCGGTTGAAAGGCGCGAAACCGGGCTATCGGCGGAACGATCGAAATAATCGAAGGTAGACGAAGGAAGAGAGCGTCGCGACGGCGCAACGCCGTAAAGTGAATCTCATTAGCGATGCCTTGATGCATAGCGCGGCTGCGGGGGGCATCGCTTTGATGTCGAACGAGCTGTGCCGACCCCGAGGGCCGCAGCACGCGGCATTATTGTTATCGCGAGACGAGGCTGTTTCTAATTATCGGAAAGGAACCGGAAGTCGCAGCCAGCCAACGCCGTCCTCTCCGTTCACAGAGGAACGCTCTCTCGGGGTTGCGAAAGGGACTAGGGCGGAGAGAGGGTTAAAGAGGGAGGGTGAGAGAGATGGAGCTTTCGGCGGGTGAAAAGACAAAGCGGGGGGTCGATGGCCCACCTGTTCTTTCGGCGCCCTTTGACGAATGGCACCCGCGGACACGGTACACGCATTCCTGGTCCCCTTCCATTAATCATATCGACGCCGCTGGATGATCGGTGTTAAGTGCGTTGCGTGTCACGAGGCCTCCTCGATCGCGGTTTGTTTGCCTTTCATTAATATTCGATTTCCATGCCGAAGCGGAGAATGAATTTGTTCCGTGGATTGATTCGTGGACGAGCTGGGCGCGGTCGAAGCACCGGGGCTTCGACTTTTCCATTCCCATCCGGATTACGATTTTTCTCTCCTTTCGTTATCCCCCTGTTTTGTTCCGCAGGCACGGTTCAATCGTTTATATCGCAATAACGAGACTAATTTACAGCGAGTAATTCGAATTACGATTTTTCCACGCCCGAAATTCATACGAGTTTAGCGAGAATGAAGTACGTATGCATAGAGGCTAATCAAAGTGGAATAATTTTGTAACAAGGGGTTAAATAGCCGAGATTTAATTACGCGTCGAAGTGGAATTTAATTTTAGTTAACTATGTACTCTTACCTATTCCAAGCGCGATAATATTAGATTCAAATTTTAGGAATTCCCCGAATTCGGCGCGCGTTAAAACGCGTGAAATGTAATTACGGTCGCGCGATTAGTGTAGCTTGTAATCACGAGGTTTGACGCGAGGAAAGGGTGAATAGCGGTATTATACCAACAAAACTGATATGGGTACGGTATCGAAATCGATGTATTATCGAGAACCGATAAACAGGGCTATTTCGGTAACTGTGTCGAACGTGGGAACCGATTTTCGTTTATTCATCTTCGGTTACTCCTCATCTTCATATTCTATTCTGCTAACACGGTATGTTAAACCGATTTATGCTGGAACAAAATTCAGCTATTCCCGGTTTCTACTTAACCCACTTGCGTCATTAGCGTATATATTCGGGCTATTTTTCCAATAGCTATCACCGAAGCATATATCCGAGCGTTCAAATTGCGAGATGATCGAGTATTTACGTTCGTAAAATTTATTTTAATAAAAAGTATTCGATGACAATAATATATTATTCCTTAACACTAGAATTACCAAAACCAGTCATAAAGATTGATCTGACAATCTTCTTATTTCTTATTTTCTATTTCCTATTCATTACACTATTAAAATTACTACTATCTATGCCAGCTATGTTCAGGTACCCATTACAGATCGGTAGTTCTAGAGTTAATTCATATAATTCTGCGATGAAGGAAAACATATTTATACTTCGAAGATACTATCGATATTTCCCAGTATTTTACCACACGGTATTTTCCATTTCGACAAAAATCCCTTTGCACTGCGATTTTTACCAAAAACTTCGAGTAATTTAAAAAATTTTTAAATCCGATTACGTAGTCGTTAGGTACCAAGACTGCGAGCCATTATAAAACCGGCCCCACGAAAGAAACATAATATTTATTGCCGGCTTCCGTTCAATTAGGGGTTGACACGCCGTCGCGACGAGGGAGAGGGTTTGCAACACCGAACCCCCTTTCATCCCCCGGCCGACCCGCCTTTCTCTCTCGCTTGTCGATGCTTTCGAAATCTATGTTCGCTTTCACCCTCCCCCCGGGCTGGGGTGTTCTGAATTTATATATCGTTCACCCTCTTCCGATCCGGGACGACACTCGCGAAATGGCTCAAGAGCCTTTTTTTCCCTCCCCTAACCCCCCTCCAACGACCCTGGGTCCTCGAGTGTCGAGAATGTGGCAAGGGGTTTGTAAATTACCGCCATTTTCCTCTCTTTTTTCCACCGAGCTGTCTCCTTCCTTTCGTCCTGCCAACACGATCATCCAGATTTGTTTGTGGATCCCAAAAAGGATCTCCTCGTGCGTTTTTCCGTGTCTGTTGCACAACGATCGGATTAATCGTTGTACTCTTCGAGTCGTGAAAATTGTAATTAGAACGGAGTAAGTTATACTCATAAGTTGTATCATAAGTACATAAGTTGTACTCGAGTCGTGAATGAGATTAGTTGAATTCGTATCGGGATAAATGACAAACGATTAGACGGTGTTGAACGAAGCAACGCGCTTAGCTGCCAACTTCGTTATATAACCTAGCTTTAAAGCAACCTACGTCGAGAGTATTATCGGATATTTAATAATAAAGTTGAACTTGGCCGAGAAATGATAAACAATGCTAATATCGATTAGCATTTATCGATCGTGCAGAAATGAATGTCAATGAAGCATACGCTAACACGAAGGTCCCATGGTGTAATGGTTAGCACTCTGGACTTTGAATCCAGCGATCCGAGTTCAAATCTCGGTGGGACCTGCAGGTTTTTTTTTCTTCGTTTCTTCTCCGATTTCTCTGCGAACTGGATATCCACGATTTCGTTAGAACGAAACATCGATTTCTCGGTAAATTGCTATTAAAAAATTCCGTTTACAGTCGGACCGGCGCCACGATCAGCGTCTCGTCGCCGCGGCTTCATCGTGGCCACGCGAAACGGCAGATACGGATCTATCGTGGGCAATATCGTAATGTATTTTCGTTGTTCGACGACGATCGACACGTGTGACGCCTCTTTATACCCGCGAAATCCCCGTGTCTGCCGCTTAATCGGTAATTATATAACCTCGTAGCCGGGCGAACGCGATAATTCATTTATTATACATGTAATTCGATAATCGAGCAGAGGCGTAGACCGGGGTTTATCGCCGGCTTCCACGAAAGCCAGAGGGCCCTCTTTCGCCTGGCGATACCCCGCGTTATCGCGAATCACCGCGTCCCGGCTACCTGTCGTGCGGCTCGCGAATCAAAAATGCATCCGGCCTCCAATTACCGGCTAAATTAAGCCCTGCCCCGTCGTCCGTTGTAAGTAATGCGCTTCCGATCACAGATTACGTTGCGTTCGCCAACGACGCGACATTAAAGATTGATTAAAATTGTACAAATTATAGTCACGCGGGGCCCCCCTTCACCGGCCGCGTTACCCTCGGCTGATCCGCGCCGCGCGATTATTCCCGCTTGTTCTTTTTATCTCTCCTACCGCCTTTTTATTCCCTTCTATCATCCGCGTGCTTTCAACGAAGTGAAAATGTAGCGACAAATTGCCGAGGAGAACGGTGTGTGCGTTTATATTCGTTCATCTTTATTGCGGTAATTGAAGCGGCCACGGTTCGGACAGGGAACGTTTAATGGCTAAGCACGTCAACGAGTAAAGAAAACTTCGATTTCGTGGATTCATCGTTCCTCTGTCTTTCACTCTCGAGTCACATCGCGATCGTTATTTTAATTCCAAGTCGTGATAAGATTACCAAAAGTGGCAATCGTTTTCAAAGCTTCTTTGGGAAATCGATAATTCGAAGGAAATGTTTGGAATTTACAGTTAAAAATTCTTTTCTTTCGAGATATCTTTTTGCAATGAAACGAACAATGATTATACTGATACATTGTTTCACTAATTAACCTCATTTCTCCGTGGCCAGAGAACGTTTAATAACTAAGCACGTCAACGAGCCACGTAAAGGAAACTTTGATTTCGTGGATTCATCGTTTCTCTGTCTTTCGCTCTCGAGTCACATCGCGATCGTTATTTAAATTCTAAGTCGCTGTAAAATTACCAAAAATGGAAATCGTTTTCGAAGCTTCTTCGGGAAACCGATAATTCGAAGGAAATGTTCAGAATTATGGGTTAAAAATTTTCTTCTCCCGGAATATCTTTTCGCAACGAAACGAACTACGATTAAATTCTTACGTTGTTTCACTAATTACCTTCGCGTCTCCGTCGCGAGTCCTCGAATTTTCCTCGACTACTCAAACTTATCACAGCAGAAATTAAAATAGTCTACGACACGGGGATGACAATCGGGGATGTCAAATATAAATCTCGATATCCCGAATATCTGAATTCGATGGAAAATTCGAGGACGAAAGGTGCGAACGATTCACGGCCGGTTCCGTGACCAATAATCCGCTCGCGCGACAAACGCGTTCGTCTAACGTGGCCGGTGCTCGTCAATCACAATTACAAAACGCCAACGCGAATAGTAAAATCACGCAAATTACACGCTAGCCGCTCTCATCGGCCGCTCCGGCGCACGCGAACGCATTATTACCGAGCGTTTCCCGGTATCAACATTAATCAACCGGCTGTCCATTCGATATTTCCGCCGAAGCTGTCGCATTGATTTCGATCCCCTTAAATCGCGAGGTCGAAAAACGAATTTCCGCACACGCTCGCGATTTTCAGCTCTGCGAAACGCTCGATCCGAATCGAAACGATCCATCGTTCGCGCGATTTTCGCTGAGGTAGACAGGGATCGAATTTTACGTTTAATCACGAAGGTAGATTATTGTTAGGTAAGCAGACATTCTAGCGTATATGTACATTTTTATCGACGAGTTGGTTAAATAAAGTTTCCAAATTTTGTATTAAAATTTTTGTACTCTATTCGTATTTTTATTCTCCTCGAACCTCTTCTTTCATTTTCTCGTGTATCTACTGAAAGGTTCAGTGTCGAGTGAATTTATTTTTAATCGTGATTGGTAATAGATGAAATTCATATTCTCAGAAAAATAACGCGTATTCCCTTTTATCGATCATCGTTCGTATTAAAGGGGTGAAAACAGCTGTTAAAGGTCTGACCCGAGAATGCAGTCGCGTAGAAATTTGCGCAAAAGATTACTTCACGTAAATAACATGCTAAAAATCCGGTATTGATCACGCGTATGGGAAAGGTCGTTAAGAAGCGTTAAATTATCGTAATTCGTCAGACAGTTCTTGCCGTTGATTTATAGATCCTAAAAGCCCGCGAAAGGATAAGCGAAAGTAAAGAGTGGAAGAAGACAGACGTGATTATAATTCCGAGGGTAAATACCCGTCCGGGGGATTTATTTATTAAATTGAAACACCGCGGGTATACCTCTTCGCGCGTATCGTTTGTTCAACAGTTTCGCCTCTTTATTCCTTTCTCGAAATAAACAGCGCTTTAACGGGGCTGTTTTATGCCGCCTCACGTTCCGCTTTATCGCAGTTTTATCCCGTTCGCCGATTATTCCAAGGAGAATTACTCGTTCTCCCGACACCCGTTTAATCGACCCGGAGTTTCTCTCGAATTCTCGTTCGATCTCGGATCGAACGAACCCGGTGCAGGTTGTTCGTGATCCACAGGTGTCGAAACGAATTCGAACCGGTCCGCGAGACGTGGGATCGGTTATGATAACCGAAACTCGCGGCAATTCGGGGCAAATGGCCCGATTAAGCGATCGACGTTCGTTAATCCCGGCGAAATGGCCGATCTCGCTGGCGGGATTCCCTCGGAACGAGGATGGATAACGAAAACCGAGGGCAGAGACTACGACGTCCCGTGCGATCGTTACCGGAAGTTCATCAAGATGTGACAACGCCACCGTGAAACTGTCGCGCGCTCGTAAAATACTTTCTCAATTTAAATTTCACCGAGACGATCCCATGGAAGTTTCCGGTTAACGAGCGGAACCCCGTAACTCAGCCGGACGATAAAATACCGGCCCGTAATGACGGAACGTGTAATCGAGAGTCACACGAGCCATCGTCCCTGACACTTTGCCCGCGGAATTGCGCCTCGTCCGCGGATAGACCATCCAGACGGGGCCAGACGGTATCAAGAACCTTGCCACTTCGTCCTCTGCCGATCCTCGAGATCGTCCTCGCTAGAGATTTCCGGGATCGTCCCCGTGTAGCTTTATCCCTCGCCATTTTGACCCCGAGTTTTCGATGGTTTTATCCCGCACGGAATCATTTCCTTCGCTTTTTATCCCTGGGATCGCATTTCTACGAGTACTTCTCTGTATTTTTTATATCCATAGACGAGTAAATTTATTTCTTCGAGGATTTGTTAGAAATTTTAGTGGAAATGTATGTCAGATTTTTGAAAAAGGATCTGTATTTAATCTTCGATGCGGTGTGCTGGTTTTCCCTCCTTTTCTTTTTCTCGATTAGAATAGAAATATATTCGATCTCGATTATTTTTCGGATATTCTCGTTTTATCTCGATCTTTTAACACTAGAACTGGTTATAATTGAACGACCGGTGAGTGAGAAACAAGTAGAATCTTAAAAAAATCGCAAAGACGAGTGCAAAACGCAGACTTGTATCGCATAACTCCGTTACGTGCAATTTTAATACTAGAACTACCACATCGGTTGAATAGACTGGTCTCGGAATTTTCCTTTCGGCAATCGCCCGAAGCGTATACCAGCTTTTAAAAGCAAATTAAGTCGCCCGATATCGAGACAGAGCTGTAATTAATATATTTACTCATCTTCGTGGTAGCATTAAAATTCCCGTTACCTGTGTCTGCTGTGTTTACGTGGCCATTAAAGATCGGTAGTTGGAGCGCCGTGAGCCTAGGCTTTCGTTGACACGAGTGCACTTAATAGCCGGCGAGGAGATGGAAAGAAACGAATCTTAACAACTTCCTCGAGACTTGTGCTCGAGCCACCGGCAAACTACCCCTGTCCCGAGCCCCGGCCGAGACAAATCCGCGGAGAAAAGAAGGCATCGATTGGTAGAAGCGTGGAACAGCAGTCGATAGGTACGCGGGAAATCCGATGAAGCGATAAAAGCCAGCTATCGAGTGGCTGTTGGCCCGTAACTGTAAACGATGGCGGAGCTGTGCGCGAGCTGTGTCCGCGCGGAAAATACAGCGTCGCGGGGCCCCGGATAAAACCGGCTCGCCGGTGAATTAAGGCGGATTTACGCTCGACGTGTCGGCTTTATCAGCCGCGAGCACTCCTCGTTAACTGATCGACATCTTGGACCGATCGTCGCGAGAAGGGTGGATCGGTCCGGGAGCCTCCTCGCGGCTGTAAAGTCGCGTCTTATCCGCGAGATAGCGGAACACGGGGCGGAGAGGCTGCAGCCGCGACACCATTGGATAACAAACATTTTATCGCGTTTAATTCCGCGCGAGGAGGAGGCGTTAAACTTTAACAGCTTCTTCGGCAATAAATAATATTATGCACGCGGCCCTCCGTGTACCCCCTGTGTTCGTTTCCTACAGGGCCGCGGAAGGGGGCCCGCGAGAGCCTGCAGGCAATTAAATAAAATGCGATACCGTTCGAGTTATGACTCTAGTCTTTTATGGTTTATGAGCACACCGCGTATTCCTTAAATCGGAGCGTAAAGAAACTTCGCTGCTTATGCGGCAATTTTAGAATAACCAAAATACCCTTAAAGCCTCTGTGCGTTATTCTGATACGAAGTCAACGCGTCGATTGATCGATTTCCTGATGGTAGTCCTGTACTTTTACGAATCTTTACAACTAACGATTCTAGCAATTCAAATCTCAATTACCTCTGAACTGTTAACTAAGAACTAACTCCACCGGAATGTGCATCTTCGTTTCATTTCCAACATCGATGCATCGCACAGGGTTTTATACTGATCTGGGCCTTACACGGTGGAAAGTGCCGCGATATTATATTATTCAAGACTTTCAGAAGAGAATTGGATGGTGTATGATCACTTTAACATACATATCTTCAAGTCACTGTAAAACGTGTCCGAAGAAGAAATGGAAACACTCGATCCTTGATCGAACCTTAAATGTTAAGGACTTGACGCATCGCACAGGGTTTTCCAACTGACCTGGACCTTCGTAAGGCCGGTGTACACGGTGGAAAATGTCGCGACACTATTTTCATAAGCGAATGAGATCGTGTAAGATCACAATCAAACCTGTGAGAAGCGGAAACCCTCGGAAATCCTCGATTCTTGATCGAGCCTTAAACTTAACCTCTAACCCTGATTCAACCGAAAAACACCAGCATTCAGGGACGTCTGGAATCGAGAAAACTCGGGATATTTTTAATAGACGGCATCCCGAACCAATTTCCCGTTTCACCATAAAACCCGCAAGCTCTCGAGATTTATGGTCGTCGCGTCAATTATAATCCGTTTCGTTCGAAAGCGTTCCGCTCGCCTCTTCGAGCCTAACCCTTCGCGATACCGCGGGCACACCCTCGAACTTATATCGTAAAAAGACGATATTAGACCTCCTCCCTGGTCCTGCTGCTGTTCCACGCGTCGCTGGGGAGCCCCGGCTGGCTTTGGGGAGCGTTTAAATAAGACGCGGAATTTTTTATACCGGCAAAAAGCGCGCGAGGGGCGAGACGCAGAAGCCGCGACGAGCGGCGTCCGTAAAACCTGTCCCGCCGGATGGCCCGGAAATGGCCCCATCGTCGTATCGAATGATTACCGCGCGGGAACGCACAATGTCGCGATTTAACTGCCCCTTAAAAATTGTTTGTCTACGCGCCGTTTTAACTACGCGATCCGCGTATACGATCTCTCGTTTCGACGCTAACCCTGCTCCGTTCCGCCACGCTTAAGGTGGATTTTAATGCATGCACGGAGAACAGCGGATGCCCTTGATGAGGCGAGGTTTAAAACGCGAATGTCTACGAGAGAGAAAGAGAGGGTGAGAGGGCAGAGAGGAGAAGGGTAGCGAAGGAAATTGAGTTGTAAACGGAATGCTTTCGAGAATGGTTCATCCGGAGAACAGGGGTTTGATGGGTCGGATGGTTTGTTAATAGTAGTTGCTGATGGTTTCCCAAGGAACGGTGTTTTTGTAGGAGGAATTAGGATTGCGACAATGTCGATTTGCTAGGGGCACAGTGGAAAATCGTTTTTACTCCGAAAAGAGTTGAGATTGGTTTCTTCAAAGGCAATCGCGTATTTCTGGTAACTGCGAGAAGTGTGGAATCAAACATTTTGATTGATTTAGTAGCCGTGGTATTATCAATTATCAGTGGAGAGATATGATAAGCACCGTGAAGGATTGTAACAATTTTTAAAGAATATTAAACGAAAATGAAATACCGCAGTTAAAAAACAATTGTATCTCAAATCTAATAATAATAATTTAATTAATTATCGAATTTCTTCTGTATCATTTAAACGTCTCTAAATAGATGTTTAGAAACCTCGTTTTGTAATCATATCGTCAATTATGAAAGGAAGGATACGATAATTTTTAAAGAGTATTAAAATAAAATAAAGCAAGGTATTTAAAAATTAATTACCGAATTTCTTTTGATTTAGAAAATCTGAAAATCCCCATGTACCGTCATCGAGGATCTCTTATTCGATATTCCTATGCTTTCGTAGCTTTTTATTTAACGAAAGCCTCGAACCTTTGGCAGATTCGACGCGAAACTGGGTTAAGAATCTCTCCTCTCGCTAACGGAGGATGTCACGGAGATAGAATACGAAATATCTGAACATGCTATCAGTTAGATAAGCGATTTTATTAAAGAAACATCGCTTTCGTTCGTAGCACGATCGCGCGTCGTAAATCCGATAAGCTCGACCCCGATCTTCCCGGCGGCTCTCGTCGCGCGAATAAAATTTCGCCACGTCGACGACAGTGCAAATCGCCCGAGTGTCCGAATTCGTTGCTTCTGGGTCAACGTGGACATTGGTGACCGGGAACCGACGAAATTCGGACGCAGTGACGTCTGAGCGCGTCTGATTCTCCGTGTCTGACCATGACCCGCAAGAATCTACTTGCTTCCGCTCCTCAGGCAAATGGGATTGCGATGGAATTGGAAGTTTTAGAAGGAAAGGGACCTAGATTTTTAGCGTCCCTGGGAAAATACCGCTGACTCCAGCTCCTTTTCCTTCACTTGTTAACCTTAATTCAAAACGTACCGCTGTGTCTGAAATTTTCATCTTTCATATCGTCATCCGAGCTTCGCGTCTATTAATCTATCAATCATATTTCGCTTCGGGATCTTATCATCGTATTTTATTAACATTCAGTTTATACTTTAGTCTAATTTCCAATGTATATTCTATGAGAATGACGAAATTTTAAATCAAGTTTTCCTCGTTACCTACCTGACCTAATGACGCGCACAGCGGGTAAAAAAGAAGCATTAGCGCAGTGTGTTAGAAGGAAATTTATTTACCCGGAAAGTTCCAATTTTAATGAAAGTTCGCATACATGTGGAGCATAATGAGTTCTGCGTGCAGCAATTTTTTTACGCGCGGAAAATCTTTTTAAGCCAGCCGAATAGACCTCCAAAGTTCCGCTATCATTTCGCGCTCCGATTATAATTTCTATTCGAAATTTAAGGCGATAGAGTGAAATTAAAAATTAAACATTTCTCCTATATTTCTCCTGTGTAAATATTTCTCCTATAAACGAGAGATTCAATCCGTGATATCGTTCGTCAATCTTTCGAAGAGATAAGTTAAGTCGCGCAGAAAAATCAATCTCGTATATAAGGTATGGGTAAATAGTTTATAAGACCTAGATTCCGAGGAAGTATTTTTATATTAACGGTAGATAAGAATTTTAGGCGAGCTGCATCGCGTACCCTCTTGACCCTTTCGATCAGTCGCTCTAGAGAAAAGCTCTTGAAGTTAGATATACCTTCTTCAAGTAATAAAAAAATTAAAAAGCAAATTACATTTGTTATAGTATGGCTGAAAGTAAAATTTTATAGGTCAACGATGTGGGAACGATCCTTATCTGCTGCGTTTCTACGTTTGTCCACACATTTTTGTTTTTTCACGGATTGGAGATATTTTCTTGATCTGAGTGGCTTTGAACCATTTCAGATTCTACTCTTGTACAATAAATATCGTATTCTTCCATCGCTTACGTTCTGTTTCACTATAATTTCTGAAAAATATTCACCGTTGTTATTTAACAATTCCAACCCATCATCCCGATACGATCTATTACGATATATATCCTTGTAACAGTTTCATCCGAACTAAAAAGTTCGAATCTTCAGATAATATCTCTGAAATAATTTCATTCGAACTAAAAATTTCGAATCTTCCGATAGTATCTCTGAAACCGTTTCATCCGAACTAAAAAATT
>NIJG01000007.1:1218226-1221350 GCA_002201625.1 Euglossa dilemma
TTTCGCTCACAATGGCCCTCCTTACGGTTCGCTGATCCTTGACTGACAGCATCCCAAGGCAGGCGGCACGCTCGCTAGGTGCGGCCCCGTCAACCCCGGATGACAGCCGACACGGTGCAAGTGTTATTGTTCAGTCGGATTTTCGACCCGCGGGGATGATTCAGCCACCGTGCACGCGGACACGCTCGATGCGTTTAATTAATTTCCTCATCGAGCGTCGCGTCTCAGCACCTGGCGTCCGGTTAGGGTACTCGTCTCTGCGACGCTTCGGGATGATCGCGAAATTTAGCCACTGCGTTTGGATGATGGTGTCTTAACGAAGATTCAGACTGGAGAAGAGTTGTATAAGAGGTTTGTCAAGGTACGTTTTGCTTTGGACCAAGTCTGAGTGGAGAATCGTATTAATTAATTTGACGATAAAGGTATTCTCGTACTCGTCGTTTTGATGTCTGCGACGCTTCGAAATGATAGCGAGATTTTTCGCGTGTTTAGGCGTTGGCGTTTTAACGAAGATTCAGAGTGGAAGAGAAATGTATAGGAGGGTTTTCCAAGTGGGTTTTGCTTTGGACCAAGTCTGAGGAGAGAATCGTGTTAATAAATTTGACGATGAAGGTATTTTCGTACTCGTCGTTTCGACGTCTCTGCGACGCTTCGGGATGCTCCCGAAATTTTTCGTGTGTCTTGACGATAGGGTTTTAACAAAGATTCAGATTGGAGAAGAGATATGTCGGAGCGCTGATAAGGTAGATTTTGCTTTGGACCAAGTCTGAGGAGAGAATCGTATTAATTGGTTTAGAGATAAAGATATTTTCGTACTCATTATTTCGACGTCTCTGCGACGCTTCGGGATGCTCCCGAGATTTTTCCACCGCGTCTTGACGATGGCGTCTTAGCGAAAATTCGGTGGTAGGGTGGAGGAGAGATGTATAGGAGGATTGTTCAGGTGGGTTTCACTTTGGACCAGGTCTGAGGAGAGAATCGTGGTAATAAATTTGACGATGAAGGTATTTTCGTACTCGTCGTTTCGACGTCTCTGCGACGCTTCGAAATGATTGCGAGATCTTTCGCGTGTTTAAACGTTGGCGTCTTAACGAAGATTCAGAGTGGAGGAGAGATGTATAGGAGGGTTGTCAAGGTAGGTTTTGCTATGGACCAAGTTTGAAAAAAGAATCGTGTTAATAGTTTTGGAGATAAAGGTATTTTCACGATGATAGATATGGAATGAATTATATTATCGCGTCGTTGGTTTCTATCCGAGAGGGTTTCACAGAATCGTCAAACCAGTAGATACACCTGGATCCTAATTTTCTATTATATACTCGCATTGAAAACATATGACTACGTTTTTCGAAACGGTGTTTATCAAAAAAGAAGCGTAATTATATAATACCTAATTATCCAATTAAAATATTGAGACTCGTATTTCGGTGGTGTCAATATTAAATAGAAAACCTCCTGTAGTTTACCAGTGTCCTCCATTACGGTGAACCTTTTAAAGACGTGATTAACGATCTGCTTCAAGAGCACCTACATTTTTATATCATATAAATCCATCTGGGAAGCAATAAAAGAGGACTGTCGTCGTTTCGCCAATCCTTCGTTTGCGAAATATTAAATTCGATATCAGGAAATCAAGACGATCAACCAGGCGGATCGACGGGAATTTCGCAAGCGATTTCGTGGCCCGGATTCGCGTGGAATTTTCGCGACGGCTGGCTGCACGGACGTCAAAGATATCGTTCCTGTTCAAATAACGAGTCCTCCTCGCGCGCGGAGCGTTATTCTGTTTGCACTGTTGCGCAAAGTTGTAAATTCTGTCTGCACGGATGGCGAGCAGTGTATCGCGCCGTCTCCTCTACTTCCTCTCTGCTGCCAGCGCGATTACACCTTTATGGTTTTACAACGGGGACGGATTCTTTTTATCTGCGGATTCGATTGGACTGGGGAGGATCCGCGTTTCGAGAACGAGAGGGTTCCCTTCGAAATTCGCTTTATCGTCCCATCCCTCCGCGTGTATACACTTATTTCATGCTCCGTGGAACATCGGGTCTCGGAAGGAAAGCTGCTTGCTCACTCGATAAGAGGCAAAGGAATTCTTGTAAAATCCCCCAGTAACGAAACGGTCCTACGCAGTTGCGTAATTCAGAGAAGGTATTGCATTGTAAATATCGCACTTTTTACGAACCCTGTCAACATCCGATTACCGTCTGTTCGACGCGAAGCTCGATCCGCGATAGCCATTGGGTGGTTCCTGTACGGTTTATTTCCTCGAAAACGAATCCGTAAGCGACATTCCACTATCGTGAATTATTTTTCGAAAATTTTGAGTATTATTCTTTTCTCTTTGGATTCTATTTTTCCGTTTCTGTTTGTTCTTATTCGGGACTTTGAATATTTAGAACAATATTCGAAAGTTTTGTCTCATTGTTATATCGTTCATGACTCATCATTGAGTTTTCGTTCTCATTGTTGGGTTGTATGGGTCTCGATGCGTAGCCACCTCCACGTGGTGAAACCTGGTAATTGGTATCAATTTTCTAAAGAGTTTCCTTTGGAAAACGGTACCAAGCTAAGAGCTACGCACAAAGTTTAAGGTATTTCCCATCTCTTGTAAATTTTCAATGTTCCACTAGAACTTTGAAAATAAAAAGTGGGCAATAACTATCAAAGTTATATTGAGAAGAATGAAGACAAGAAAGGTAGAAAAGGTAAGTAAGGTAAGCTAAGTAAAAAAATTAAAAAATTAAGAAATTGTTCGCAGAGGCTGCAAAAATATTGTCCGGAGAATTCCTGGAAATGACGTCATTTTCTTGGAAGTGGCAACCTCCTGTCATGTTATGTTCTCCTAATACAAAATCGGTCGAAAATTTCTGGCCGAGGATGCAAAAACATTGTCCGAGAATTCTCGGAAATGACGTCATTTTCTTGGAAGTGGCGACCTGCTGTCATGTTATGTTATCCTGATACAAAGTGGGCCAAGAATTTCAAGCAAGTACTGTGAAAGAATTATCCGGAGAATTCCTGGAAATGACGTCATTTCTTGGAACTGACGAATATTCTTAGAAATGACGTCATTTTCTTGGAAGTGGCGACCTCCTGTCATGTTATGTTCTCCTAATACAAA
>NIJG01000007.1:1221620-1264916 GCA_002201625.1 Euglossa dilemma
ATACAAAATCGGTCGAAAATTTCTGGCCGAGGATGCAAAAGCTTGTCCGAGAATTCTTCGAAATGACGTCATTTCTTGGAAGTGACGACCTCCTGTCATGTTATGTTATGTTATCCTGATACAAAGTGGGCCAAAAATTTCAAGCAGGTACTGTGAAAGAATTATCCGGAGAATTCCTGGAACTGGCGACCTCTTGTCATGTTATGTTATCCTGATACAAAGTGGACCAAAAATTTCAAGCAGGTACTGTGAAAGAATTATCCGGAGAATTCCTGGAACTGGCGACCTCTTGTCATGTTATGTTATACTGATACAAAGTCACAAAATCGGTCTTACCTTACTTCCTTCTCTCCTTTACTTACCTTCTCTGCATCATTTTTCTTCATTCTTCTTAATTAACGTATAACTTTAACAGATATTGACCACTGTTTATTTTCAAAGTTCCAAGGGAACAATGAAAACTTACAAAAAATGGGAAATAACTTAAACTTTATGCGCAGCTCTTAGCTTGGTATCGTTTTCTAAAGGAAAATTAATTTTCCAAAGATTTTCCTTTGGAATACCAATTACCAGGACTCACCGCGTGGAGGTGGCTATGCATCGAGACCCATACAACCCAACAATGAGAATGAAGACTCAATTGATGAGTCATGAACAATACAACGATGAGACAAAACTCTTGAATTATTGTTTGAAATATTCGAAGTCTCAAATAAGAATAAACAGAAACGAGAAAATAGAATCCGAAGAAAAGATAATAACTAAAATCTCAAAGAAGAAATAAAATTTAGACCAGAAAAGAAATAACGAAAACCTGAAACAGAAGATAAATAATTAGCACCTGAAACAAAACTAATACAAGAAAAATAAATGATTATTAAATGATTATTCACCATTCCTTTTAATTCCATAACTTAAAAACGAAGCGATAATAAGTATATTAAAGATAATTACACGCTAAGTATCAAAATAAAATAATTCCGCTCGTTCCAAACCCAAACATATATTATTTTTTACATATTTTCACGTAAAAGGTACTACCAAGCTTATAGAAACATAAGAAAAGCTTCTTCATAGCGAAAAAATCTTCGAGCGCAAAGGGTTAATATATGTATAACTTATGATTTTTAAATAGATTTAAACATGTACAACACGTATTCCAAAATTTATTACTTTACATACTTAGTCATTATAAATAGTGGTGAATAAAACGGAACATGTAATAAATTTAATGTAATTTATTATAATTTATCATTGTAACTTATGATTTTNAGCAAATAACTCGAACATGGGCCTGTCGTCCTTTATATAGCTCCTGATCCACGAAAATCAACGAAAATTTCCAAACTTTCCCGAGTACATTAATTATTACTTCCTCGCTCTGATAGACAATAATTTATTAATTCCCTCTCCGAGTATCCCTTCATCGTCCGATCATCGAAGCATCGCGCAATCTCCCGATACTCCGTAACGTCATATATTCCCCTCGGAAACGAAATTCCCATTAATCCTTCTCGACTCGTATATTTCGCGAAATCTGTAAAATCGGTCGAATAGAACGGTCCTCGGAGTCGTATAATTTATATCCAGCATCGCGCCATAAATACGTCATCTCCTGCGACTCCGTTCGTCTCGGAAACCCTGATCATCCCGCGATATTCGGATAACGCAGATTCAACCGGGAAATAAAGTTTCCATAAATCTCGCACCGTCTCGTCGCAGCGCGAAATCCTCGTTAACGTTCCCGTTGCCCAATTTCTGGTCGTGCTACTGGGTCACGGGCCAGAGTCGGTTGCCAGAAGCGTCGCGGAGCAGAGAGGAAGCGAGCTCGTCATCGAGGATCCGCTTCCCCTGGAGCTTCTTTTCTAATTAACGCGCGGCAAGCGTCAAGCATTGACCTCTCTGTCTCGCGTCTGTCGCGGAATAAAATATTCGACCATATCCCGCGGCACAATGCAGGAAGTGCTGGTGGTGGCGCATCCCGTGACACAAAAGCTGCGTGCAACCGGTGCACTCGCTCTCCCTCTCTCTCTCCTGCAGCCGGGAGCGAAACAGAGAGATGCCCCAGCGGCGCGTTCCTCCCGCTAATGAATTCCTCTTTATGCCAGCGAGTAATTGGTACCTCGCATTATTCTCAATCAGCGAGGCTGTCCTCGCGACGTAGGAAGGACCGCGAGCTAGGGAGCGGCGGGATCGGAGGAATCTACTGCCGAGAGACGGAGAGAGAGAGAGAGGGTGGCGCAGGGTGACGCGGGGGATGACAAAGAGAACGGTGCGGAGGAAAAAAGGGAAACGCGGAAAGTCGCGGAGAAAGCCGCGGATGGATGCAGAGGCGCGACAGGGGAAAATGGTGGAGAAAGAGCGACGTCGAGACGCGAACAGAGAAGGGAAATCGCGTTCGGGGGGACGAAGGACGAGGAGAAGGAAGGACACTGAGAAACGAATGGAATTTAGAGTCGAGGGACGAAGAGGAACGCGAAATCGAGGAACGAGTTGAACGAAGAGGCGACCGAGAACCGAACGGAGAGAAAAAGAGGAGGAAATGAAAAGGACAAAGGAGCCGAAGGAGCGATGGAAGAAGCGGCGCGAAGGGGACGCGAGTGGAAGCTGCGGAACGCGGGAAAACCGCAGTGAAAAGTGCATCAGCGGAGGAAGAGGCTGATTTACGAGCGGCAGTTGCTGGGAGGGCATTAATATTCGTGACGGAATATTAAACCGCGAGCGTGAATGGGCAGAGCTTCAAAGAGATTTTCCGGCCGCGCGGGGAAAAAGGAGCGGCTGCGGGGGAAGGGGCAGATCGACGTTCCTGCAAGATTATGAGATTCTCGTTAAGTGTCACGTGTAAAGAGTTCTTTCATACGCGGCCTCGACCCTGCCTGTCGTCCCGAGTCCTCGCCGACAACGCGCTCGTTCGTAAAATATAAATCGCCGCGTAGAGCGAGGCGGAAAAGATTCGTCGCGTTGGAATTTTTTTTCCAACCCCCGAACGGAAATTTTCGTTCGAGCACCGGGCAACGACGGGGCGAGAGGGTGGAGGAGGGCAGATTTTTCGCGCGACAGAGCTCTCGCGCGTGTATCGAGGATATTTATTCGGTAATTCGATTGCAGCGAAATTTCCGCGGAAACTCGCCGCGACCAACGGGGAAATTAATTCGAGCAGTTTTCGATACTGCTCCACTCGATAACGTTTTATTACGTGTCACTCGATATTGCGCGTTTTATTATCGTTTCCTTCCGCGAGCCGATAAATACAGAGCGTGACGGAAAATAATTTCGCAGGGCGAGGCGGAATATCGGAGGCCGCGCGGAGGGTAATCGCGTTTGAAATTAAAAAACAGATTACACCGTAGATCATTCGGTTTGCGGAACGTATTACGGGGCTGCGTCGAGCCGATTCCGCGCCGATCGATCCCCGCCACGCGGCGAGTTTACGCGCGGAACCGAGGAAGACGTCGCGGCACCACCTTCGCGCTGTTTACCGCTCGTTAACCGAGTAACGCAGCTGAACGACGATCAGCGTTCGAAAGCGAGAAAAAGCTTCGGACGAGGAGAGATTTATCGCGCAGCGGCAATCCCAGCGTGAGACGTCGGACTACCGCCCGGAGCGTTGCAGCGTCCCGATCCGAGGCAAGGACATTAATGAGATAAGGCCGTCGCAGAGGGTAGTTCCGGTAATAATGAGGAGCATTTTTATAACGAGGATCACCGTCGCGAATCATCTCCTGGGAGAGAAGGGAGAAAAGGAGGGCGGCAGAAGGCTGCAACGCGACGTTTCTCTAACCAGCATCGTCCTCCGCCATTCTACATCACAGTCCTCCTCCTTCTCGGTCTCGTCGTTCTCGTCGTCGTCGTCGTCGTCGTCGTCGCGGGGAGACTTAATTATCTAATTAATTAACCTCAATCAGAACGATGAGTAATTTCTCGGTTCGCTGGCGCCTTTGCCGGCGTCGAGACTTTCTTGTCACGCCGACTGTGGCCCCGAATTACGGATGAGTTCACGGCAAATCGATTATGTCCCGATGCTATTGCCCGCCTCTATTTAGGCGCAGCATCCACAGGATCCACGATCCTCCGGCGTTATCCTGTTTTCCCTGGCCGACCAATTTGCTCCTGCCGCAACCCCTCCCCTCGGTCCTCCTCTATCTGTTCGCCTTTATCTTCGCCTCTTACACGCCGATCGCGCGATAACTCGCTCGTGAAACGACCAGACGACGCGAGTTTGTTTTACCGGGGGTTCCCTCGGCTGGAAATTGCGTTTCGCTCCGTGCCACGCTCTCTCTCTCTCTCTCTCTCTTTCTCCCTGCTGCGGCAAAGGAACCCAATGCCGTGGAACGGCTCTTTGCCAGAGTTTCCGAGATTTAAGGTACTGCACCGTTAGGACTTTTCTTCGGGAACGAGACCCGGTGTGGTTACCGCCTCCCTGCCCGAATTTATTTACGAATAAATTTCTTACCG
This sequence comes from Euglossa dilemma, assembly GCA_002201625.1. Taxonomy (NCBI): domain Eukaryota; kingdom Metazoa; phylum Arthropoda; class Insecta; order Hymenoptera; family Apidae; genus Euglossa; species Euglossa dilemma. Next base: position 1,226,076 of record NIJG01000007.1, read on the forward strand.
AATTAAAACGGTATCCAGATCTGCGAAAATTCTCGCAAATATTTCTTTACTCGTTAGTTCGTTCGTTCGTCGAAGCTTCAGAAGCAACGGGATAACGGATATTAATTACGTGTCGTTAAATAGAACCACGCTAACGTCGATAGGGAACGTCGAACGACCCGTTTCCAACCCCCGATTCGAGTCGTTCATCCCCACCGGCCACCCTCCTCGAAATAACAACGACCGCCCCCAAGAAACTCGAATTCCTACTGGCAAACGAGTCTACACGCGTTCGCGTTCCTGCAGCCCGACAAAAGCCACCCCATGGTGTATCCACCCCCTCGGTATCGGTGTAACTGACGTTTTTGACGCGTCAAGTGGACGCAGCCGCGAGGTCTAGTCGAGCGGAGCCGCGACTAACCGAGGCGGACGGACCAGGCGGAAAGCTCCTCGATCCGTATCGGCTACTGTTTTACATAAACATCGACTCGTCAGCGGCAGGGGCGGAAATCGCGACGGAAGGGTGCGCGGTGATTCCTCTAAGTGATCTCAAGTGTTTTCGCAGTTGACTCGCGGCGTGTTTGCGCGGCGAACGGAGCCTTTTTAAGCTTGGTTTAACCCTGGCCCCGGGCCCCATTCCGCAGCCAACTTCGTATTTAGTTAGTCAACCCCGGGCCGCGAGGCGCGATGGGAAACGACAAGTGGCGTCCTCCCTCTACCCGGTTCACGATTGTCGTCCCACCGCCGCCTTTCATGTGCTAATTCCTGTTTATTTAATCGAATGCTGACGCCGATCGGCCCGGCGCGAGGGCGGCCGATCGCCCGGGGATTAATTTCTAATATGCTTTAACGTACCTCGACTAGATTGTTTGGACAAACGCGTTTGTACGTTGCTCTGGTCGAGGGTTCGCTCGCGGAGCTCGTTCTGCACGTTTTTTAATCCTACGAGTCTCGGTTTCTTTGATTTCTCGCTTTGTTCATCTTCGTTAGTCTCTTTTTAGAGTCGTTCAAGTATTTAGGAAAAATTTCGCGATGGTTTCAGAGTGTTTGGACACACACGGAATAATCGTTGAAGACGTTTATTAATTTTCTTACCTTTTCGTGTTTTACTTCTTGGTGTGTGCTATAATCAGTAGCCGGTTGATCGGAGACATTTCTGCGAGGTATTTTTCTATGTTGATCTGAATTGAACGTGCGAATGCGGCCAAGGATAGCGCGTAACTGAAACAGAAAGATGTCGACGAAGATTAACCACGAGCCTGACCCATATTGTTTATGTTGGATCGTATCTACAAATCAGGACTCTCGCTCGCGATACTCGTGTTTGACCTGTATTCCGCATCGCGAGTCACACGATATTGCAGGCAAGGGGGTTAATAGGAATAAAAAGAAAAAAAACGAAGATTCTTTTATAATATTTTCCCTTGTTTTATTCGAACGCGTATTATATATATCTTTCCTTTAGAAATTTAAAAAATTTCCTGCTCTATCGATATCGTAGCGTCTTCAGTCTGTTTAAGTTAAAACGAGAAAATTGTTTTCTAATTCGAAGGCACCGATTTCCCTTCGTCTTTTCTTCCAGTTTCCGCAATTTTATCCACCCTGCCGCTCTATTTTTCTCGTCGAACGTTGTTTTCGTTGGGCTGCCGATAGCGTCGGATTAGCCAACGAGGATCGACGCCGCGTCGATGATCGATCCTTGTTTGCGCGACGTCGGTGGACGGATCGCGCGAGCGAATTGTCGCGGCGCGGTGAATTTTTCACGACACGCGTCCACGGGTTCTGCGTCCCCCCGGTAAATTACGGTTTTGTTTGGCCGGTTTCGGCCGAAAACGCGAGAGCGTTCGAGTCTTGATCGAGCCGATTGTGAGACTTAATTGCGCGCGTTAATTCCGCGCACGCGGCCTTTTTAATCCGATTGACGGACGGCAAATTACCGCGTCGCGTTTGAATTTCGCTGGCCGATTAAGCCCCCGGCCGTAGGGCGCCGTTCGCGCAACGGCGTCCCTTCGCTTCGTTCCGAAAATAAAACCGAATCCGGGCCGGAACCCACGCGGATCGTTCCATCCGTTTCGATTCGTTACACCGATCCCGCTGATTATTCCTTCACACGCGCGATTATAATTATTTTTCACCGGCCTCCCGTTCCATCAGCCCGCCGCTCTGTGTTACAACCGGCCGTCTCGCATTAACCAAACATTAAGCCAATTAAAACGCGGGCTCGCACATTGTAAATCGATGAACGTGCCCGCGATTTTCCCTCGCCATCTCGCGGCCGCTTCATTATCGGTATTACGCGCACGCGAAATGTTCTTCCACTCTTCTTTCACCGCTGGATAACGCGCGAGCGTAAACTCGTACGCTCGTTCAACGAGTCGTGCGAATAAATTCCCATCCGATCCCCGTTGCTATCGAACCGCCGCGTTACGGAGATCCTTTCGCGAGACAGCGCGTAATCGCGAAAATCGCGCACCATGGACCACGGTGCCCGTTAGCCCTGGGACCCGACGTTAATTTCGAGGCCGCGGTTACCAGATCGAAATTGCGCGTCATGGACCAATTAACATCCCCGTAAATCACCGAGGAATTACTTCGCGAGCCGGCCGCGATAAAATCGGCCGCGTCTCGTCTCGAGACCTCTCGCTTAACGAACCACGACAATGATTCACCGGATGAAACCCGATCGGTCGTTCGCCTAAAAGTTTCCGCTTCCTTTTCTTTCATTCTTGGTTTTTTCTCTCTTCGCTTTCTCCTCGCGAATTTTCACCCAGTCCCGTCGTCGCGGCGGCTTATTATCGACGACACTATCAGCACCGCGTTAGTAGCGTCGTTGTGTCGCGAATCGAGCGCGCGATAACGCGGCGATCGCGAAATTAAGTGATCGCCGGTGAACAGGGTTTAATAACGCGCGATTATCACCGGATCGTGATTCCTCTGCCGATCCTGTGGCAAATTATGCTCGCCGTTAATTAATCACGTACCACGTTTTTCCCCGAATTTTCCGTAAAACACTTTTAATTGAAATTTAGAACGCCGCGACGTCGATTCGGTATAAATTACGCATGAAACGGGACGTTCGGTCGTTTAATAATTCGCCGGTGTTTCTGGCGGAATTTTCTTTTCGCGTTTGATGTTACGTCGTTGTTTTCGACGCCGGTGATTACGCGGCGCGAATCGATCCCGCTCTGTGTAGCTCGAATTAATCGAATTCGAATCTTGATGCCGGTATGAAAATTGTAGAAAAAAAAGGGAAAAGAGGAAAAAATAGCGTGACTCACCGGTGGTTCGTAACAGCTTCGTATTATGCGATAGCGTGAACCGGTGAGTCACGCCACACGTTGAACGCGTTACTTTATACTCTCGAATAAGCTTTATAATGGAATGCCTCGTTTCGAAATAACATACACAGCTCGTGGTAATTGATGGTATTAATATTGTAACACTTTGTACGCCATTCGTCATGCTAACGGCTAAATCAGTTAACCATACGCTTTGAATAGAGCTGTACTTGTTCCTCTGACAATCGCGGGGCTACTGATGGCTATTAAAATTCTTTCACCTAAACCAATCTTGTTATTAATCGTTATTTCCTATTTCGAAAATGAAAAATTCCGAAAACTTGTTAACCTTTACTCTCGGAGCTACTTAGAAGTTAATTTCTTTAATCAATTAAATATAATTAAACTTCTTCGATCTAAAGTGACATATCGTTAGTCATCGNTCAATTAAATATAATTAAACTTCTTCGATCTAAAGTGACATATCGTTAGTCATCGCTTCCTTATTTGAAAGCAAGCAAGCAGGATGGAGAATTCTCATTATATTACACCGTTTACTCTTGAAGTTGCACTCCGAGTATCAGAAACGAGAGCGATAGTACACTCGATTTCTCGACAGTCGATTATTAAATCGTTGCCTGTTTCAGTAGGTCCACGATGTAACGTCTGACAGATTTTCGCCTCTCCTTCGTCAGAGGGACGTATCTCGCGCGGAGTATTTATTTTTCCCATCGGTGATTCGTCTTCATCCCCCGCGAACGGTTCGCGCAACCCTTGGACAACCGGCTAATGGATTGCACCCGCGGAGATGTTCTCGCAAAGGCAAAATTACTTCTCCCGCATGGCGAGGACTTACCCGATTCTAAAGCTCGTTGACGTGTACGACCGTCAGGTAAAGGCCGCGAAAATCACGAGACATCGCGTGATTTCCACTGATTCACATTTCTTCCTCCCCCGCAGTCGTTCATTCGGGCGTACGTGCTGGACAACGTGTTCGTTTGCATACTCATGCACGTGCTCTTTTACATTGCTCTGTGGTACGCCACCGCGGTGAGTACGGCCGAATTTTCATGGAAAAATTTCTCGCCAAGCGTGCAAGCGACGCAGTTTATTTAACACTAGGTTTACGACGATTTTTGTATTCATCTTTCTACGTGTATCTGTATAATTGAGAAGTAAAGGAAATCACGCATTTCCTTAAAAAAAAAAGTTAAATTCATTTAGAAACAATTACAATACTAACAGTTTTAATATAAGTTAACCAAATGTGTTATTATTGTAAAATTGGAGCAACCAATCTGTCAAATTGACGGATTCCGTAGATTAGTGTTAACTTTCGAAACATTCATGAGTAACCAGAGCATAGTTACTTCTCGATATTCGGTCGAATCGAGTCGAGTCAGGCTGTTTAATTCTTGAATCCGCAGGTGGCGAGGAAAATGGAGAAATCGAACAAGGAGATGCTGAAGATCATGGAGCAGAACAGAACGGTGCGTCGATTGACGGGTTCTAATAGAAATCGTATCGATTCCTCTCGTTTAAACGATTGTTACAGAGACTGGAGGACGTGATGGCGCTGAAGGATAAGAAAGCGGAGTACGACGAGGTCGTGATCAAAACGGTTAGCTCCCGAGAACTCGATATTCGATCGACCCTCTGCGATCCCTCTAATCTCCGACTGGTTTTCAGAAAGACGCGCAGAGGGTAACGTCGGACGAACTGGAGGACGAAGTAACTCGATCAATTGTCGCGCTCATCCGAAACCGCGAACGCGGCTAAAGACTTTGGCCGGGAAATCGGCAAAATCCTTAGCCACGCGAGTGGTTATCCCCGAAATCAAGGAAATGCTGTGATTCAGATGCGACGTCTGAGCACGGAGGTGATGAACGCCACGGAGAAGCTGTCGGAGCTGGAGAGGATCGTGGAGAAAGTATCGAAAAACTGCAGTTCTATTCCGACGGTGGCTCCTAGCTTGCCGGTTTTCTCGCAAATTCGCCGATCGTCGTTAATTCTAAGTTGATTTTCAGTACAAGTCCGGCGGGAAATTGTGCGAGAACTCTGCGGGCGACGTTGCCGGCCGACAAAACGAGAACCCGGAGCCGAGTCTTAGCGAAGGACAGGCAGGCTCGCGCGAGAATCTCAAGGTGTGTTTCAATTAAACCGCGGACGGGATTTTCCCTGCGTCACGGTGCTCTGTAATTGTCAGGAAAATCGGGACGGAGAGGCGGTTTACCTCTCCGGTGCCGGTTGCCAGTCGCTGTAACAGCCGCGGCCGCAGAACGGAGACGAACAGATTGTTCGGGAATTCTGTTAGAGAACTCGCGACCACCGGGACGCGACGTGTAAAGTTATTTCGGTGTCTGCGAACGAAATTGGGGAAAACCATGGGACTCGGTTAGTTAAGACGCATTCAACGGAGCAGCCGGGTCTGCTGGTCGAAGGGGTTGACGCTGACGTCGTTTCGATTATCTCGTATTATTGTTAGGGTTATTGTGCCTCGTCTGATTAGGCCAAGTATCGATGGATGGTTCTGTGGATGTTGTAATGGTAATTACGGCCAATGGTAATGGTCTTTATCGAGCAGAAGAAGGTTGGCTGAAGGAACGTTGCTCCGATTGGTCATGATATAATTGGATCCTTTTCGAACGTAGTCTGAAACACGAGAATATTCGTTATTGACTGAAAATTACATCAGATTGACCAAAAGAGAAATTTTAAAAATGTGGGAATGGAATAGGTACAATTCTGAGAGAACGCGAGGAGTTTTTTGGGACATACAGATAAAAGAAGGAACGCTATTTACGGCAGAGAAAGTTTCGGTGTATGTCCTTGAGAATTTAGGGTGCGTGGCGCCATAAAGAGGTGTGAGAGGTGCGAGTATACCTGGAAAATGGCTGACTGACGAATCGACTGAGAAAGGTCGAGAATTAGCATAAAAGGAAATGAACGCGTAAGGGTATACGGAATGTGAGAGAAGTGCGTGCAGGATAATTGTCGTTGAGAGAAAGTATCTGGTAATTTATATAAATTTGTCACTATTATTGAAGAAGCCACCGTTCCTCCTTAACCTCTAAGCCTTTATCTACGAAGTGTTTAATTAAAAATGATTGTTCTTTTTCAACGCTAGCCTTCCTCTCATCGACGAGCAGTAATAATAATTTAAGATAACTTCTTCTGCTATCGTGTTAAAGATCCTCGAGCCGAGTTTCCCACCGCCACGACCACCGGAACCTCCGCCTAGGAAATATGGGATCTTCGTCAGGCGACCTCCTGGCCAACGTCGTCCACCTCCCGCGGCCGCAGCTGCAGGCGCACCTCCAAAAATCGGATTCAAGTAACTACGGCTCGGTCGAGGCTTCCTCGGAAACCGCAGTCGAAAAAAGCGAGCATCTTTACTCTCTTCCACCTATTTCTCGCTCTCGGTATTTCCCGTTTCTCGCTAGGCAAGGCCTCGGTCGGCCGACAAAAATCCCACTAAAAAGCTTCGAGTTTGGTTTTTGCCAATAATGATCGGCAGTTTGTATCGGTTCAGCTGCGTGGCGAATATTAATTCGTTTAATGACAGCCGCTTCGAATTTACGGTTCCGATAAAAAATGGAGAGAGTACTTTGGGTTTAATGAGCTTTCTCCTCTAACTGTCTCAGCGGCTGTGAGTAGCTGAGATATTACCTAGATACATAATTGCGATTGTCGTGACTTTCTCGAGTGTGTTGCAGCTCGAACACACTCTGTTGCAGTTTCAACGATTTATAATTGGGGCGATTTGCTTAGTTCGCTTACCGTCCGAGATCGTATCGCGTTAATCTTCTGTCACGGTTTCAGATTCGAATAGATCGATCTTTAGTGCAGGAGATGATCGACGGGATGACAGAGAAGGAAGGACGCGTGAAAAATTACTCGATGACTTAATTTCGACGCGGTTCGCTGTCATGAAGCTGCATGGCAACATTCTGAGGACTGTCACACCGTTTACGAGGTCGCTGTTGGGTCTCACCGAGATTTTTATGAGAGGGAAGACTTGAATTCGATCCTTTTTACCCGCATATTTGTATTGTCTTTTACGATAAATTATAAACACGCAGGAAATTTTAGTTTTCAATTCTTCTTTTATTCTCTTACCACGTTTTTCTATCTGTCATTTCGTACGAATTAGAACCTTGACATGTGCCATGGTCATTCTAGCTCGATAATCATTATTCATCATCGCATTTCAATATCGCGCAGCTATTTCTTTTTTCAAGAAAGTAAGAAATATATTTAAATAAATTATTATAACTGTTCTCTCGTTAATTATCAATGACCCGCATTCGTAGAAGAAATGCAAAAATTAATAATTTATAATTGATTAACGACAGAAAATTACTTATGCGAGTTCGATACCGATCACGTAGATCCGCCGGCGTTAAAATTACATAATCGCGGCTATAGTTCATTTTCTCTTGTAATTTCCTACCGAACGCGTGAACTTCTACGGGATGGTATTGTGTAGAGAAATCGAAAGTCGATGTTCTCCTATTCGAGCCGTGCCATAAAATGCCACCGAATCCGAGTTCCATTTTGTAAGACGGCAATAACGTAGCCATAACTTCTCTTCATTGCTTTCGTTCGAAGCTAGACAAGCGTCAATAGGAAAATTTATGCACTGTCTTAACAGTTATGGTCTTTATGCATAGTCGCCTCACGTGAGATCTGGAAATTGGTATCGTTTTCCAAAGAGAAACCTTTGGAAAGCGATAGCAAGGTAGAACCATTCACTGTAGATAATATATTTGCATTTTACAGAGTATATTATCAGTAAATACTACATTGAAACGAACTCGAGGTAAAGACGAGTAGCCTGCAACTCCTGTAAGCGTTTTTATCTGCGTTTACCAGTGGAATTTCAAGATAATCCAGTAAACGTGAAAGTAAAATTATGAATTTTCGTAAAAAATTTGTATTCCACGAACACGATTGGAACGCAAGCCTCTGCGTGTATAAATTAATCGTTCGTTTTTAACGATCACCGAGTTATGTCGAAGAATTGCGCAGAACGAGCAGACGGTTCATGTTTTCCCAATTATGCACGGAGATCAATTATAAAATAATATCTACGGACGACGGGGTAATTAATTCGCGGTTTTACATTAAAATGCGGAATAAATGATCAGGAAGTGAAATGAAGAGTGTCTCGTAAAATAATTAATTATACAGTTTTTTATCCGTCTATTACTCGTATCGGCGATAAATTCTTAAGTGCCATAAATTTCCTTAGGCAGAGTGCATTAAAGTGATTGGTATTCAGTCACCACGTGGCTGGAATTCACGTTGACTAACCGCCGCGAGATATCTCGAGAACTTTGCGTCTTCTCCGAGAAAATGTGTCCCATGGGAATTTCTAGATAAAACATTCCTCTTCGATCACCGGGAAAAGTCTTTGCGATGAAAAACTCTCTCTCCGATATCACTGCACATTTCTCCTTTCCCCCAGAAACGTGTAATTTTACTGTTTCATACGTATCGATATCTCTATCGACATATTCAGAAAATATCTCTACCAAAGATAAACGAACGATTGCGAATTTTTTAATAGCTAATTCGAATTACTGCAACTGGCCAATCGTAATTTCCGTTTTGCAATTCATTTGTCTGCGCAATATAGAGTGCAGTGAACGTCCTTGACCTAGCCTTTTTCGACACACATTACAAATCACGAATAATTTTTCCGAGCTACTACTCCGCCATTCATTCGTCATATCAAATATTTACTTCACGTATTACGAGTCTCGTAATCGTCATTTGCATAAGTAATCTCATTGGTCGCGTCAAAGACTATTATCGAACGAAGGCAACGTCCATATTACGTGATTGCAAATGACAAGTGAATCCGTTCTTCATCACGCGACTATCGCGATTACTAAACATAACTGGAGTTCGCATGACCTCATAAAACTGTAATGGAAACGCGATGACACTTCGAGAAACTAGAATTAAAATCGTAACTTCGAACGTAAGCAATCGCCACGTAACTGCACTAATTTGCAAAATTATTCCTATTATTCAACATTAACCGTATCATTAACAATCCCTGCTTCTCCAGGAACAGGATTATGATTCGAAAAATCAGAATTAAGAACAGGATTTCGTTCTGCAAAGAATTCGGGGATATCTGCGGCATATTTTTCGCTTGAATTTCGATTGAATTCGCGATTCGCACTCTCGTAGCCGTGCCAAGGTGCAACGCGAACGCAGTGACATTATGAGAAAGCAGAATTGGAAGCAGAATCGCGTTCCGATGCACATCGGGTAGACGAAGGAGACTCTCAAGGCAAGCAAGTAATTGCGGCCGATTAACCGGACGTAAAAGAATTTATGAAAGCGACTCGGACGTGTGTATATGGGTTTCGAAGACTGTGCGCGGCTCTGGTCTGATCTGAACCCACTCGTATCACTGTCCTTGAGGAAACTGGTTGGCTAGGAAAAATTCTCTTCGTCCCGCGCACGCAGCGGATACACAGTGGCAAAAACCGGGAAATAGGTTTATTTGCGGCAGCAGAAGGAAGACGGGCGAAATGACGGGGAAAAATAATTCGCGGAAGGGCGTAGAAAATTGCGTTAATTGCGAGGGAAAATATAATTCTCGAAAATATTCGCTCGCGCGAGTACCGATTTCTGCATGCAAATTAATCTCTGTACGAAACAATGGGGAGGCAAATAGGTTTCGGTGTCGTGCATGTGCCTCGAATTATTAAGAACGTTACGCTTAAGGAAACACGTACCACTTAGTATTAATCGAGCAAACAGTAATTGTCGGGAACATGATTCTTAACTTTGAAAAATTATTTCGGGAAATTTTCACCGTCGACACGGTTCAGAGCTAATGTTACAGCGTCTAGAAACCAAAACTTACAACGAACGCTTACTTTTTGATTTATTATTATCGTTAGACCATCGGATCGTAAATAAATCTATATACAAGGTGTGTCACGTAACTGTCGTCTATCTTTTAAACATTTTCGACGGTGTGACAAAAGAATATTTCCAATATTACATTTTTTAAACGACACCCTGTATATTTGTCTTCTGCAATAAATTCGCTGACCCTCGGATAACCTTGACTTTCGAAATCCACACGACCACTTATACACACACGCGTAAGAAAGAAATTTTTAAATTTTAAAACAGGAAGCCGAGTAAAAATCTTTCCTCTTACTTTTGGGGAAATTAATTTCCACTTTCATCTGGATAAGATCGCGATAGCGTAAACCGGTTGTTCACCGACTTGTCCAATTCCGCGAATACTCAGTTTCCAGAATAAAATGACAATTTCGCGGAAACGAAGTGAAATTGAAGCAAAGCGAAGTCACTGGCGAAGTCAGTGCCGTAGAATTGCGCGTGGGTAGCCCTGGGATCTGTGGCCGAGCGTGTACCTGTCTCCATCGGCGAGGCAGAGAACTCGGTTTCGAACAAAGAACACGTTGCCGGGCTCCCGAGGGATACTGGCGGCGTGTTCGCACCGGTTCTCGCCGGGGGAACAAGCGAGGCAAGGCACGAGATCGGCCGATCGGATCGCGGCGAGTTGCGGCCGAGTGTCCAACTTTCACTGACAACTCGTTAGGTCCGCTGCCGTGGTTTCGAATCATTCACAGTCATTCCGCGACGTCGGTAGACCGCGGCAGCGTCGTTGAAATCCTCCGTCGAGACGCGCTGGTCGTCCAACGAGCCCGGATCACGCTCCGACTCGCTCGAAATCCTCTTTCGCCCTTCCGGGACGTGTCAGCCGAGGATTAGAAAGCCTGGTCGTTACGGTTCCCGGCAGTGTTTGTGCCAGTGGTTTCACCCGTAACGGGACCTTCGAACGAAGTGGGGCTTGGCCAGGCTGCGAGTAGCTCGCGATAATTCGTTTTTTCCAGAAACAGAGGACCCAGAGGTCGAACGGGATCATCGGCTGGGTCGCGACCCGGAGAATACACTCGCGAGCGTTCCGCAGCTTCGATCTTGCCACGCAGAGGCTCGTCGAGGATCGCTGGCACTCGGGACGTGTGGAAGAAAGTGGAAGTGAACAGAGAGCGAAAGTTCTGCTGTAACATCCTCCACTCTGAAAGTCGACGATCCCTGGACTGACCGGAGACGTCGATGCTTCTCGCGAGTAAGTATCCTGCCAGTGCAACGCGGATTTACCGTACACGCGAACGGTGCAACGCGAGTAGAATCTTCCGAGTATGAAAATACGGGTGTCTCGACTTATGAAACAATGGCGATTTCCATTCGATGGAAAATAGAACGCCTAAGAAATAATCGGTACCGTATGATCTCTATTCCGGGATAAAACGCGGATGGTAATTAATCACTCGATCGGATATTCCGAGTTAATCGATAATTTTTTCCATTTTATCGCTCGGTGTTGTATTCCTACGTGTAACTGCGATTCGAAGGAGGAGGAAACGGAGAAAAAGTTCGCACGATCGGTGCCGCGAGTGCAGTTTAAGAGGTTGCAGCTCAGGGACGAAGTTGCAGCGGTTCTTCGGGGCCCCTGGAGCTAGCGTTTAATTTTCTGTTGTTTATTTCGACTCGTCCGATTGGACGAAGCAGAGAAATCGCGGAGGACGTTGATTTCGAGCTAATATAGCTCGCGATGCGATAATTTAACAGCGAGTTACTCGTATCGCTGCTGTACATGCCCTCGAAAATCGGGTTAAGGCGTTGCAGCGCGGCCATTGCGTAAGTCGATCGTTCTCCTTTCGAATCCTTGCGAAACCGCCCGCGTATGACCCCACTTTGACGTCTCCTTGCGTTGAAACACCGGCGAAACCTGGCCCAACAGACGTCCACGCCATTTTAACCTCTCCTCAATTACACAGACTGGTTTCGAACTCGAGACCTTCGCGCAATCGTTGCTTCGAACATTCGAATCCACCGCGAGGTGTTAATAACTTCCCGTCTAATTAGCAGAGTACGAAAGAATATACCCGGCACGGCAATTAAGGATGTTTCCAAGACTGCGATCCGTATAAGCACTTTTTCGATAAATCGACTCGAATGAATTTCTACCTGTCCGGAGTATAAATTGATATTCCGATAATTGAGATAAATGGCTGGCTTTTTCGCCCAGAAGCGAAACTTCTCACTCGATTTACTCGATCCGCCATATTGGAATTAACATTCCATCGAGATCGTTACACCTGAGTAAAGAATCTTAGATCTTTCTCGAGGAAAACGCGATATTCGAAGCAAAGATTGTCTGAAAATTCCAAATCCGCGATACCTTCACTCAGCTCCAGCCGGATCTCCATCTTCCCTCTCGCGATCTCAAAATTCCATCCATTCCAGGTTCTCCTCGACGAAGAATCGTACTTCGACTAACAAAATGACCTATACCAAGATTTTTACACCCGATCAAAGGCCTTTCGATCTTTCGTGACAAAAATACGTTCGATATTTAAAACAAAAACTATCAAAAAATTCCGAGACCAAGATATCTGCGCCCAGATTTTCATATTCCCTCCCGCGATCTCAAAATTCCCTGTATACCAAGTTCTTTAACTTAAGATTCAACTAGAAATCACCGATTCCCCTCGAAAAAGAATAGAAATCCATATTTCCTCTCGCGATCTCAAAATTCCATCTATTCCAAGTTCTTTAACTTAAGATTCAACTAGAAATCACCGATTTCCCTCGACAAAGGACCAAACGACTCAAAGTTCCCTCGTCGTCCGACAGAAAATTCTGCCGGATCCAAACCCAAATCTAACCGAAACCAAAACAATCTTCGAGTTCCCTGGGAGAAAGTATGGATTACCCGCAAGACGGTGTAATGGTGACGCGACGCTTCCGTTTAATCGCAGCCTATCGGACGCAGTAGGTGTAGCAGGCGGAGGACTAAAGTTCAAACGGCAGATCTAGTCCCGGCGTGTTGTTCCGATCCGGCCGGTGAATCGGCGGCCGCTGGAGGCCGCAGTGAATCGAGGATCGCCGATCGGTGCGGACGCGACGTTTCACGCGGCGATACCACGCCAACCACGCGACCACGCATGATCATGGACACCGGCACGGTGCGTCTCGTCATATTCCTCGGGATGTTCCTTATGTTCGCCGGCGACTACAGCTACCTGATCACCGCGATTTTCGGCCGATCCGCCGACAGGAACATCACGGAACCGGTTAAAGGTCCCGAGGAACCCAGCAGCCAGGTACTCGGCGACAGGATAGCCTTGGCCGCGGTGAAGAAGGACGACGAGAAGGACAACGGTAAGGAATAAACGCTAAGCGACGCCCGTCATAGACGTGCAAATCGACGCTCGTAACGTAATCACGGTTCGCGGAAACACGAGAGTGACGTACGAGTGCGTAACGACGGACGTGTGGTTTCGCGAACAAACAATGATTTCATTTCTTTCAACACCGGCAGAAATATCGCGAGTTTTTATCCCGTGCGCGAGGATACGAGTGGGCAATCCTTTTTGTTAGCAGAGTTTATTACTCTGGAAATTCATCAAACTGTTCCTAGTTTGATCGACGATCAATTTGCACGCAACATCCGTTCTCTATCGGTTCATCGATCGGATAAACTGGTTTCTTAATTATTAGCACCGTGATCCGAAACGCGTCCGACGTGTTTGTGCACCGGTGACAGTGAACACTTAGCATAGTCTTCTCGTGTTACTTCTCGTGTTACGCAATGGCTGAAGGGAATCGGATCGACGGAACATTCCACTGGCCACCTGTACACGATTCGTTAAGATTTCCATGGCTTAACGGGTCGATACCTCGCGTTAATAGCTAATTAAGAGGTTCTCGATTCCGGTTGGGAAGAGTCGGGTCGCGATGGAAAATTTATTCCGCCGATCTCGCTGCTTCCTTTCGCGATTCATGGCAAGTTTCTCCGTCGAGCGAAGGTGAAATCTAGTCCTAGAATCGTCACGCCGACAGTTCCTCGATTTAACCGCGGAGAAAGATCATCGATCTCGCTAGACACAGCGATTTAACACGGTTGGAAAATTCGAGATAAACGGACGATCGGGTTCGGATATCGCGATCTCCTGGGGAACGGTTCGAATTTCACCGGGTAACGAAACAGCTGCTAGCCCGGATTTTTTAACCGATAGATCGCAGGCGGGATCTAGAACGCTAATTAGACATTCGCTGCTTCCCGCGCCAGCGGGATGCTCCTGCGAAGCTTAACGATCTCACCGTTTTATGGATTACTTTGCAGCGGTCTCGAGACGCGCGAAGATGATGACGACGATCAAGACGGCTTGCTTGCCCAAGCTGATATGCGAACTGACCTCGTCCGTCCATCAGGATCAGCTGAGCGAGATGGAACGGTCCCTGCTGAACTTAATCAGGTAAACGATGAGTTTGCATTTATCTGCTTGTCTCTCGAGCTGATAAGTTCAAGGCGATAGAAGCAGTTAATGGCTCGTTTCGAAAGAGCGTTAGTTAACTGTCAGGCATTTTTACCTTTGTAAAACGATGATCGAGCATCTTGGCGATGAGTCGGGTAATTGGTTTCGTTCAAACGCTATCGCGCTGTACTATCCTTGTATTTTTTTCCATATCAAATTATTGCGTTCCGATTGAACGGTGATTCTTTCCGGCCCGGTTCGTAATTATTTCCAAAATTTTTATTCGATTCACAAGTCTATCAGGTACTTCGTACATACTTTACTTTGGAATTAAAAATCGTCTAATCGTCGGATCATTTCATAACGTTTCGTCAGTGAATGTGAGTGGAAGAAAATATAAAAATTCGCTGAAAGGTCTACTGAACGCGGAGCCGGAAGGAATTAAACGTCGCTTAAATCATCGCAATGTAATCTCATTAGACACCGTGTTGTACGTTGTAGAAAACGAAACGAAAGATGGTTTAAACGTTGAGAAAGTCGGGATAATTTCGTTCCTCGCGGTGGTCTGCCAATGATCCGAGCTCCCCGTTGAAATCTCTTCTCGATCCTCGCCGCGTCCGATAAGTCGATCGAGATGTTACGCTTTTAGCCGGGTAAAAGAGGCGAAATAGACCGTGACGAAGAAAAGGCAATTACACCGTACGAACATTTACGAACCATTCGACGCAGGTGATTGACGTTCGAAACGTCCGGGATGATCGGGCAGTTTCGCGGCGGAATTTTTACGACGACTCGCAGGGCGGCCGAGCTTCGTCCACTTTCATCATACGACCAGGTTCCAGTTCGCCACTTTCACTTTCCACTTTCGATCGTTGGCTGCCGGTAACGCGACCGTGCCGCTCTCACGCAATCGAATTCGCCGGCTCGAGGCGCTCGCGAAAGGTCAGCCGCAATGACACAGACGCAAAGGTTACGTCACCATCGCGAAATCCTCCGAGAAATTCCCTATACTTGCTTGATTTTCGTAGAAATTTGCAAGGAAACGGTAGATCTAATTCTAGCGTGAAGATCGCAGAACGTTGAGCTCGTTAAAAATACCCAATGATATTTTTATTCGACGCGCTTATCGCGAATATTTATTCTAAATTTCGGTGTAACGCGTTCCTCCGATTTTTATTTATTTAACACATTGACAGTCAAAGTAGTTCCCAGCTCGCACGCTTTTCGAAAACTTAAACGACGTAAATAAACGAAGAACGCGCTTTTCGCATCCTGAGAATTCCAAGAGAAAAAGCGCGTGATAGTCAACCCGTTAAAATTCATCTAACAGCCTTGAGGCACTGAACTAACCACGTCTATACCTCGAAAATACCCATAAGTCGAATATAATATCCTCGAGGAAAGGCACGAATTTTCACGATAAAGGAAATACCTATCAATCCTATCCGCGGAAGCTATAACAGCGATCTATCTGATCGCGGTGCCTTGCCCGATATCCTAAACTCGCGGCGGGCAAAACCTTATTAAATCTGTCGCACTTTATACGTAAATCAAGCAGGACGTTCATAAACAACAATGCACAGGCTGTAACCCCGCCCATCTGGCCGGAGAATTAAACGTCAGCTCGTCGGATTACCTTCCAATCTCCAGATTACACCGATGAACGGGCCATCGCGGCGCGCAGCTTCCCCAAGCGTCGCGACGCCAGCCGAAATTGGATGACGCCCGCGTATCTCGCAATTTTCGTTTACGATCGAAAGGCGGAACGCGGCCGCGCGCGCCGCGTTATTTGGATAATGCGAGCCGCGCCGCGACTATCCGCGGCCATTTTGCCCGCTGATTAAAAGCAAAGTTACGTTAAACCGGCCAAATATTGACTCCGGCAATGCGCGGCCGGCTTCGTCCGTTTCCACCATCCTGCGAATCGTTAACCGCCGTTTCACCGGCCTCCTCGTTTTCCTCCCGATTTTCTCTGATATTCTTCTTCCTCCTCTTCGTCCTCGCGTGTCTCCGAATCGGCGAAGATATCCGATCGAAAGAGAATCGAGTCATAGAAGAATTTAATCGCTGGGAAATCGCGTGTGTTACCTGTTCGCTGCAAATTAAACAAAGCTGCATTTTGTTTTATTTCAATTTTACCAACTGCTCGCTCCTCTTCTCCTCCGATTCTTTCGGAGAGGCTTCGCGAGACCGGAATAGGAATTTTGATTTCGCAGAGTGGTGAAATTTTTAATAGAGAGAGAAATAGCTTTATTTCCTGTTTATTACGAATCAAACGGAATCCGGTTTTTCAATTCGGACTTTATGAGCCGTGAATTCCACGCCGAAAGAGCAGGATTATTATTCCGCGGTAACGAGCATTGCGGATGAAATTTTTGCTCGGGGGAAAAAATATCCGTGTTCTCTTGCAATCGCGAAGGATTTACACCAGTAAATTGAATTAAATTTCCTTTTCGTTCGAATTTCATTGGCCAGAAGTCGAGAGCGAGCACGCGGAAATTTCATTCGTAGCAAACGGCGAGTAGATATTTGCCGAAAGTCTCTCGGCCTTCGATAAAATCGACGTTCGCGAATGAACGAGGTTTCCTTTCGTTTGGAACACCGAGTGCTCTTAATGCCCGTTAGTTCCGAGCGTTTTTCGGGATATTTGCGAAGAAATCGCGGCGGAGTTCGAGCGGAGAAACAGAACGCGACGGAACGGAGGAAAATTTCGTATTTACCTGGCAGGCGCTACTATTTCCGG
Source organism: Euglossa dilemma (assembly GCA_002201625.1). Lineage (NCBI taxonomy): Eukaryota > Metazoa > Arthropoda > Insecta > Hymenoptera > Apidae > Euglossa > Euglossa dilemma. Next base: position 1,243,400 of record NIJG01000007.1, read on the forward strand.
CCATTAAAGGCCCGCGCCGGTTCCCCGGCGAGCAGAGAGGTCGAAGTACAACGTGAAAGTTCCTCCGGCCTTATGTAAGCCACTTCGAAAAGGGAACGACCATGTGCACCTATGTCGACGCAGGCACTTTCCTTTTCACGGGTTATTCAATCTTCCGACTTTCTACGACGCCGCGAGCGCGTCCCGGTCGACCGAGGCCTGTCCCTGAAACTCTTTCCATCGATCCATCGAAACCGATGATCTCGTTTCCCGATTATCGACAGAACGAACGACGACGGAGAGGCTAGAGAAAAGCTCGGGTCGACAGCTCTGCTTTAACGATTAATTCGCCGCGGTTACCCGACTGCGATGCTTCCGTTCATCTCGCGGAATTACACCCAGCTCTTCCACTTTTCCGCTGGAAAAAAGTGAATTTCGTTTCGGCCGCGTGCAGTTTAATCGACAGCAATTAAGCCTGGAATACCAGCGCCGAGCGCGCGTTCCTTTTTCTTCCCGGGGATTAATTAATTAATCGCAACCCGCGGAAGGGTATGCTTCTCGAACAGAGAAGCCGGGATGCTATCGGATTTGTTCCGAGCGCGTTGACAAAATATTTGCTCGTGACACTGCCGGAAATTGAAATTTCAATGGACGTTATTGGAAAGAGACTCGTTTATTCGAGTCGATAAATTCCTCGCCGCCTTCCTTGCGCCTCGCTGTTTATGTCAAATTTCTTTACGAAAACTAAATGTCAAACTAGATGTAACGATTCCTTTTCTCGTCTACCGTTCGACTGATATTAACTTGCTATCTGAAACACGTTCTTGAATATTAATTTTGGCGAAAAGAGCAATACACTTTCGATCAGAATTGAATCGTTGTCACCGTTTTAGAAGTCCTGATGTTATTCCAAATTCGTTTCACCTCGCGCACCAAAAATCGTCGATCTCGATTTTCAATTAACACAGTATAAATTCCGAAAACAATCCGCGAACCTTCGCGATACCGTTAATCGTTCAACGATCTCGAGCGGGAAGTCGAATAAATCGGGAAAAATTTTCACGCCACTGTTGCCGGAACACTCCACTCGCTTGCCAACGAAGCATCAAATTAAAATGGCCGAAAGCCGGCACGAGGGGCGGGAAAAACGCGAGGCGGATGGCGAAAGTTAAACGAACAACGGGCAATGATGTCGCGATGGCTGGTCGCGGTTAATGCCCCGGAAGGAACCGTGCTTTTATATTTACTTTTATGCGTGCGTAAACGCGGTTCCCATGGCGAAGGCCGATTTTTATTGGGATCGCTGCGGGTTAAACCGATCAAGATGGAAAAGCTAAGGAGCCGTTTTGCGTTTGCTCGTTACGCTCGCCTCGAGGCCGCGATCGTAAACATTCGAGCAGGGAGATTTCCCTTCGTCCTCCGCGAGACGTCTTCCTCGCGAGCGATGCGTGACGAAACTGCTCCTTGCGACACGTCTCTCTACCCGCCGCGACGCCTTCCCGCAGGATCCTACTCCTCCGCTTCCGATCGCGGTCGCGCGTGTCGCTCGTTGCTTTCTATCTCTGGCCGATTTATCCAACATGATCCGTATCTACGATATCCCGACGATCTGCGGTTCCACGCGACAGATTAATGAGAATTCCAGCATGATTTTAATCGATTACCCGACCGAAAGTCGAGCAGAGATTCTGGTTCTGCTGGGAACAGCTCCGCGATCTTCTCGATCTAGAGATCGGGAGAAACTACTGATTTTTCCAGCGAGAAGAAGAGTCGATTGTTACCGTGCATATAGATCACACGATGCTATCCGCGCGGACGGTAATTAGTCTTCGTGCGATCCGAAAGTAAAAGCCTCGGGCATTACCCATCGATCCGAATCTTCCTCTCGTTAGCGGATTATACGATCGAGTTTCTATAAAGATCGGGAAAAGATCGCCGCTGCGATTTCGACGTTAACAACGCGAATAGAAGCGACGTTTGAAGAGAAGGGAAAGAATAATCGGAGCGCGTGTAACACGTTGCAGCATCGACGAAAGTTACGCCGCGGAGGAAGCTCGATCGCGGAGCGAAATGCACTCGCGCGAATGGAAAGTCGCGGTACGGAGCGGCGAGCGGAAACGGGCATTTTTCGCGCGTCAGTTCGAAGCCCGCGCGGAGAAAGGCCGGCGACTCGCGCGATTTTCAGGCGGTTTCCTCGAGCGTAACCGGATTCCGGCGCGCGTGTTTACCGACAGCCGTCGATATCGAAAGTAAAAGGCGACTCGCCTTGTGCCTGTTCTTATGTGCCCCGTTCTCGACCAGTTTATCATGGTCAACCGTTGCGAAAGTGGAGTCGATTTCGTGCACGCCGCGCCATTGGCGTCGACGCCCGTCGTTTATCCCGACCGGCCGTTTCGAAACGAGTTTTCGCCATGCGGTTCTTGCGAAACGCGCTCGCAAACGTGACACCTGTTCCGTTCATGCTGCCCGACCCGCCAGATTGCCGCTTTTTCATCGCGCGCACGCTCGCAAATGCGGGCTAATTCTTGCCTATTAATCTCCTGCCAGCGATATTACGTCGTGGACGCAATAATTCCATGGGAAGAAATTTCGCATTGGTTCTCCACGGCTTTCGGAGCTCCACGTTTTAGTTTAAATCGATTTCACGAGTTTTGGAAAAATATTCCGGATTTCCACGGCTTTCAGAGCTCGACGATTTCGTTTAAATCGATTTCCTGAGTTTTTGAAAGATATTCCGGATCTCCACGGCTTTCAAAGCTCGATATTTACGTTTAAATCGATTTTCTCGAGTTTTAGAAAGATATTCGGTAATTTTTTGAACGCAAGTCATCCGAGTTCCGACGTTTCTAAGAGATTCCGAGTCTCGAGAATTCGTCGGGAATTAAAAGCTCGGATTACCGACAACTCGAGTTCGATAAATCTTCGGTCGATTCGGCCACTCGTGCCGCGTGGATACGAAACGAGGATATTTCGATGCATCTATGTTAGCTTAGGCGAGGGAGGATGGAACAATCGTTGAATATTTCATGGAAACTTTTCAGGGACACGAGCTTGAGCACGATGGCGGAAGTGCCCTCGAGGTACCACTTCGCGGCGCATATGGGTCAACTGATATCCGGCTTGGAAGGTCAGGGATGTCATAATTTCTACCCCACCTGCCCGCTACCCGGCTCCAGCGTTCTCAACATGATGAAGAAGATCCGATTGCGCTGACGCGACGAAATCGCGTCTACGACCGATGAAAAATACGACGACGCAACCTGTGATATCGCAGACGATTTTTCTTGTAAAGTTGCCACGACAGGGGTTCTCCGGAACCTCGAGTAATTCTCTTTTCAACCCCGAAACGCGACTCCTCGGGGTAAAAGACGACGTCGCGAGGGAGAGAGATAGAGAAAGAAATAGAGAGAGAGAGAGAGAGCGAATGAAAAGCTCGCCTCTCCGCGATTCTTCCCAGACGTCGAACTTCATTCGTAACTCAAGATCGTTCTCGAGATAGTTAAGAGACCTAGATTAAGTATACTTAAGCAACGATTTTCATCGTCTTACTCGATCCCGACGAATTCGATCAAAAGATACCGTTCGATCCGTGTAAGATAATTTAAAATGCCATTAAGAGGACCGACGAAAGTCTATCGGTCCCAGCGATCGCGTTACTTTGTTACAATAAATTTGGATCGATTATTTATTTTTTAAAACGCCGCGCTCCATTGTACGTTCCTGCGTTTCACGCAGGATCACGAATTTTGTATTGCGAAAACTCTTGTTTCAGACTGTCGAAAATAAAACTCTTTCGAACATACTAAATTTACTCGGAAGCTCTGTACGTTTCTCTTCTCCTCTTACCTGAAAACGTTTCGACTCTTTCGCAACCGACAACGAGTACCCGAGAAATCGAGAGAAGAATTCTGAAGAGAAAAGAATAGATTAAGCGAAAATGTCGAAAAAATAACCCGAAGCAAATTAACCGTTCCATCGAATGCAGAATCTATAATAAAAATTGAAAAGCTTTTCTTTTGCAACGAGACACTTCTCTCATACCGTCAAAGGTAGGTTTCTGGTCCAAAGCCGCGTTGCATAATGTCTCGAAAGGACCTCTGCTAATTCTGCAGCAATTAAGGGACATCTTCCGCGTTGCCGGGAATTTCCGGCGTAATAGCAGTTCGCCAGAGCGGTCGTCGCGCGGACCGATTCGAACGGGGGCCCTGGCCCTTATTTACCATCGGTGTACAATATTTAGCGAGTCGTATAAAACGGCTCACAAAGGCCGAGGTAATGGCTCTTTCGCCGGAACCCGCTCCTTGTAATTATTCCTCGCTTACTCGATGCGAGGACCGAAAAAGCCCGCTCTAATTTCCGCCGTACCAATTTATCCATTCCGTGGCTCGTTATCGTCTCGCGCTTAATCGATGCTTTCCTCGAAAATCAAGAGAAATCGGCGCTCGATTTGCCGCAGCGATAATTTATTATCCGGCGCTTTCCACCAACATTCCCGAAACTTTCGACCCCCTTGCCGCGCTGATTAATATTTCCAAACTCTTCGCCGCGCGTAATCGACGCGAGTTTAATTGCAAATTTCCGGGCTATTTAAATCGTTGTGTTCCGTTCTCGCACGCTTCTGAGATTTCCGCGTTCTCTTCGGGAAGATTAGCGCGTTCGAAGCGCGATTGATACCTGTACCCTTCGTTAGAGAGGAATGCCAAAGTACTCGCCGATATGGAAAATTTGCCCGAACACTTTTCCATGGGAGGGGTAATGGCGGTTTATTCGATCAACTTCGTTCGAACGGCGTATCGTTTTTTATTGCGAAGAATAACGAGATTCCGGTTCCCAATGGCGTCTCTTAATCCGCCGGAATTAAATTTCTGTCCGATCGTTGTCCGTGCGAGTCGCGAGCAATTAAAATCGCCGGTGATTAGCCTTCGTTCGTAGTCATTAATCGGTACTTAGCCGCGTGTCGGATTTGCAATCACGCAGCACGGTTATCGCGAATCTATGACGAAGAACGCTAACAGAAATTGGCCAGCCACCCCGAGAAGCTGTTTCCTTCCACCCCTGAAAGCATCCCCTACAAACGCCTTCCGCTTCCTGCGAGCGGGCGTAATTCTTACGGCGGCGATTTCGCTGGAAAACAATCGTAACAATTTACAGCTGCGCCGGCCGCGTCGAGGAGTTATTGCAATAATCTCCGGCGCCTTTATCGGCTTAAGCGCTATGCCAAGCGTTTGCCGTAACGATCGCGAGGAGGATCGTGCCAAGAACGACGCGGGGCCGTTACGATCGACGGTGTCATGGCAGAAATGATCGCGGGCGTTTCGTTCGTCGCGCCAACTCGCGAGGAACCGTGAGTCTCGCGGAAAAACGGCCGTCTCCCGCTGTGACAGTCGCGAAGCGGAGTCGCGACGCTACCAAACCGTCTCGGGAACGGGCGTCGATGGCGAGGAAACGAGATACAGCGCCGTAGCTAGCGACACCGTCAATTTCCTACGGACAGTCGAAGGAATTCCCATTCCTCGCCGTGAAATTAAGCAACGAGCGTGCAAAGCGATTTTTCAAGGGAGTCATTAGACGCGACGTCGCGATGGAACGTTTCGAAGACAGACATGGCGCCGAGAACGCGAGGAACGTCGATCCCGAGGAATTCGGGTTCCACGATACCATAATGGGAAGTTAATTGTCGAAACCCCGACTACATTTTGTTTTCTACAATCGTACAACAGGACGATTGCGACTGTCGAAGGGAAATGCGATTACTGCGTAGGAAGTCGCTCGCGATAGGTAAAAGTGCAACGCCGACACACATTCGGATCGACGTGAACGGGGACACATAGGAAAACCGCGTGCGTTGAGCAACGATTCGAGTAGGTTCGCGCGTAATCGGTCTGGTTCCCCTCGCCACGCAAGAAATCGATTATATTCTTACAGAGTAGCTGCTGCGTGATCGCACTTAAGTGGCTGCTGACACCATTTCTATCCGCTATTACGAGATGGAACTTGGAAAAAGCAACGCTGGCACGGTTTGATCAATTAAACGAGTTCACGATCGACAAATTCAACGTAGGTAAAAATCTTTACACCTACACTCGACTTCTCGATTTTCTACAGTTCCACGGGTCAAACAAGAAGCTCCAGAAATTACTTCCAAGTCCTCATTTTCATTTTATCTAAATGATTTTCACTGGACCAGCGATCAACCACCCCCGAAATTTGAGCGATCGTCGGAGTCGTTAACCCCGGTAGCGAGGAGGCTTTCGATTTCCTTCGACGACCGACATTCCATGGCAACTTTCCACGCGGAAAGCGACGTCGGAGCGTCGACGTGCAAGGAACCGTCACGACGACCTTGCGGAGGCCACGACCCCCCGGAGGAAGAGGATCCCGGACCGACGTCACGTACGGGACCTGGTGGCGCACTAAATGTCGCAATCGGTCGATCGCCGTTCGTTTGAACGCGAGGTAGGGGCCGAACACTTTCTCTCGACGGCCGGCTCGAACCAGACGGCTGCAGGCCTACGGTCGCCGGAGGAACACTCGACCACGAGTTTTTACCAAAGGAACAGCCAGTCCGCCGTCACCTTTTCGACCGGTGCTCCTCTGCCACGCGACTCACGTAGAACAGGTCCGATCTCCGCTCTAGTTTCGCATCTAGTTCCCGATTCGAGGGAACAGCATGAGTTTCGAATGGATCCCGCTGAATGGAGACTGCTGGTGAAGTGTCGATGGTCCTCGTGGCCGTGCGAGAGTGTGTCGAGTTGTTTGGAAGCTGCGTGAATGATTTGCACGTGGACTGGATTGTGAACCGACTTCTTTCCAACGGACAAACCGCGATGTGGTTCGACAAGGTAGAGAGAAGGTTCAAAAGGGAATAATTCGATTGGTTTGTTAGATAACGAGCCGAGATGCGTCTGACGAGCGCGTTCTTCGTCCTGGGATTCTGCCTCATGCTGACGACGCTGGCGAACGCGGCGCCGAGTCCGCAGGAACCCTCGTTCGAGCTTCCGGTCCAGCTGATCGGCTTCCCCGTGATCATCGCCGCTGTCAGGATCTCCAACTTCGTGAGGAAACTCGCGTACTCGTTGAACCCAGGTGAATAGAAACATACTCGCGCGAATCCGTGTTAGGAAAGCTGTTAATTGTTTTGTAATTGTTGATAATTCTTAATTGTTAACCGGCGCGCACCCGAATTACTCGGGGATAGTCGAGGAAGTTCATAAGTACGGAATCGAGAGGCGATCAGTCGAATTTCAAATTACGCTCAATTAATTAATTCGGGCTTAAGCAGCGAGCGAAAGAAACTGCATATCCGACGAGCAACGCCGATTATCAGCGTTCCGCGATCGGACGAGCAAACGCAAGAACGCGAGCAGTCTCGTCCAATTAAACGGTAACAAGCCGGTACGCTATCGCGTTAAGAAATCCGAGGCGGATGGCTGCCGTTTTCGAAGGAATCGCGGAAAAAGCGATCGGCTGCGCGGTGCAAGTTCAATGTTCCCGGATCAACCGGGCAGTCGCGATCGACGCGATGCGTCGTCGATCCTCGCCGTGTAGGCGACGCCGTAGGTGACGGCGTCTGGCCCGTAGTTTCGCGCGTGAACCCACTGGACGAGCGGCGAAAGCGAAAGTGTTCCACTTGTTGCGACTTTGCCGGAATCCCGTGTAACGTCCGCGTAACTCGCCTTCGCTTCGTTTCCGGGACGAGCACGTCTGTTCCGATTACGTCCACGGCCTGTTTGCGTCGCGGAAAAGTTTCCTTCCTGCACTTACCTTCGACTCGCCGGCGCGAATTGGAAAACGAACGAATGAAAAGCTCGGTACATGGCGAAATCGAGTAATCGGGGAAAGTAAACGAGTAAATTTCAAAGGAGTCCAACGAGAATCGGAGTTTCCGCTCTGATATCGCGCGGACGACGAAGCGAATGGAAGGTAAGTTCGAAGATATGAGGATTCGCGGGTAAATAGACTTGAGCATCGATAATTCGACGGAACGGGGGATCTAGATGTCCGATATTTGACGAGCAGTTAACGATGACAGGCGAACACGCGACCGAGGATGGACTTGTATCGGACGCGTCAATTTTCGTTAAAGCGAACGTTGAAGAAGCCGCGTCGCTGATTGGTCATTAGTTAGGGATAGTTATATGACGGTCTTGAATGATCGCGACGAGGATTGTCGCTCGGATTGATGACAGTAACCTGTCTAGGTGCACGGCCGTTTGCGTTGGAACTCGTATAGTGCATTAACTCGACTGACAGCCATGTTCCGTGGAAATTAACGTCGCGAGAGAGAGAGAGGGGTATTATAAATAGAATACGTCGAGAGAAATATGCGAAACGAGTAATACAGAGAAAGTATGAAACGGAACGGACGGTTATAGAGAATGCTGTTCAAGGACGGCAATGAAAATTTTGAAAGGATTTCGACACATACCTTCGTTTGCCTCTCGTTTCCAGAGACTTACGTCAGCAGAGTGAAGCGGGACCAGCCTCTGGTGCACGACGAGGAGATCCTAGACGTTAACGAAGTGGAGAAGAAGCTGGTGTCCGAGTTGGGCGGCAATGTTTGCGTCTACGAGAGAATCTGCGTCAAGTATGCGAACCAAACTCTTCGGAAACGAAGCAGAGAGCGAGCTCTGGACTGGGACGTCGTCTTCAGGTATGTTTCGTCGACGAATGTCTCGTCGCATCCGATTTTACGACACGTGGTGCAATTGGTAGTAGAGTCGATCGCGTGTTGAACCGTTTCGTCCGGACACCGCGAAGAATAACGCGTAACTGAGCCGGAAGGACGTCGTTGAAAATTAACCACGACCGTAGTGTTTACATCGGGGCCCTAGCTACGGACCGCGGCTCTCGTCCCTGATATTTACGTTACAGCGACGCGTCTCTTAACTCGAACGTTTCCTGCTTCCTCTAATTTCACCGTTTTTGTCTTCCTACTTCGATCGCTTTTTCCCCGATCCTCGCTATGGCAATTTCTCACTTCGCGAGCAGACCTTCTGGAACAGATTGCGTTATAAATCTGCATCTGTCGCGCGATGGTTAAAAATAGTAAATGCTGTTCCGGTTGGATCATATCCATAAGCCGACTATCTTTGTATCACAGCAGTGACTAAGAGCCTGTTACAGGTAGCCGTATCAATGGCCAATTACAGCAGCCTATTACTAGCATCCAGCCGAGCAGTTTTCCCAAGACATCGCGTGTAGCGCTCTATTTCTCAAACCAGTCTTCCAGGCTCGTATTTTTCCTGTCACGTCGCACGGTTATTCCTCTTTCCGCTCGAACCTCCAGCCTTGTTTCAATTCCCCAGTTCAGGAAACACGTCTCGCCGCGAAATCTGGCCCACTTTCCTACCTCGGAACTTCCGGTCTTCTCGACGACCCAATTTTTCCACGCGTTTACTTTCGATCATCTTCGTTCCGACTTCGACTGGTTCGACACTCGGAAAAGAAATTACGAAATTGAAAAAAGGAAATCGAAGCTTAACGCGTTGCCATTCCCTGTTTCTCGCTTATCCGCCATCGACCCCGTTTCTGCTTTACGTAAGCTCCTGTTCCTGGAGGCCCCATAGACACGACCCGTGTACTTTTCATCCGCTCGCAACCTTGTTCCTCGTCAATTCCGATCGAGCTAGTTCTTCTCTCGACAACGATCGATCATTGCGCGACATAACCTCGGCAGACCCGATCGCGATCGATAAAGCGGTTTTACGAGTGCATCTCGATGATCCGATGATACACCTTGCGTAACCGCGACCCTGAAGTTCACGGCCCAGGGCATCGGCGACGGCGAGGACTGGTTTTCCACCTTCGTTTCGCTCGATCGGCTTGCGAAACGACGCAGATAGGAAGCTTAATAACTCACTCGTTAATGCACGGTGGAAATTTACTGGCACATTTGCTCGACCAGCCGTGAACCGATCAAACGTGTCGCCTGTCTCTAGCTCGTCTTCTTTCGCTGCGTTTGTTCTCCTTTCCCCGGTGTGCTTGCTGTCAATCGTGCGACAGGATGCAGGTTCTTCTGTCGTTTTTCTTTTAAGAGTCTTTAAGTTCAAACGAGGAAAAGAATTCTTTTGAGTTCGAAGAGAAACGAAAGAGGTCCGGGAATTTTGGCGAGAGTCGCGTGGGTGTCGAAATCGACAGACGGTTGGGTTTCGAATATTTACAGCTGTTACTCAACAGTCCTCGATGTTTCACCTACTCCTACAAAATCCAACAATCTCGCATTAGCATTCGATTATTCAAACCCCGCCGCTCTCGTCCCACTTGCCAAACATCGGGATTCGCGATGTGGCAATTCCAATTCCGCGTCTGCCGTCGCCAGTTGGAAACTCGCGTGTAACAGCCTTTCCGCGATCCACCTCGCGTCGGTTCCCCGAGTCGTAACTTCCGCGTAGAGGAACCTCCACCTGCTCGTAAAAGTCTGCATGTAAAACCAACGGGAGATCCATCTCCGTCTCCCTCTGGCCGTTGTAACAGACGTCGCGTAAATTCCACGGATTCCAGCGATAACTCGCCGGGGATGATCGGCCAGATAAATCGCCGGGGTTGCAACGATGGTGGCCTTGCTTCGGGACGGCCGAGCACTTTCTTCCAACTAGTAGAGGCTAATAGAAATCCGTGCTACCGGTTCTTCGTCCGAGCCGACCGGCCACGAGCTCGCACTAAATTCAGTTGTAAGTAACGCCAGCGGCAGATAGCCCTTAATGGCGGTCTCCACGAGCGACCTAATGCATCCTGATAACTCTCTCCGCCCTCCTCCAGCTCCGCCGTCGGTTCACCGCCGTTTTACGAGCGTCTCGAGCTACCCGCCTTCGAATTCGAACGGCTTATCTGCGATTTCACGAAGCCGAGATGGCCAGCGCGTGTCGTCGCAGACGAAACGCGTCGGTTAATCGCTTCTGTCACCTGTGCGGGGCAAGATCGAGGTCGGAGGGAGCGGTCCCAGCCGAAACCGGAGGATGTATCGAAGGTTGGAGCTGGCAGAGAGAGGTTTAACCGAGCATGCACGAGGGAGTCTCGGGTCTCTCGCAGCAGCTATCGGGGTTGAAGGTTGACGGCTTAAGGGTTGGTTGCTCGTGGTGGTCTATGCGAGCAGAGAGGTGTCTCGTTGTTAGGACGAGGTCAGAATTTCGGATGAAAATCGAACGGAACGTTCCGAAATAAACCGGGAAACGTTGTTTCGTTAAAGGAAAAATCACAGCGAAAAGGAGTAGCGAAATTTTCAGTACACGCCCATAAATTCCTCTTCATAACCACCATCGCAGCGCGGTGATGCACGCTGGTCTGGCGACCGCGGGAGAAAAAGCCACGATCCAGTTACTTTGCAACCTACCATCGCGATTTATATTATACTTGCCGGCCGCCGCACCAACACTCGCGACGCTTTCACAATCGGGTTCATTAGATGGTAACGTCTGGGATTCGTCGTTTTACAGCGAGTACAAATCATCGGCGAACCCGACGAAGGAGAATTATTTATTGAGCGTGTTCCTGGGCGACATCATAGGCAGCCCGCGACTCTGTCATCAGCTGGCGAAGCGAGGGAGAGGCTGCGACGAGGCAACGCTCTCGGATTAACTGTAAACCGTTTACCATTTGCGAGGCCCTGTACAGATTGTAAATATCGAAGCGAGCAGTGTTCCCGGTTTCTCCGCCTGGATCGTTAATCCTTGGCAGCAGTCGGCTGTGGAAATTGCGACGAGGATAGGAGGCGGGCAGAGAGGACTGATGATTTTAGGATTCGTAATTAATTGTTAATGCTTTGTTACGCGAAGCGCCCTGCTTCCACCGAGATTCACTGATTTATCGTGCTTCGTCGCCAGCAGATCTGCTGAATCTGAATTGAACGGCTCGCGGATAGGGAGATAATAGAATGTTAGATGAAGAGGGGATATTGACCTTTTGGAACGGTGTATTTTTAGTGTATATAGATGCTCGAGGAAAAGGAAATTACCTAACAAGCAACGCACGCTGGCTAGATTTTAACTTCGCGAGGAACGGATAATCCGGGAAAACACGCTAACAACTCGTTGGCTTTTTTGTAAAAATAATTACCGAGTTATCGATACGAAGTTATGAAAGTGAAACACGCAGAAATTTAGAAATTAGAAGCTAATCGCTATGAAATTACGACGTTCATCCGGGACTTTCGAATCGCTACGCACGCGTCTTTGTCGAGTGCCAAAATTAATGCGAAACAATTAGTTGGAACAATGGGTTAGAAACTCGTGCCAGTTTTATCCGACGCAATATCGAGTTACGTCGATGTTTTCTCAATTTCGAAATCATTTCGAAGCGTCCGGGTACGTCCCTCGAATTCTTGCCAGAACGGCGACGTGTTACATGTTATGGTGCTGTTAACTAACGAATAAAGAGTTGTTTGAAAGAAAGACACGCGTGTTTTAACTGCGGCGAATGGTCAAACGCGGGCGAAAAACGGTCACGCGGAGTGAGAGTAGCCCGCGATGACGTTTCTTCCTACCTACGCCTCGTCGGGCCAGCTTGTGTACGAAGAACGCTTTCGAAGAAAGTTCCAGTTGCCGTGGAACTGTGACACGATCATCCGCGAAGCGAAACGCCGCCGTCTTTCGGCGTTCAGCGCGATAACGCGGTGCCATTTTCCACGGATTTCCCGTCATCCGGTGTCGCGGCACACGGAATTTACAACTCGGTGAACGCGAAAGTTATCGCAAACTCCGAACAGGCGAGATAAACTCGAAGAAACCGAAGCGAGCGATGGTGATCTCGGTGAAATTGCTCGTCGAATTCCACGAAACATTCGCGAACGTTCAATTTCCATAGAGGGAAGGATTAATCGAGAGGTAAAGGAAATAGACGAAGAAGAATATGTTCAGAATCGTCCTCGTTGCTGTTCTCCTGTCGTTCGTTCGAGGCGAGGTTCGGATTCGAAGGATTCGTCGGGAAATCGATGGAAATCGTTACTGCGACTTCGAGGAAGCTCGGAGGAACTACAACGCGAGCGATTTATTGCGGTAAGTAACGGAAACTCGGGGTAAGTGTTATCAAAAGAACGTATTATAGAGGTGGAAGAAAAGTTTGGATCGATTCAAGCGGAGAACAACGTTGGTCGCGTAGGTGTATCGACGAATTGGCAATCGACCTCGTGGATCGAGAAAGTGGCGGCCTGACGAATGGAAAAGGTCAGTGGAACGGGTCCACGGGCAGGCAGATCTCCTTCATGGACATTTTCTCGAGTATTTTCGAGAACGCTGCGACGGTACGTTGTGAATCAAAGTTATTCGTCGAAATTTCATTGTCGCCGAGGAGGAAAGTTGCCCCGCTTTCGTCGAATTCGCGATTAGACTCGGTGAGCAATTATTTCGAAACAAAATCGAACGACAAGCGGAGGAAAATCGAGCGAGGACGCCGTAAAAGGCATCGCGCGAGTTTATTAGTTGGGACGTTCCTAAATTAATAATAAATTACCTCGTGGAATTTAATACCGAGCTTGCCGCTGTACGTGAAACTCTTCCAATTACTCCTCGTAAAGAGTCTAATATATTACCAATTACGGGCTATTAGGAAACTACACGAAACCCCACCAAATGCTATAAATTAATTTTAACTCCAGATATTCTTCGGATACTCTTCGGAGCCCGTAATAAGCAAATTGCGCGATATCGAAGCTTTCGAATTCGAAATTCGCGAGGAGAAAAAAGGTTGGTCTCCTTCGGTAACGAAATAAAAATCAGTAAAGGAAAGGAATAAAATTCGCGATTCTTTGGTGTTCGCGTCGATCGTTGGAGAGCGATTTTCGCTCGTAAAAGTGGCATTCCTCTCGACATATTCAACGGCGCGATGGAAACAACCCGGCGGTTCTCCGTCCACGCCGTGAATCCCGGAACTTTTCTGCTTGCAGTCGCCTCAGACGGGCTCCCTTCCGGCGTACTCGACTTCCGACTACCAGCAATCGAATTATCCGAGCGGAACGGCCGGTCTTTCGCCGGGATTCCAGCTGAATCTACTCGACGCCCTGTCCACGATATCCCGCCACGACGACTACAAGTGTGTGCCCAGGATACTCTGCGAGATGGCTAGCGGGAAACTTCCTGGAAGATCGTTAGGCAAACAGGGTTCCGGCTTCTTCGAGTTCCTCGGACGAAACGTTTTCACCGAGTACGCCTGCTGGTCGCAGTATCGACCTGTTTCTCGGCTAAATTTCCACTCATCTCCTTCTGGTGCTTTCAGCTGGCTGGCCAAGTTCGACGTCGCTGGCTCGTCCGCGCTGTTCAACTTCGGCAGAGCTATGATCCTCGGGTACAGCAATCGGGGAAACTCAATGGCGTGCTATCAGGCTTTTCCCAGATGCCCCAGAGACGCGAACGGCCTGGTTTATTATTTGAACAACTACAACGGCGGGTTTTTCCGGCTGTTCAACAGGCTACGAGGCGGCAAATATAGAACGTCCGGCGGGGTAGCTGGACAACGAGGTGAGTAAGTCGAGTCGTAAGCCTGGACGATTAAATCCTATCGAATGCCGTAATTTCTCGTTCGACTAGTCGAGAGCTACCCGAAGATCGAAGTGAGAGAGCGAATAGTCGCCGGAAAGCCGAACGAGTATCAGCACGCACCGGTCAGAGACGCCGTTCAGTTCCCAGTTGTAAAGTACCACGAGTACCTGCAGGAGTATCCGAGATACGACGAAACGAGGATCGGCAACGAGATCATTTTTCCCGATCAAAGGGAACCCGACGCGGAGCCAGCGTGGAACAGCGTGCGGAACGACTCGCCCAAGTCGGAGCCGAGCGTCTGGCAACAGGACGTTGGATTCTTCCCCGAGGTAACCGTAGGGAGTATATGAAATAAAAACCTGGACACTCTCTATTAACTATACGCATTTCAGGCGAGTGGCGACAGGAGGTTCCCGCGATTCCGGTTCCCCTCCAGCTTCACGACGCCGTAATCCCACCGATAAAGAATCCGAATGCCTCGGCTAAATACGCTGCTAATTAAATAAAGCCTCCCCTGGAATCGCGGTACAAGGTACTAAATTCCTTAACCGGTCTTTAAACGATAACAGGCACGATCGAATATCGAATTTCAATTTTCCATCGGCCGAGCCCGGGGAGCCGCGGTCGCGCGTTGCAAATTCGCGAATTATCGCGGCACGGAGAATCGACGGGGAAGAGGCCGGGATACAGGTTCTTCTCGCGTAGGGCAACGTCGTTTATTTCGCCGGCCTCGCTCCCATCGGGCATTTTCTATCCACCTGTAAGCTCATAACAGGAAGTCCCGAGTGGACGGTGAACGCGATGTTACTGGCGCGGACGCCATTTGTGGAAACAGCATGGGGCGCCGTTAGAGCACCGACAACTTGTCCAATGAATCTGTGCGCCGTGGTATGAGCCGCTTTATGTCTCAGTTACGCGGCTCGATAAATTGTATTTTATCTCGGTTCGATTTCCTGCTCGCCGCGCCGCGCCGCGTGTACGTGCGCGCAGGTGTGAGGACTCTTTTTTTTTTCGCAAGAAGAGTGATGGAAGAGGGTACGAAGTATGTGGAGCAAGAAACCGGCAACGGAGTTCGCGGTATCGCGGCAAACTTTGAATACGCGATTATTCGACTATCGATGCCATTTGTTATCGCAATTTAATAAAGGCTCTTATCTAACCACATTTATCCGCTCATTGTAATTTAACGTAGTCCGAGTTTACGACATTACGACCGCACAATAGCGAGCGTGCGTGTCCCGCGAGAATGAAGGGAAGACAATGCGTGGATATAAATAGAACGGATAAATGCAAGCTCGAAAAGGAACGGAAGAATCGAGATAAAGAGCCGATAAATAACTAGCATAACGGATAACCTACTCGCAATGATACCGATACGCGATTTCGATTTCGCAATCCCTACTGACCGCGCTCTGTCAACGATCGAAACCAAAGCTTCTCTTCGTGGATACAAAAATTCGTTCCACGAAATCGTCTCGAAACTTACAAATCCGCCATGGACGTCGGCTAGCCACGTGAAACGAATTCTCCTCTCCCAGGACCGCCAATTTCTCTCGCGAAAGTGCAAACGTCCGCAGCACGCGTTCGCCGAAACTTTTTCCACGAGGACCACGCTCGCGACTCGGCCTGTTTGGTGAAAAGAAGGAAAAGGGAGTCGCTGGGTTGGAGAGAAAAAAAAAAGAAGGAACGAGGAGGCAGAGGGGGAGCGACGTGTAATTATTTTATCCTTTCCAGCGTGTAATTCGAGGCGTGCTCGCGGCCGAGAGGCGATCGCCGTCGCCCGGAGGGCTGTGTGCCTTGGACAAGGCCAAACAGGGTGCAACTGACAGCGAAAGACAATTAGCCTTCTGATACATTCGATGTCGCCCGCCGCGGCTCGGAACAAGGCGTTTGCGGGCGTACGCGACACTCTGGGGTGTGCCCGATTGTTCCTGGCAACCGAACGGTCCTCCGGCGCGGCTTTTCAGGCGTCGCCTAATTGAAACGCTGATTTTTGTATCGCCCTCCGATGGGGGGTAATTCTTCTCTGGCTTTGTGGCCCACGCTGCGATTTAATTCGCCAGATCGGGGATCATTGGGGTGCTTCCTTCGGGTTTGTTTAAGATGCAGCTGAATTAGGACAGGAAACCGGCGATGTCAAGGAGACTCGTCTTTTGTTTCCGTTCCCCGTGCTGGAAAAGGTTTAACGAAGAGAATCTTTCTTCTCTTCGTTTCAATGTAACGTAACAAAGAGGAAATATTTAGACCGGGGCATATCCTCGGAAGTATCTTTAAAAATTTCACTCGTCGAACGAATATCTTCTGAAAATTGGATATCCAGGAATTTCCGTTTTCTACATTTTCGAAAATATTCGAAAATTATCCTTTCGAAACCAAAGACCATTGTTAACGGAATGTTTCTTTGACTTATCTCGATACAGAATAGAAGAATCATTTATTTCTGGTGTTATAAAAATTAAGAGTCAGATACTTGATCTATGTATTTTCCATATATATTCGGGAAAATAAAAAAAATAAAAGAAATCCAGTTGCTAAAGCAAAATGATCCGGTCGCCCCATGAGATCGAGCATCCCCCGGAAAGCAATTCTCAAGCACGGCCCCACGTCGGACGAAAATTGAACACACAAATCAGGGGTAAACGGTTAGCGGACGAAACTGGTGGTCGTGGCAAAGGAGCGTCGCGACGCGCGTCGACTCCCGCCGTCATCGTCGTCGGCGACGACGTTGCCCGTAATCTCGCTCTATTAGGGCGGTATTATTTTCCGTGGTAGACATCAAAGAGGATTTCCCGCGGGCTCATTGTATCGCGGCGATAATTCCTCGTTATTAGGAGCGGTGCCGGGAGCGTTGGTCTCATGTCGGCTTACCACACCCCAAGTGCCGAAACAAATCCTCCCGAATTGGAGCCGATGCAAAGGAGCCTCGACGGCAGCCAGCGATGACAAAAGGGGGAACGCGATCGTCGCGACTAATCCCCGTGAAAAATGCGACTCAGGTGAGCCAGGTGAGGAAGATGGAACGACGGGAAATCGAATTTTCAACGAGCCCGGCCAAGTGTTCGCTCGATCAAGTGTTCCTGATCCGATGAAAATAATTAGATACCTTCAGGGGCGGATATAAGGGGTGCGCTGCGGTGATTCGCTGGTCGGCGGCAGCATTTTTGTCCTCGATGGGCGTGGAGTGGGTTTTCGGGGTTGGCGAAATTAGGGTGAAAGTGGTCGTTGGTTCTCCGGGGATGCTTTATTCGGTAATAGAAAGGAGGAACGGTTTTTACGGCAAGCGAGTACGCTTCGGGAACTGGCTTCCTGTTTATCGCGAGATATCCGATGTTTTAAAGATTTAGGAGATTCTATTCCTGGCGGTTGTTTTTATCCGTATCGAAACGAGGCAGAGGAGCTTTTTCAAATTAAATCCGATAACACAGCGGTGGCGTATGTGCAGCCGGGAAGTTGGTACGAACAAAAGAAACGGCGCGTCGGGGTTTATCAATCGAAAGAGAGGAGATATCCGCGCACACTGGGAGTTCCGGCAAATTAAAAGGATTCCAGGGTCCGAGTTAATCAAGGATCAATAACACGGTAGACCGAGCCCGGTCCACGGAATAAGACATAAATTTCCCGGCATTCCTGCTCTCCGTTTAACCATAAAACACCGCGTCCACCGTTCTATTTAGCCATATATTTTTCCCCACGAGCGTTCCACGATGGTCCAATACCGTCCTCCCGTAATACACCCTGTGGCTTTGTAATTAAGGGAAGAAAAAGAGGAAGATGGAATGGCGGTGCAGAAGAAAAGGTGAGTTTTGTTCTACCAGCGAGGTCATTCATAAGACCACCTAACATCTCCCTGTCCTTTAAATCCAATTATCTCTTCTCGACATCCAGTTAACTTGTCAATTGCCAAATGAAAATATCAAGAAATACCAGAAATATCGGTATACTCGAACACGTCGAAAATTTCCAATTTATTTTTGCGAATAAATATCCAAGCGACGTGGCGTTTAAAAAATAGGAAAGAAAGAAAGAGAAGAACCAGGTTGGAGAATAGATTTGTACGGAGGTGACGGTAGGACGTGGACATTGGGTCGTCGGTGTGGATGTCTATGGTGCAAGAGGGCAGCCACAACTTAGCCAGGGCTGTCCTCCCGTTTCACGGATGGATTTTTCAATTTAGAGGCATCTTTGTCGCGAAGGGACGGCAATTCGAGCGGACAAAAGGAGCCGGCCGGCCGTAGATCTCGGTGAAAACTGGCCCTCCCTATCGGTTCCCCTCGATCGACGGAATAATTCCGGGCGAGGATGAAAATTTCGCGACCCACGCGCGCCTCACGATCGCGCCACGGGATCTCGTGGCCGGCTCGGATAAGTGGATATCACCGGCAAGGAAAATATCCCTGTCCCGACCTTTCATTGTCGTGGCCACCGAGATTTCCCCTACCTTTTAAATCGTTCAATCGAGACAGGCCCTTTGTGGACCGAGCGTCGAACCGTGGATGTGATCGATTGTCCCTTTATTGGCTGCTGTTTTAAATGCCTCCTCTATCCGCGATCTATGATATTCCCCGATATTTTAAACGCCCTTTTTAAACATCCTCGGGGATGCGTCAGGCTAGAGAAAATTGGAAAAGAGACAAAGGGATGTTCCCGGTCTTCGGGAGGATCCGAACGACCGATTTTTAATTTTAAATATCCAGTTCCGACGTAAGAGACTTTTTATTCCATTTTTCCATTTTCAAAATCCTTCATGCGTTATTTCTCGCAATTGGTTGAATATTAAAAGTTAACGTTCGATGCTCGGAAATTTTATACTCGTAGCTGGAGAAAGTAATTTAATTTCTCGGCAAAGCGACAGCTTGCTATTTGGTAACTCTGTCGAATAGACGCGATACAAGCCAATTTCTCGATTTCCATCGCGAATAAACAGCACCCTACCCGTTTATCGGCCGGAACGAAGCTATCCCGTGCTGCTCATTAAAAAAGGAATCACCGATGCCCTTTATCGGATCGTCAAACAGCGATCCTCCCTTTAAAACGCCACGGAGCATCGTGATCCAGCGGATAGGCTTTCAAATCGTTCATAAATAAAGCATCGGGCTGCGGGTCTCGTCTCGTGCAACGTCAGTCAGCCACGTTGATTGCAGCATTGAGGGCACGTGTCGCGGATCAATCCCTGGGCCGCGTGTCAGTATTTTCGTATCATCGCCCAAGGGTGCCTCCGACTTGTTCCCTGTTCCCTTTCTAGCTCTCGTGCCTCCTCGCCGCGGGTTTTATCCCTTACCAACCACTCTTTTGCGGCCGCTTTTATCCTCTGACCGCGCCTTTCTCGTCTTCCGAGCTTCGCCTCGTCACCTGGTCGTTAGGATCAAGGCAAACAGAGCGAGCCTCCTCGTCCCCCGTCTCGTCCCCCGCCTATCCACTTTGCGTTTCCCCGTTTCTTTCCGATTTTTCCCGTTTTAAAGCGACTAGACGACGCTTTAATGCGACGGGATTATGCGGCCAGCCGAAAGCTCAGGATTTTCCCCGAGATTGTCACGGATAAAGAACTCGAGCAAACAGGGGGCAGAGGACACTCGCCGATTATCGACGCCTCCTTTGCTCTCCTCTGCGGCTGGTTTTTTAATTAAAGTATCAACCGAGCCGCTGCCTTCCTCGCTTCGCTCTCCTCACCGTCGAGAAACGTGTCGCAGTGCGTTCCCTGGGATTCAAATGGAAAAGCATTTCGGATCGGGGATCAAGGGTTCATGCCGAGGAGCAAACTCCACCTTTCATCCGGTTAACGGTAATGCTACAGCTGGCAACAAATTTTTAGCTGAACGCGATATATAATACTAAACTTGGTTACGGAATAATATAATCGCGAGATAGAAAAAGGGTACGTCTGTGTTTCGTTCCTTTGAAGCGCCGAAAAGCCGACAAATGCGCTGGTCTTTGTCGGTGCGCCTTTTGTTTCAGAAAAATTCCTCGAAGAGGTCAGTTCTCATCGTTAACATCTTCAGAGAAGTTTCTCGAATAAAACAAATATTAAAATAATTCTGGCGAACCCCAGAAGAACCACTGCATTCACGCAAACCCTATTGAATCTCACGTATCACGCATATCCCTCATCGCCTGAAAATGAAATTGAAATTAAAACGAGACTAACCTTGGGCGAACCCGCTTGGGAATCCGCTTCGAAGTCGAAGCAGGGCTCAGGCGCCAGCCAAGCCGCTCGCAGGAAAGAGGTCTACTCGGAAGCGTTTTATGTCCGCTCGCAAGAGGAAGAAGTCCGCGTGTGCACCCTGCGGGCTAAGATCGGAAGCTGGCCGTTCCGCTTCAGCGAGGGCTAATTCGTCGCGGAGGACGCGAGTACAGCTACTTTCTTCGCTTTTCTTGCCAGCGATCTCGCGCTACGAGCCGCTCGTTTCTACTCGCCGCGGTTGCGGTGCTCCGCGCGCAAAAACCGCGGCGCTAGCCGCGCGCGGAACACCGCTCCGACGATGGTTTTGCCTCCGCTCGCGAAACGCGCCGTGCTTCTTTCGGAATTACGCAATTATGTAAAGCGGAAGAGCTCGGACGCTGCGGCCATCTTCTTGCTAGCCACTGTGCTGCGCGATTGAGTTGTAAAGAGGAGCCGAGTTCTTCCCGATGCGATTATTTCATTTAGCCTTGCGGATTCTTTCTCGAACAAAGAGGGTAGGCTTACTTTGGTGGTTATGGCCGTGGCGTTTGGTCGAAGGGAGCACAGGGGTACGGGAAGTGCTCCGTACTTCTCGAGATACGGGTAATTACCCGCGACTCCTTTTGTACGGTGAAAGTGTATACATGAGAAATATCGCGATAACATCTATCGACAAGGAGGAATTTAATTCGTGCACCCTGCGAGCGGAAATTAAGAGGGCCTGCAAAGGTTTTCCAAAGGCGGAATACGTATTAAGAACATTGAAATATTAAATAAACGTATTCTTCCGATCTGTGTAGAAATTTAGTACTTTTCTTCTATAATCTTCCTTGAAATCTTTATTCTCTAACACGTACCTTTTTTAAAATATATAATAACAGAAGAAAACTGTCCAATATTTTTTAATAAT
>NIJG01000007.1:1265154-1283012 GCA_002201625.1 Euglossa dilemma
TCGTAACAGAAACATATATGTATTTGCTTTTTTACTTATTAATAAATATAAGAGACATCGTTCGATGTTTTACCTCGATACATGGGCAGATGACTATTTCAAAGACGAAACATTTTCCCGCGACGACAACGCCTTCCTTGTCTAACCGCAGCCATCTTCTAGTCGATGCCGAACCGAACGTACCGGTAAGGCATGGCGGAATATTTTTGCGCGTCGAAGTGAAATTTTCAGCGTCTATGCGAGACGTTTCGCGAAACAATGTTGTGGAAGATCGATGATTCAATCGCCGCAATCGACGAAATATATATTCGAGAAGAATAGTGCGCGCTATCGGGTATTATTTCGCAATATCCGGATTGTAGGTTACTTTCGCAACATTGTCGGAATATTTACGAACGCGACGCGGCACGAGTTTAAGAAAGCGCGAGAGCTTTACAAAGATGGTGGTATCTGACAGCCAACATTGGCTCGATGATAATATACCACATGTGAAACGAAGTGAAGTTACACAGTGCAAAGTGATACCGTGATGGTTGCGTAATGTCGGCCATAAATTTCGATTGTGAATCGTGATATTCAGTTGACAAGAGCAGCTTGGAAAAGTGAAGTGTCTGATAGTTTTCGCAACTTTCTCTTTGATTTTAACGAGTTATTTAGCGAAATAAAGCGACAGGCGTGCAAATCGCGTGAAGGTAATGCGTAGTTTGTCTATTTTCTATCGTAGGTTCTAGATTTCGATCGTAGATTAGGATATCTTGCTATCAGGGTGTCGGGGAGGCAGTTCGCTACTAGTAATGGCAGCTTCTTTTTCAATTCTAACGGTACATTTGCGAACCATAGCGAGGAACAAATATGGCGGTTGGGTAAAGCCACGACGTATTATTCTGTTCGGCTTATCCATCTCAGATTTCGGATTTTCACTAGAATTTTTCCGTCTCGCATCATAGAGAGGGCAATTTTATAAAAGGATAAATATTTCTTTTCAATGTTAGTGCCGGATTTTTTAAAAATAGCGAGTGATGGGTGGGGCAGACGTGTATCGCGCTGTGCAGTTATCTATTATCGATTGTAGATTCTAGATTGCCATTTATAGTCGATATATTTACGAAAAGGTAGTTTTCTTTAAAACTGTTGATAATGTAGCAATCGCTATTCGTGACAAAATCTGTCATTGACTCCGTACCCCTTATTCTATCGATCATCAGTTCTTATTTATTGCCTGCTCGACGCGAGTTTCGTTTTTTGTACGTACCCCTTCGGATCGAATTTCCTATTCGAACCGATAGTATCTCATGTTCCAAGACTATTCCGTCACCACTAAAATAACAAATATTCTTTTCAAAGCAATCTCCTCTGAAATAACTGTTTTCCTTTTTTTTTTTTAATCGATCGGGCTCACGGTGCACGTCTCGGCAGAAAACAAAAACGCGACTACGTAGAAAAACGTTATACAAACTGCGCATTCGTTTGTTTTTCGCTGTCGGAAGAGCGTGAAACGCGACCGATATATACCGTTTATATAGAGGTAGCCCTCCTACAGCACGGCACCTTACAAAACGGTTTCGCTCTAACACGATAGGATAAATTGCGGGAACCCTCGTATAACACTGCAACCTTTAACATTGTTTCGCTCTAACACGATAAAAAAGTTACTAAAACCTTTAAAAACTAAATTACCTGAAAATAATAACGGCAAGGAATAACGAACTATATAGTGGCTTTACGTGAGAATGTATAAAGAAATTATCGAACGTATTAAGATTATATGCTTATATGGAATTAAAACAAAAATATTTCGTTTCATAATGTTTTCGAAACGCGACTCCTTTTTGTCTCTAGATCTCATATAACACGGTTTCTAGGAATTTTCTAGGAACCCATTTACCGTGTTATATGAGGGTTACCTGTATATAGAATTGCAGAAATGATTTCCCACGCCATCG
The DNA here is from genome assembly GCA_002201625.1 of Euglossa dilemma. NCBI lineage: Eukaryota > Metazoa > Arthropoda > Insecta > Hymenoptera > Apidae > Euglossa > Euglossa dilemma. Next base: position 1,267,098 of record NIJG01000007.1, read on the forward strand.
AGGTAACAAATAACGTTTTAATACCATAACGAATAATAACTACGATAATAACTATATTAAGAATAACTACATACGAAATATCAAACTAAAATAATTCCGCTCGTTCCAATGCAAACGCATAATTTTCTTTGCACATTTTGACACAGAAGGTATCGTGGAGCTTACAGAAACATAAGAAAAGCTTCGTCATAGCGAAAAAGTTTTCGAATGCAAAGGGTTGAAACGCGTAGACAGAATTTGATCGGCAAACAGCGAGCAATTAACTGCGTCCACCTGAACCCGGCTTACTACCCCATTTCTAAGACGCGTAACTTCCTGTCGACACGAACCCCGTCTATCCCCGATGGCCGTCGCGGTGAAGGCCTATAATTAACGAATTTACGGATGCGCCGTCGATGGGACACCGCGGTGTTTGCCCCGGTTTCCCCGTATTTGATATTCCTAACGCGTATGAATCATTGCCAGAAGGTATGACGGGATGTGATTATACGGTGTCAGTGGCGTGTACGCGCAAGGAGTCCCGCACTTTGCGCGTCGCCGTATTATTAAGCCGACAATACGACCGGTTGGGGTGGTTTTGCGGCTTTGCCCGACGGGGGTCGAAATTCAGCTCCCGTGCATCGTAATAAAGAGAGGCGCGCGTGCGGCCCGGGAGCTGGCCGCTTTTAAAAAGTGCCATAATTACACGGTCAGCGGCGGCACCGCTGTCAATGGACACCACGACGAATATCAGCCTCCTCGTTTGCCTTCCCAGACTCTCCTCTCTCTCTCTCTCTTTTTCACGCTGTCTCGTTGCACCGGGAGGTGTAATTGCACCGTTCGAGCAGTGACACCTGGGCCCGGGCCCCGGCTATTGACTTTACGAGCCAGGACGTTTGAACGCTCGTTTCCGCGGCGAAGAGACGGAAGTTCAGGCTGGCTCCGAATAACCCCCGAGTTTCCACCTCGATGGCGTGTCTCCTCGATATTACGATATTACCACCGGCGAATAAGGTGCCAAACGGCCTGCTATCGCAATTGGGAAATTTAATTGGAGAATCGGGACTGCGAGGCAACCGTACGTGCCAGTAATCCTGTGTGTTGTTCTGGAATTTCGTTGGAATCATCAGGAACGCAAAACGTGAGTGTATACACCTTATTTTTGTGTATATCGAGTTCTCGAACTCTAAAATTCACGGTAGATTCGATTATATATCAATCGTGTTTAATCTGTGATATTTTATTCCAGTTGGATTACGTTTGAGTACCTTCGTCATCTTTCTCGTCGTGTGAGGCGGTATAGCGACATCGAGAAAGAGCGGAACGAAAGGTAAGACAGGAAAGGGTTAAAACAAACGATTCGCGAGGAAATCACGCGTGATAGTAAGCCCGAATCGTGGGTGTTTTTATTGAAATTCCGCGATTAACCGAGCGAGTAGTCGCGTTAATATCTCTGGCATGGCGGAGCGGGGATGAAGAAGAGCTCGTCATTCGCAGCCCTAAAAATCACAATATTGCGATAGCCCGTGGAGAAACACGATTACTCGCGTGTCGCTCGGCGGCGATTCATGGCGGTCACTAATTAAGCGTCTCTATCATCGGATAATGCATATAACATGAAGTGAAAAGGGACGAGGAGAGTTGAAAGACGGCTGCAACGAGCGCAACGAGCCACGAAGGATAATCGGCTTATTTGCTCGAGTCGAACGCGACTCGCGCGTTTGTCATTCGTGCCACGTGCTGTCGTGCTTTTAGAATCGTGCTTTTATTTCGTCCGCGCGATTAAGCGGTCTCTGCTTCATTCGATCGTGGCCCTTTGCTTTCAAGGGCATGATCTCTATCGACATTGCCTCGTCGCTGATCAACATCGTGAAAATGCAACTTCAAACGAGTCCACCAGGTTTTTTCTTCCGGCCACTGGTATGAGATAAAATCGTCGTACGCTTGGCGATTTTCAATTTTCGAATAACTTAAGAATCGAGAAGAAGATCGAACGCAGTTTACATTCCTCTCTTCGATTCCTTAAATAAATTACGAACGTAGCAAATTTTTAATTTCTACCACCCCGTTGTATACGAGATACAAAGATATTTCTCCGTGGAGTATTTTCGAAAGGCAAGAACGGGGGAAATTTGTGGAAATAAATTGGAAGTAGCAGTTTGGAACTAGTAGGACGAGGTTGCATCCCGTCGTTAGCATAGCGACGAGTCACGGTGGAACGACTCGTCTCGCAGACGTGACTTATGGCCGAAAGGGTTGAATTATGTACGGAATTATTCGAGCGGCGAATTTATGCGCCGTGGCCGCGACTTGGCCGGGATATCAAGTGATATTAATTGCCGTGATAAAAAGCGAAGCCGGCCGAGGGGGTCGTAGCTAGTTGGTCCCGTTGCCTCGAGCAATTATGCGTGACGTTCGTGTGCATTAGACGCTTCACGGATTCTGTTTCGAACGCGATTGTCAGGGGCACGCCGATGCCTCTGCTGTCAGGGGTGTTAACCCCTTTGCGGGTTAAGAAACGTTTCTCTCTTCCTTTTCGCTCGCGAATCCAAGCGAGAGTCGCGTTCGATCGCGCGTACACCGACCGGTGAAATTCGAGCGGATACGTTGTACTTAAATAATTAAATCGGTGTTACGAGTGGGTCTGCGTAATCGAGTTTCCATCTTGACGAAAAATTCGCTGCGTCACTTATCGTAGACAGGCGTTCGCTATAGGCACACATAAGAGAGAAAATTACCCAACCTATGATTCCGACGAGATTAAACAATTTTCGTGTTCGTAGCGTATGAACTCGTTATGTTCAAACCAAGTGGAAATCAGAATGAGAATTAAATTGGTTGAATTATACCTGTTTCCCAATTCGACAGGCGTAACGTTCGGCGATGAAACGTGACGAGTAGTTTTTTCTTCTACCGAATCTTTGTTCTATCTATCGTCAACTATCCCCAGCTATATTTATCGCGATTGTTCGTCTCGATATCTCTCAATGTCTTCGCGAGCCTTTTCATCCGAACGCGGAGAAACAAGAACGCAACGGGTTGCTCAAGCGGCGTTGGCTTGAGCAATCGAATCGTCACGACGTATGCGTCAGTGGGAGGAAACGCGGCGAATGGTTTAATAACGAGGGATTTGTAGCGAAACGCTGGTAAAACGGATGCCGAAGGAGGAATTTTTTTTCAACCGCCGGAAGAACGCTCGGCAGCCTTGACCAACGATGAGCAAACACGGTGCGACGGGTTATTCATGCCTCTCGAGCCGCGCAGCTGTGCCAATGCTCGCTGATAGACCGTGAAGAGTCGTATTACCGCGTTATGCAACGATCATTGCGCGACACGATTATCGCACCTTATTCCTTTTCCCTGGTTTCTCGATCGAACGCCTCGATCCGACCGCCATTTCTGTCCCCAACCTCTCTTTCTCTCCTGATCGCGGCTCACCTTGCAGCGGAACACTGCAGGCGTCGAAACGACGGGATCGGGACGCGTTGCCGCGAAATTTATGGCATTATGAAAGCGTCCTGCCAGCGATTTATGAAGTGTCGCGACAGTAATGAAAAGAGCCAGCAGGTTTTTGCTCGGACGCGGAGGAACGCGCCCGGGGAATTCTGATCTTCTATTTATTCGCGTGGTAATGCGTCTAAGTGGCGCAACCTGGTCGTGGAGGGGAAAAAAAAAGGTTTGTCGCTAATGGAAGGTACTTAACTCGCGGCGGAATGGTGCTTTCGAAATACGTCGAAGTTTAATACGAATGTTAATAATAGCCTTCGCGGGGAATGTTTAAGATTGATGGTAAACGCGGGTAATTCTCGACTGGTAGCGCGATAAACCGAGAATGTGCATGCTCGATATCTCACGTACGGCCATGGTTTCATAACCTTCCATGAATCACCGCGGATTGACGGTCGGCCTCTGATAACAGCCCGGGGTATCACTCCGTTGCATTTTTCGATTCTCGCACCTGGTGCGCGAGACTGCACGGCGCGTTGCGAAACCAGCTCCTTCTTCGTTCTGTAATCCTTTCAAACGCGACATCGAGACATCCCATCCCTGGAGAATCTATCCATCGGAAACCTATTTACCGACTATTCGCGCGATTCTTTAAACCGAAGATTCGTTCGTCGTATCGCACCCTCTGTTTGCTCGTGAAATGTTCGACGTCCAAAACCGATGCTCGACTTCCTCCTCGGGAAACCCGACGATCCACGGCCGAAAGTCTTTTCGAGGATCGAATTCTACCCCAACGCGAACCTGGTCCACGTGCCCCGAGCTACTGCTACCCTCGGCGCTCGCCGGAGCGTGCATAAATCATCCCTCGACTCCGTAGCCGGTGGCAGGGCGAGATATTCGGGCCAGTTTTCGCGGTGGATCGACGGATAAACGAGCTCGGGAGAAGTGGAGGCTCGATAGGCTGTTTCGAGAGCACCGGCGCACAGGTGTGACTCACGCTGGTACGCGCGTGTCTCCGTGTACGCTCGCTCGGTATCGCGCTAGACTGCCTGTCGCCGCGGCTTTATCGCCTTTTTCTCCGGGCCGTGTTGCCTCGCGACGACTATCGTCGCCGCGGCCGCCCGATAATGTGATTCATTCCGCTCTGTCGCGGTAAATCACGCGGTTACGCGCTGCCGCGAAAAAGTTTCGCGCCCGAAACTCCAGCCCGCCCCCCGCGGCGCTACGGGGCTCGTGAATTTTTTACCCGTGCCACAGGCGTCCCTCGGCCTTCTTCGGAGTTGCTTTACGTCGCGGCAGCGTCGCGGAAGATGTTTCAAGGGGGTTCGAAGGGTAAACGAGAGGTCGAGGGAATTTTCGACACGTTCGCGGGATAGATAGAAAGTTTGCAACGTACTTGCGAATTTTCAAAGTTGATCCCGGTATTTTTACGTATGACGAGGAATTTTTAACACAACGATGGAGGACAAAGGGAGATTTTTGGATCGATAGGGAGACGGATGGTTTTTAAGAACAGATCATTGTATTTTTTTGAGTGTTCGTTAATGGACGGCTCTTCGGGTTTCTGTTAGAAGAGAGCACGATGAAAGGTGTATAACATTTGTAGAGGCTCGAAGTAACTCTCGACGCAATCAGAGTAGATAACGGGTTTGTAAACAAGGGAAAGACCGGTAGTATTTATCAACAAGGGCAGATTTTCTTTTGTAAAATTCTATAAGGTTTATGTTCTTTAACAGAGGATTTCCCGAGTTCCTTTAGAAATTGGATTTACAGGGAAGAACCGCGGGAAATATTCGAAAGACAAGAAGCGTTCGAAGGAATGTCCGGCACGCGGATAAAATAGATAAAGAATTTCAGATGGGAGATAAGCGGTTCTTTATCTCGATAACGCGAGATAGGAAATTCTTAAATCCACGTCGCTGCTTCTCGCGAACGTTGATTTATTATTTCGTGTTAGAAAACCAAACGATCGAGGTAATGACCCTCGGCTGTTACTTTTCTGTCCTTCTGACCCATTCTTCGAAACCTGTTAAACGCCGGAATGAATCACCGCGCGCGTTACCCGGCGATTCGTGGGAAAAATCGGAGTATGACGAGAGAAAATCGATACTTTATCAAGCTAGTCTCGATAACCGATGCAACGCGCACAGGCTTCCCGCTCTGTTTGCCATCCGCGAAGATGCATACCTGTACACGTGTCGAAAAAACCGCGTGACTCACTGGACGCCGTTATCTGTAATTATTCGACGCGTACTTTTACAGTGAATCGGATTCCCTTATCTATCGATCTTCCATAACCGTGCCTGCCGGTTGATTCCGCGGTTTTGCAAAAGGACGACTTCCGTCAGCGCGCGCCAATGTCTACGCGCGGCGTAATCGGCGCTGCTCGACGCAATACCGGCAACGAGCGCGCAATTGCGCCGAGATCAAAGGTGATCCCCGCGATCCGGAGGTGTCTTTATCGACCGGCTTACTCACGGCTGTATTTTAACGTTGCGGCACGTTCAGCCACCTTGAATCACTGCTCGTGCGTGACCGAGTTTTCCGCCTCGCGGCTCGAGCCGCCTCCACCTGACGTCCGAGCGGACCAGACAATCGGACGACTTCCATGTAAACAGCTCGGATAAAACGACCGCTTATCGTTCGAGCCAACCACTCGCCACGTGCTTATAATTACGGACTTATATCCCCTTTATTTTTCTCCCTCTGTTTCTCCGAGAGGAAAGAGGGACAGGAGGTTTTTTGCGGCGCGGTTAATGAACGCAAAGGCGGTTTTTTGGCGAAATTTCTTTGCGGCAACATCAGAGGTTTGATTACACAGCCAGGCAGAGAGAGGAGCAAAAGAGCGGCGCGACAGATTAAAATTCTAATGATTTATGCGACGAGATATGGCGATTTCCATAATTATTAAAGCGCACCGTGTGTACAGGGACTAAGAACAGAAGAAGGAAGTCGGCGAAATTTTTCCACGGGACACGCAACATGCTAGCTAATTATCCGGGATACGAGAAATCGCGGATGAACACGTTCCTTCAGCTCGTTAGCTCGAAAAAGTCTCCGCGGCTGAAACAAGACCCAAAAATAATGCTCCGACATGCGCGAACTTTCCGCAGCAACTTGTGCCTCGCCTCTCTGTAAACCGGCGGCCAACGCCGGAGAAATAGAACTGCGCGCGACGCGCTAAACTTTGCCAATTATCGCGCGACTAACCGCTCCTTTAAACAATACGCAACTCAACGGAACAACGTCGCACCTGAATTTACCGCACCACCCTTACAACTCGCCCCGACAGTCGCCAAATACACCCTTGTCCGTCGATCCTTCCGGTCGTTCTACTTAAACGCCCCATTTATTAGTCCACCTCGAAACACACCCCGATCTCGCTAATAATTTCGTTTCGCCCACTCGCGACCGAGCTGCCGATACGAAATTCAAAGTACGGTTCATGATATGTTCCTCCAATTTTCGTCGAACATAGTATTATGATAGAATATGTAACTCTAGATATAATAGTCCGAAATTAGAGTAGCCAGAGCTAGGGTTAGCTGAAACAAGATGTGGATAGCGCGATGAAGAGAAAGTTTGTACACAGGATCCAGGTACCCTGAAACTTCTAATTGAAGATTGTTCTGGACGTAAGGGTAGGGTTAGGATACTCTAAAAAACAGAGTCAACAGAAAGTGATAAATAAACACGATAAGGGTTATCAAATGCAAATTTAGTTTCGTTTATTCCTATATTACTCGTATTGCAAATACAGTGTCAAAATTATCAAGAGTCGAAGACCAAATTCCCTTCTCCTACTCGCAGAGGAAGATAAAATTATATACACACATATTCCTAGACATTTTCTACATTCGCAGGATTGCAGAACAGACTTCGATCGTCCTCGCAGGGAAAGCATAAAAGCTGGCGACACACGCTCGACACCGAGCTGTCGATAGAACCCGACCACGAGTGAAAACGCGAGAAAATGAAGAAAAGGAATGCCACGCGAACGAAAGAGCGTCGGATCTCTCACGCGGGTCAACGAGCCGCAGGTTGCGCGAGGTGCGGGACAATTAACGCGGCCCATTCTTAAATTCCAAGCCGTCGAACCGAGCAGGCCTGATTTTCCGGCTGGCTCGTCACCGCAATTCGCGACCGACCCGCTTAATATCCGCGGCGCGCTCGTCCGCGGACAATGGCGCGCGTCCATAATTCACGGGCCAAAGGGCAGCCGATAAAGGGCTAACCGAGGCCGCTAACGCCTGACACGCGCCCCTTTTGTTCCTCGCGCGCCCATTGTTTCTTCCGTGTCCCCGCGGCTGCCAAAGAAACCGCGAACTGCCCGTGTCCGCTTCATTTCGCCGCGAATTTCCGCGACGCCAGCCAGGGACAGACGGACACGCGCGAATCCGCTTCGATCGGCCCTCCATTTCGCTCATGTCCGTCCTCCTCCTCCACGCGGATTACGCGTCATCGCGTGTCCCATTTACGCCGGTTATTACACGCTCGTTTTAAAATACCACGCGGCCGTTCTCGTTAATAACGATGATCGGCGGTCAGAGAAAAGGGATGGTCAACTGTCGATGGAAATTTGGTTTGCGGTGTTTAATTTCGGCTCTTTCTGGCCGGATTATTTCGATCGGTCGACAGAGCGATATCGGGGTTCGTAGATCGGAAAAGTTTCTATGGACTAGCCAGTGGCATTGCGTTTTGGTGAATCCGAGTGATTTCGAGTCTTCCGGGAACCTGTCAGTGGCAGATTTTTATGGAATCGTTAAATCGAAAAGTGGAATATCGTTCTCTATTTATAAAACGTTAGGGTAGATGAACGTAACGAGTGGAATTTGAAAAAACATGCTCACGTAGAAAGAGTGAAACTCTGAAAAATGATTTATCCCTCCAACGGTGTAAATTCCGCTTACTCTGTTAACATTTGCAAAGATCGTGTATTCGGGAATGCCACGGGCGAGTCCAGCCCTCCTCCGATCACCCTTGCTCTCTCTCCATAAATCGTTATCCGGCAATTAGAAAGCACTTCGGCACCCCGATCCGGAGACAATCCTGGTTTTTCCACGCGGAGGGAATGGCGTCGCTGTCAGCCGGCGATCGCGTGCGTTGTCCGCGCGGAAGAGGCAGAGAATCGTCGCCTCCGCGAGGCGGGTTGCGGCGGGCGGTGAAAAACACGGGTCCGCCGGCGAGAGGGTGGTCGGCGCGGATGAAACTGGTCCGCGAATGTATGCAAATAGAAATGTAATCTGGTGTCAGCGGCGCGACCAATAATGTCAATCAAACGCACTGGTGGCCGAAAGCCAACAATGGGGAATTGGCGAGCGAGTATATGGCCCAGAGCGAATATGCAGTATGTAAATGTTGTCATATCAATGGGGATCTGCATATGGATGCACGGCAGATATACCACGGCTAGCCGGTGACACGCGCGCTTTGGCGACATGTGCACTTGGTTTAACCCGTCCTCGGACCCTTCCCGTTTCTGCCCGTCATCCTCCGCGTCCTCCAACTCCCACCCACTCGGCCCCCTTCGATACCTTCCACCCACTTTTATCGTTCGCGCCGACCATTCCGCTCTCCCGGAATTTCCCCCGTTTACCCCGTCCTTCTCGGCCATTTAAACGCAAATGCTCGATTATTCGCGCTCCAGGCTTCCAGCCGTTCTTATTCTTCCTCCACCGTGGTCCTTCGTGTTTCTATTCTTCCACTGTGGTCTTCCGCGTCTCTATTCTTCCTCCACTATGGTCCTCCGTATCTCTATTCTTTCGATCTGCCTATCGCAATTTCCCCAGAATCGGTCGATCCCCTCCGCGTTATCGACTCGCGGTTATTAACCCGTCAGAGAGCGTCACGCCGACCCCCGTTTACTTTCCGTCATTTATCATTCTCTCGTTGTCGTCCAGCTCAAACCGATCTTCCTCCAGTCGGTATAACGATCCTTACCTATCCCCCAATCGGTCCGGATCCACGTCCGCGTCACGATACGGCCAATTCGTTCTTATTAAAGCGTCCCGATGCATTATGCGCGTCTAGCGGACCGCCTGGCAGCCTCTAATCTACGAGCACGCGACAGCGTCTTACGACCACCACGAGACCCGGACAGGGCGTCGGGCCGGCATCGTGGGTTGATTGGTTTGCGGTCGCATCCCTTAGTAATGAGGTTCGCAGATGGCACGTCTCAGGAAACCCATTAGGCCGATTCTAAACACCGGAACTACTCGCCGCGCTGATCGATACAGATTAAACGGACCGGGTACCCTCTGGAGACGGTCAAAGATTATCGAAATACATTATCGATGGACCGTCGATCTTCGTAATCGAATGACATGGCCGATCTCGACCGATCCGCGATTAATATCGCAGGCTTCCGCGTCGCCCGCTTCCGGAACCAGCCCCGACCTACGTCTGGCAAATGACGCTCGTTAGCATCGCTTACGACCGCCTTCGACAGCTGAACCCGATCTCGCGCGTAACGCTGCTTAATTGGACTATCGGCTGGCGCGAAGTTTACTTTGACAGGTGTCGACTGATTCATTTTGCAAGCTCGCCGATCTTTTCCCAGCGTTCCGAGATAATGAGAGCAAAGTGCTCGATAGCGATCCTCTTATCGGGTATGCACGGTTACGAGACTTCGTTCGGCACGTTGTCGATTGTGCAAGGTTCCGCAACGTTAATCGGTAATTACGAATCTTGCGCAATAGGTTTATCGATCTGGGTTACCGGGATCGAAGATCGTGATAAGAGATTTGTATCTTCTCGACGCTTTCGCGATAATTTCGCTCCGTGGGTTCTTCCTTCGGCTTGGATTCTCGTTGTCGTAGACGTGGAAGGACGGTGAAGTGGATGGTGTACGCTGGAGGGGAAAAATAGAAATCGAACTGCGCTCGAAGAATCACCCGAACGTCTCCATATACTTTCGGCGTGTTCACATTTATTCAATAAAAAAAAAAATCAAGTACAATAATGGTACGGCGACACATAATGACACCGCCGCAATCGACGTTTCATAACGTTACGATATATCGATAACTATATAAAAGTGAAAAAATCTGTACAATGAAAGACATGCGGATAGCGAAGAGATGCCCCCGTCCCTTTGCGAACTCCCAATGGTCGACGCAACGCCACACGAAGAGCGTCGGTCAGCGTTTCTGCGCGCGCGCGCGCGTGTGTGTGCGTGTTTCTCCGTGTTTTCGTGCGTATCCACATACACCGGCGTTCCAACGAAATCGAACGAAACGAAGAAAAACGAGGAGAATGTTACGAAAGAAAGAAAAGAAATAAAGGGGGAAAGAAAAGAGAACGGAAGAGAGGAGAAGAAAGAGCGAAAAGAAAGGGGAGAAGAGAGAACTAGAGGCGTCGCGACGTCTTCGAGGCGAGGCGTCGACCGGCGATCGGGCAGCGGACGCGAGAACAATTCGTAAAAGTAATCGACCATGGGGAGTGATAATAATTACAGAATGTTAAGATTACAGAATAATAATAATAATATTAATAATAATATTAATAATATTCAGATAATAATTCAATCGTATAATAGAATAATAATAATAGATAATAGATAATAATAATACACGTTCGCGTAGCACTTAAAATCGTACTCGAATAAAATTAATAACATAAAAAAATTGTCATAAACTAAAATCCAAAGTAATCAATAACGTATGGTCTGTAGTGACTTAAATAACACAGCATCGTATGATCGGGCTTCGTTTTGCGCGCTGCTCGTTCACCCCTCGATATCACTGCTCGATTTCGATTTCTCGTTTCTCAATGGGCCATGATCCGCGGCGAACGGTTCTCGAGGAAAAAGGGTTCGAGAGGTCAACGATCAACGGGCAAACTCGCGGCCGTACGTTCGTTTAAAGGGTTAAAGAACCTCGACGAAAACGAAGGAAGGAAATCGAAGAGAGGAAAAGAGAGAGAAAGAGAGAGAGAGAAAGAAACACGAAGACGAGGAAAGGAAGAAAGGAGCGAAACAAAGGCGCCTGAGATTCCTTGATTCTACGGCGCGTTTCTCCTTCTTCCGTTTTCCTTTTTTTCCAGAAGATCGATCGAACGAGACGAACCTTTCGATTCTTCGTTTCGGATGGAAACGATCGGTGCCAGGGAATAGTCGAAGAGAAAGAATCGGGGAAAAGAAGAGAGAGAGAGAGAGAGAGAGAGAGAGAGAGTGAAAGTACGAAGAGAAAGGTAAGGAGCGAAGAGTAACACAGGGAGAAATGANTCGATTCTTCGTTTCGGATGGAAACGATCGGTGTCAGGGAATAGTCAAAGAGAAAGAATCGGGGAAAAGAAGAGAGATAGAGAGAGAGAGAGAGAGAGTGAAAGTACGAAGAGAAAGGTAAGGAGCGAAGAGTAACACAGGGAGAAATGAAAAAATAAATTAACGGTACCGCTCTTTTCTCACTTACGCGTGATCTAAGGGGGGCCTGTTACACAATACGGTATTTTACGCTTGTAAATAACATATCACGTGACCGCCGTACATCTTCCGTCCAATCACTCGCATCGGGACAGTCGTCAAGCGAAAACGCAAAACTCCTAAAAAGGAAAGAGAGAAAGAAGTCTCCTCTTACGCATACGTTACGGAGTTACAAAGTTATACAGAGTACAGAGTAGAAAAAATCGTGTTTGCGCTCGTCTTCTTCATCTTCATCGTCATTTTCATCTTCAAATTCTTCTTCTTCATCGTCGTTTCCTCTTTTGCTCTACATTTCTTGCCCTTCTTCTATTTTCTTTTTTCTCGGTTTATATCCCACGTTTCCTCGTTTTTTTTTTTTTAAGCACCTCAAGCGTTGTGCAACGGCTCGCATCGTTTTCCCTCTCCCTCGTTTATTTGGTCGCTTCTTTGGATTGGTCAGCTGGACGAAATTTCGTTTCAAAATATATATATATGTATTTCTTTCCCAGGTTTCGCGATAAAANTTTTCTCTCTGTTGTCTTTCGTTCGCTGTTTCGCTGCTTTCGTTTCTTTTTCCACGTTTCCTTTCCTTTCTTTCGCTGCCAGCCGAGAAGGAAACTCCGGCCCGAGTCGACCGGGCCGAGCGAGGTGGCCGTTTTCCTCTCGTTTCTCGCGTCTTCTCGCCTCCTCGAGCGGAAAAAAAAAAAGAAGGAAAGTAGCAAAGGTGAACAGGTTTTCTCCGAGTCCAGACTCTATCACAAGGTTGCTGCGAGCTTTACAAACGGCTTGAGAGTCGCCACGCCTCTTCGTCCTCTCTTTCTCCTCTTTTTCCCTTCACCTTCCTCTTACGTTCGTCTCTCCTCGTTTCCGTTTCGCGGGCTTCCTCTGTCGCGAAAAACGCTATCGAAACGCTCTCCTCTCCTCTCCTCCTTCTCCTCATCCTCTACCATCTCACGCAACTCTCACACGCGCCCGCGAACGACGGGCCAAGAGAAATTGGCTCCTCGGTCACACGCTCTCCTAGCCCTTTCTCTCTTCACTCACACAGTGTTACGAACAGATCGCGGCGGTCTATATGGTCCACGGGACATTTGGCTACAGGTAACGTTATTACTTTTTTTTTTTTCGGCTTTTTTTTTCTTCTTTAGGTTTAGTTAGGCGTTTAAGGGTACGAACATCATCGTCTTACGTTTAAGTGGGGCACATTCAATTACGGTTACACACGGTCGAATATTACAGGCGGATACGTATTATTACTCCTCTTAGAACGTGACTCCGTTGAAACCAGAGAATTCCACGGTGAATTTGCTCGATCGAACTGAAAACTTCTCCTCGTCCTCTGTCTCCTTTTGCTCGCGCGTCTCTCCTCGGCTCGCGGGATAAGGCGTGTTACGCGCAACGGAATAAATAGGCGTCGGTTTTTCGCTTCGTCGGCACGCGACGATAGGAGAATAAATATCAGACGGTTCGTGAGTCACTTCCAGAGAGAGAGAGAGAAAGACAGACAGACAGATACCATGGACGAAGCGGGATCGCGAAATGGGGGAACATCGAGAAAATGGCAACGTGCTTCGCTCTCGACGGGTTTACAGAAATTCGCCTGGCTAATTCCGCCGTGGTTGGCACCTGGAAATACGCGCAACGGCCGGAAAGTAATCGCGTTTTACCCTAAAACGTTACGCTAAACGGCAGAGCTTCGCGAGCTTCCTCGATCGCGGTTTTCTCTCTCTCGGATTCTCGGTTCTCTCTCTTTCTCCTCTTTCTTTCTATGGCAAACTTGAGGACAGTCTGAGCAAATGGAACACCTACTCCGATTCTCGTATTTCTCTTTTCCTTCCTTTTCCTTCCCTTTCTCGCGCGTGAATTACGCAACGCTCGCGATTACGCGCGCGTCCGGCCGAACGCGAGTGTCGCTCGATTTCGCCGTTTCCTCTTCTCCGAACACGCTCGGGGATACACGCTCCGCGATACTTTCTCTTTCTCTCTCGTTTAAGAACGAGGTTTGCTCGATCCGCGATTCCCTGTTCCGAGCGGAAATGCTGGGAAACGCGGCGGAGAAAACCCCGGGTTAAATACTTGCGGGAGATCTGCGTCGTCCGCTACGTCGATCCGGTAACGAATCGTAACGGGGACGAGAGGAAAACGAATAATGGCGGGGTTGTGATCCAGAAGGAACGTCGTCCCGATCGAGGTCGAAGAAGAAATCCTCGTAATCGCGATGAATCCTGCGATGAATCGCGTCGAACCTCGATCGGAACGCGATGAAACGGGACGGGTGTATCTTGGAAGAAGAGAAGAGACGAGGGAAGAGAGACGCGAGAGACTGTGGGAGAAAGAGGGGGAGAAGAGAGACGAAGAAAGAAGATGAACGGAAGAAGAACGAGAGATCGTGGTGTGTTAGATCGGTGTATTTAAAAAAATAAAGGAAGAAACAAAACAAAACAGACGAATCTCGATGGTCCAATAAAGACTAGTGGAGATCACCCGATCGAGGTGGCGGCCCGTGTCGGCCTCGAGAGCTCGCACGGGCCGCGAAGCGACGGGTGGATGCTGGATACGCACGATTAATTAACCATAATGAATGATCGATACAACGATAGGCTCGCGGCCGATTAATGGAGTGCGGAACGCAGGGCGAAACGATCAATCTTCGTTGTGGTAAACCTATCTCAGGATCGGTTCGCGAGATCGCTCGGCGATCTATCGCGCCTCCGTACGCAACCTATCGATTTCCGCGCTTCCGTTTTTCCCCTCTTCGAACGTCCCTCTGCTTCCTCGCTTCGTTCGAGAGATCGGTGGCGCGATCCGGGGACCAGAAGGAGGAGAGAAAGAGAGAAAGCGAGACGTAGGGCCACAGAGTCGATAGAAAAAGAACGAAAACGAAAAAGAGGACAAGGAGGATGAGAGACTGGGTCGAAATCGGTCGAACCAGCTCCGATTATCTTCGAACGCACCACCGGGAGATCATTGGAAAGTTTCGTTTCGCGATTTAACGTTACGATTATCAATTAACGCGTACTCGAAGAGTCTCGTTCTGGGAGGAACGATTTACGAGAGCGAAGCGAAACGAAACGAGATAAAAACGAAACGAGAGAGCGAAGGGGTCAAGTGGCTAGAGGGTAAGCGGAAGAGAGGAAAAAGGGAGGAAAAGGAAAGGAAAGGTCGGAAGGAAAAAGAAAGGAGAGGTACATGGTGGCTCGATCCCGATGCGAGGATCGAACACACGATCCTTCCGGCCTTTTCACGCGCGCGGGGGTCTTTCTCTCTTTTACTCTCGCTGAGGGGGTGGGACAGGGAATAGCGGGAGGGGGAGGAAAGGGAACGGGTACATTATAATATTCATACGATTATTCGTTACGATAATCAGATATTTCATTAATAATTACGAGATCACAGTGACGCTTTGACGCGCGGGGATCTCGGATGGGCGGGCTGCTTCCGTTCGACATTCATAGTGCTAGCTATTTGGTTGGCCAGCGTGATCGCAGCGATCAGGCTGGCCTTTCCTTTACCTTCGATCACTGGAGATGATTGATTTCGGCTTGGAACTCTTTGGATTTCGTGATTCTCTTCGACGACCGGAAGATAGTTCACCCGACTCGACTCGACTCGACGCGTTAACAACTGACACGATTCCTTTCCGAATCTTTTCTTTCTCGTTTTCATTTCTCTCCGCGGCGTCGGCTAAAATCGTGGCCGTCGGTGAACGCCGATCGAAAGGATCGATCGAGCATCCTCGAGCAAGGCGGACGATGGTGATAACCAGGTCGAAGAAGAAGAAATTCGCAACACAGCCTGCCCCCCACGATCCACATAGTCACAGTTACAGCTTATGCAGCCTCGGCTGTCGTTCTCCGATCTTCGTCAATCTCAAAGGAAAAATCATCGTTTCCGTTAGAGAAACACCTTTTTTTTCATTTCTTTAAATCTTTTTAAATCCCTTCTCTTGCTTCTCAAAATCGTTCATTCTCTCTCCGGGCTCGCCCTTTCGAGATATACGACTACCTTTATATTTCTTTTATATCGCACGATACGCCTCGAAATAGCATTTCGATAATAATATATATATCCAAATATACCATTTAAAA
>NIJG01000007.1:1285262-1307102 GCA_002201625.1 Euglossa dilemma
ATCCTACAAAAATAAAAAAAAAATATATAAAAAAAAACAAAATGAAAACAAAGGGGGGAGAAGTCTTTACTCGGGAGACAGAGACAGATAGAGAGACAGATAGAACGGTCCACGGGAATACACTATCGTATCGACAGCCTTATGATGATTTTGGTTTCATCCCGTCCGTAACTACTCGGGGGGCGAACCCCGAGGCACGAACAGGGACACTAACTATCCTTTAATTATAAAATTCCACTTCGAACTTCTACGAACGTTCACGCCGGGTGTCGGCGGGAATCGGCCTGGAATCGCGAATACGAAACAACGAAGACCTAAATACACGCTAATTAACGAGATCAAAAAAACGTTTTAAAGAGTACGGAAATTCGCGATTAATCGACGAACAACGAGGCAGATGTGTGAAAGCGGGAAAACGAAATGGAGAAGCGGAAACGAAGTAGGTACGCGAAGTAGGAGAGCGAGGAGGCGAATTTGAGCGCGGAAAACTGAAGGGAAGAAGAGAAAGGAAAAGAGCGAGAGTGAAGAGCAGAGATGAGAAGAGAAGAGAAACGAGGAAGAACGCGGAAGATGAAGAACGAAAGACGAAAAGAAAGTAACAGATATAAAGAGAGAGAGAGAGAAAGAGAGAAAAAAAAAGGTGACACGCCAGAAGCAAAGGGTGAGAAAAGCACCCTGTGCTCTGAGTGACATGAAAGGCGTCCTTCGTGGAGGAGGGCGCCACTAAGAGCTAAGCTACCGGAGATCATTCGAAAACTGTCCACGGGACTCGCAGCTAGCCAATTAAGATGCTGCGATCCTCGACCTATCGATTATCTACTTTAATTATTAAACGTCGACTTATTTACTGAATTTTAATTATTTTAGTTAAATCCTCTATACAATTACAATACGTTGCTCCCCTCTTCACGTTACGTGTCCTCGCCCGTTTCCCTACCTGCTCAATCGCGCGTTATACTTCTTTTCCTTCCTCATTATTCTCTTTGCGTTTCATCTTCTCGTAGTAACATTTCGTTCCTTTTTTTTCTTTTTGTCCTTTTACTTTTGGAATACAATGAAGGGAGAGAGAGAGAGTGCGTCTCCCTTCGAAATACTTTCTATGTACAGACGACTCGACCGTCGCCATGACCGCCTAGCGACCCGGACCCCGATCCACGATCGTTCCCCCCTCGAGACGTCGAATTCGATCGGATGTTCGCGAACGAATCCCCGAGGACCTTTCCGACCGTTCGCGAGACGACATGGCACGGTGTCATTATATCCCAGATAGAGTTCTGCCTTGCCTGTATCGGCTAGGTAACCGCGTTATCTACAAGCCACGTCAAAATACTTCCTACCGACGGGAACGGGACAGAGCGGTGTCTTACGTGTAACGAGAAACGGGGCAAATCGAAACGAAAAGCAAAGCTCTAGAAGAGAGAGAACGGAGAAAGTGGAAGAAAAGAAGATAAAAAAAAAAACATATATTGAAGATGCCTGCTCTGTCCCGTTCCCGTGATCACGCTACTTTATTTAATTCTCTTTATTTTATATCCGTAATGAGATCATCATTTGATTATTGGGTTAAGTCCTCTTTGGATCTCGTCCTTAGCTCCCCGTCACCCTCACCTAGACCAGTGTGTGTGTGTCACGGCCCGATCGTCGCCATATCGCTATCCCTCGATATATTCCTTCTACTATTTCCATCTACACCGTGGGAATTCCCTCGGGGAGAGAAACACGCGTGTCTCTCCTAGGACGCTCTGTTAGGACGCTGCCTCGCGGCCGAAAGGCGGACGATCGGCCACACGGTCGAACGAACGAACAGTCCGTGTTCGATAATACCTGCGCGCGGGTCGCCGCCGCGGGCGAGAATGCACCTGGACATCGGTCCGACGGCGAATGGATCGCGCGACGATCACGGGGAGGATGGGCCCGAGGAAGGAATACTAACTACAACTACGCTCGCGAGACCGAGGTCGATGCCGGGACGTCAATAAAACAAGAATCTCCGACGACTATTCGATCGTCTAAGAGCCAGAGTTACTCGAACGTACGCGACATCGGTCCTTTTTATACATCGATCATCGTCGAACAACTAACATCGGACAAACGTCAAATAGTACTTGGCTTCAGGTAACTCTGACTCCTCGACAAGTAACGAGTTGACAAGCTCCACCCTCGTCGTCCTCGTCGTCCTCGTCGTCGATGCCGCTATCTATACCTTCGAGTTCGTCGCCTTCTTCGAGTTCCTCCTCATCCTCCTCCTCACCATCCTCCTCCTCTTCCTCATCGCCCTTCTCCTCGTCGTCGCTCGAAGGAGAAATCCCGTCGAAAGTACCGGGACGAAAGAGCACGGGTGCATTCTCGATCGCGGCCGGCGACAGGCACGCGTACATAGAAAATAGATCGTACAATAGATCGCGTTGGATGCTGCTGTAGGACGTCCAGCGGGAATCGTCCAGGCGTAATCCTTCCTGCTGGCTCCAGGTAGCTCTGCCGACCCTAGAAACGGCACCGGACCATGGTACCCGGACGTTGGCGCCGGTTGCACGGGACCAGGAAGAAGTGGTGGCTGGTTCACCGAGTAGCTGCTCGCCGTACCGACTGTCCCTGATGCCGTTCCAAGCGCCCGTAATCGTTCTTCGTGTCCTCGAGGCATCGTGGCCGCCCGTCCTGGCGACGACACGATGATTCCGTCGCGTCTATCGAAGACGGGATACCAGCCTCCATCCAAGGTACAGGGCCACCGTCGTCCACAGGGTCTCGCGTAGCGGAGCTGGGATCAGCAACGACAGGATGCTGTCCGTGGACCCGTTCCCGTTGCTCGAGTTTCCGAAGCCCGAGTTCATCGCGGGCAGCCGGGACTTTTCGATCTCCGCGGCCTGAAACAGAAGCAGTTCGATCGATTCACGTTCCAGATCCAACGACGAATTCCGTGACACCGAAAATGGGGAAAGGAAAAAGGTAAATTTAAGAGGGACACGAGGACTGGTTTGGGTTAGGTTCCCGCGGGTGCTCGATAAGAGAGGGACTCGACGAGCTGTCGTGTTTCTCTGGAAGCAAGAATCACAGGGAACCGCGGGGGCGAGGAGGGCCAGAGAAAGAGGGGAGCCGGGCTAAGGCTCCTCTAATTGGGAGTGTCCTAATTGGACGGAATTACCGTCGATTCGACACTCCTTGCGGCTAAGCCTCCGGCGTAGAGAAAGCACCGCGCTCTTTTTATCGAGTTCTCTCCCTGATCCCTCCGAATTTACACGAGAAGACGAGACGCTCGAGGGGAATGCGACGTCGCGATTAAGGTCCACCGAGCTCCCCAGGGACCGGCGGCGCCACTTGCGCGAAACACAAATCGCGGCCGGGACCGCATTAATGCCGGTTAATTGTCAATTAATTTCCGCTTTGAAGAATTTCCACCGGGAAGCAATTGGCCCGCGAAACTTTCCTCTCGCTTAAGAATCCCACCCCCGTCCCGAGACTGCCTCCGACACAAAGGTCTTCGTTATAACTTCCACGGAGAACGATTCATTATCCAATTAGTCATTAGGGGTGAAATCAGCTCGGCGAAGGTTATCGATATCACCGTAACGATTTAATCCATCGAATTCTTTCCCGATTTATCCGAGAGAAATTCCGGTTCGTTAAAATATTAATTATCCCGAGAGATCGACGAGATCTTTGGTTGGATCTCCTCTGCAAAGCTGATAAGCGCGACGGTAATATTTTCCGTTGGCCCGATGCTTCTCACCCTCTCACCCTCTCGAATATCGCCCCGGCCGAGTGTATCTTTCCCGCGGCGAGGGTGAGACCTAGGTTTCCTCCTTTGTTTCCTCGATCACACCCCCTGCGCGCGACTTCCGATCCTCGTTTCGTCTTAATCCACTAGTGGTGGCCGGACGCGCAATAATAAACGGCGAGAACCGGGGCGAGCTCAATCTCCGAGAGCAGAGGCTTTTATGGGGGTGGCGGCCATAATATCTGGTCATCGTCGGCTTCGATCCGCCCCGATACAACTCCTCGGTTTCGACCCCTGCCACGGCAACGGCGAGGATAGAAAAACACCCGGTCCGAGTGTTGCTCGCAGCAGAAAGAGATTACGCGCGGCTAGCAAGGAGGGTGCGAGCGAGAGCGGCGGAGGAAGGCGTCGCATTAAGAAAGAATTATTGTCTATGGACTCTCCTCGTGGGAGTCCTCCTCGTCAATTAATAGTGTCCTTTCCCCCTCTGCCCTCTCGGCCGATTCTTCCACGTTTCCACGCGTTTCCTAGCGGAGAAAGCCTGCGAACACCCCATCGCGACCTCCGTCAGCTGCCCTCGTTTTATCTCGAATCGTCTCGAGGAAACCGAGCGAACGTTTCACGCGTCTCGAGCGTTATCATCCAGCCACCTGCGATTGCCGGCACTTTCTCTCCGGACGTCTGTATAGGCGTATGAAAAGGTGGCGCGGGCAGGTTTTATTGCTTCGGGCCCGGAAGAGAACGCCCCGAACGCGTTGGGCAACGCTCGTACGCGCTTCGCTTGCCGGTTGCGCGCGAAATTTATGCGCGACCCGGTCGCGGGGATTACGTCGTCGACGTTTATCGTTGCCGGGACGGTAAATTTTAATTGTTCGTGGCAGCAGGTTGCGCAACCGGTTGAATGTCTATTCCTACGCGGACCGTCTCTTTCTCGGTCTTTCCGCTCGGCCCGGCCGGGCTCGGCTTAGTTCGGCAACCAGTTACACGCGGTTGATTAATGCCGGGGATTAGAGAAGGCTCCGGCAACTTTAAGTAACCGTGCGACGATTAATAATTCAGCGGGGACAGTGACCGTGGATTTAAAACGCGCAACGACACCGTCCATCCCCGACCGCGAGTTCGATTATAAACTTCCGGCTTCCAAACCATTTCTAAAGCAGCGAATTTTTTCTATTCCCGGAAAAAGAAGGAATCGTTTTGCCGAATCGATCTGACCCGTGAAATCGTTTCTGTTCGACGAACGAGAGGAAGTTTCGCTCTATGGTCTCGAGAAATGGCCATCGTGTCGTGTTCAATATCGATAACCGTTAAGCCAGACCTCGACGCTCATATCAGCGACACGGATGACGGATATCTGTTAGAAATGGCGCGGGGAGCGAGCTACAATCCCGTGGACTTAAGGACGCAAGATAATCGCGCGGCTCGGCGTCGCGATGGCCGATCGAGAGGACGTACCGACGCGGCACGCGGGAAAAACCGATGGACAACGGAGGTTTGCGGTCTGGCCGACGGGTTGGTCCGGGTAGCGAGCGTGCAACGCACCGTGGACGATAAAATCGGGCGAAGAGGAACACCTGGAGAGACGATGGAGCGAATAGAAGCGAGCTCGAATCGGAGGATGGGAAGGTTCGATCGCGTGCCTAGAAGGGACCGGTGGATTTTCTTGGACAAGATGCGGGGCAAGAAGAACGGACAGGATGCTTCTTGCCCCATCCACCGAGAGACCCGTTATGCTACCGGGGGCCTAATGTATCAATTTACGCGTCGATCGTTTGAATAACTGATAAATGTCGGTGGTTGAACGTTTCATTAGCCGCTTGGCGGGTAAACGCGCGGGCTTCGAGGAAATCGAAGCAGAGCCAGGCGGGAGAAGGAATATACTGGATCGTGGCCGTGGGGCAATTTTCTCGGCGCTACCGCGAACGTCTTCGCCGGGGATTCTGGGAAATTGCGGACGTTAGAACCTGGCCATTAGAGATCTCTCTCGAGTTAGCCGTTCCGAGCCCGGCAGATTTAATCGGCTGCGAGTTCCAGCGGGAATCCGAAGATTTCCTCGACCGAGATTAATATTCATCGATATCGCGTTTTTACGCGATAATTCGCAGAAGGAGAAACGGTTTCCTGGAATGATAAATCACGAGGAGGGCGGCGAGTGGCGCGAAGAGGAAAGGCGAAGAGGAGGCCAAGGCGGATCGCGAGGAGGAGAAGGAAGGAGCGCGCAGAGAGGGCTCGCGATTGCACGAGATAATTGAAGATAATTTTCTCGGCCCGTGGCCACGGCTCGTGCTGCCATGCCCACTTAACTTTCGCGTAAGGGGATGTGACCACTTAGCCGTTACATGCTCGCTTACTCTCCATGCATATGTAAAGCGGTGCCTTCCCATGACGAATGGGGAACGAACTGTGCTCGTAACTCGCGCTCGACCACGCGTCCTCTCGTCGGGCCAGCTTCCTTCTGCGCCGCGGAACCCGCGAAAGGCCCCAAGAACGCGACGGCGTCCGGCCCAAGCGATTTACGACGAGTCAATGCTATCGGCGCGATCGTTGTCCGAAGAAAAACGCGCGGATAGAAGCGTCTCGCGGACCAAAGTTACGTTCCAATTATCTCCCGGCCAGTTTGCTTCCGTGTCTCCGCGCGAGAATTCCAGATCACGGATAAACGAATCGGTACTGCGATGGGAAAAATCGGTTCATCGAGAGACATATCCGTCGAGATGATATCCGTCCTGCGCGAAGCGCGCGCGAGCTCGTCACGCGATACCGAACGTAATCCCGAGAAGAAACGAGGAAAGAAAGCACGTACGAGACGCGAATCCACCCTGTACACACGGGGAACACGCGAGGATACAAGAACATCTCCTCTGTCGTCCATCGGCGGATTAATCCGACACTCGGATTCCCCCGGAGGGTGGAACGCAAACACCCCGCCGGAGATTCCGTAGAGACAATTCCCTCGGCAGAGAATTCGCAGCGATTCGTATTATCAACAAGCCGGTCCTCTCGAGTTACCCAGCCGATCGGTATCCGATCCTCGAGCAGAGGCGCGGAGATTTCTTCAATTTCACGGATCCGTTCGCCCCCCTTCAATTACCGCCACTTAACCGGCAATAATTAGACGTTGCGGGATTGGGTATCACGCTGACGCGGACCTTTAAAGCGAATAAAGTCGAGACGGATAAAGCAGCAACGCCCTTCCGGCTTGTTCATCTTTTTCTCCGTCTCTCTCTCTCTTCTTTTCCTCGCGTCACCCCCGTCCTTGCCCTCGGCTCCTTTCTTCCGATCGGTCGCGGCAAATCACGGGGAATCTCGTAAAACCGTGAAAGGACCCCTTCCCCGTCCTCTACTCCTACGGTCCACGACGTACGCGAGTGAAAAGAACGACCGACCGTAATAATCGTTCTCCCCGAGAAACTATTCTTTCTCGGCGATTCGATGATTACCAGCGGGGGATTAGATCCGTTTTTATCTCCGTTTACGCTTGTCTATTAGCTCCGAGACCCCGTTGTTCCTCCGTCGCGCTAACAACGGACCTCTACGCGCCATTCGCCATGGATCTCGCGGTAATCTCGGTAATAGAATCGAGACGAAAGGAAATAGTCCATGCTCGAGGAAAAAAAGAAAGAAAAAATACAGAATAATCGTAACTTCAAACGCGACGAAACTATATCTCGCATCGACGAAAAAAAATAAAAAGGAAAACAGAGGAAAAAAATAAAATAAAATAGAATCGCGCGACAAGCAACGGTATCGTGCTCGTCAATCGCGAAATCCAATCCACTCGCGGCGAATTCTAACATGGACTTCCGCGTGGACGGGCGATCTTCCGTAATTCGTTTACGACTGTCCGCGAGCAATTTCATCTGGTCGATGTGTAAAAATGGAATCCGGCCATAAAACCGTCCGGACGTTCTATTTTTCTCACCTCCGCGGCCGCGACAAACAACCGGGGACGCCTCGTAAAATCAGTGCGGGCCATCGTCCCGGCGGCCGTCGTCGATACATATTCGATCGGGCGATCGAAGGGGTCGCAGGGGGAAAAGGGGGGCGGTAGATCGCGCGGGTGAAACGGTGATGAAGTGGCGGCCGTGCGCGGGGTCATACACGCTGGGAGCAATACTAGACGTCTTAACGGTGGCGAGCGGATATTTATTGCGCCCGTGGGACACCGTCGGTGCCACCGATATAACTAAATTCGCGTTTATGGCCGTGGCTGACCCACACCAGCCGATTTCTCTCCTTTCTTCCGCGCTGGCCGCAGAACGACCGAAAGAGAGAGAGAAAGAGCAGCCGCAGAACCGCGGCGAAATGAGAGACGGTGAATCATTCGCGAGACCATTATATCTCGCCGTATCTTCCACGGGTCTGATCGATTTTCGGCCAAGATTGAGAAATTTCTCGTTCGAATAGAAACGCTTTTTACGCGAATCTCGTGCGAGTAAGGACTCGTCTGATACCGGAAGAATTTCGTACACGGTGAACGGGACGCGAGAGGGCGAAATTAATTTAGAAATTGAGAGCGTAAAAATGACAGGGTTGGGGAGAATTCTATTTTACAGGTCCCTCCGTGGCATCTGCGTATTCCGACGGTTTTATAACAGCCACCGCTACAAGGGTGACTTTACGACGAGTGAAAAAGCATCGCGCGGGGGTGGCTGGAATCGTGACAGGGAGCGCAACGCAATTATTTTTACGCCGCGCACTTCGCACCTGTACTCCTCGCGTCGTAAACACTTGGCGTTACGCTCGCGGTAACGATAAGCCCGGCATTCAGCCGCGGAAAGTTGGAAACAAAAGAGCCAGACGGGGCTTTCCCTCCTTTCGCTCCGCCGCGCTTCGCGAATATTTACAGCTAATAAAATTTCTCATTTTTTTCGAAATTCCCCGCTGCTTCGAGCGTTTCGAATCAAACGCGACACTGGAGCTTGCGTAACGTGGAAATAATCGGTAGCAAGTTATACCTTTAACCCTTATAACCAGTCTAACTCTTGGGGAGTCTCTACAAACCTCGCATTGGATTAAAATTCTATCAATAGCGATATATAATTGGTAATTAAAGAGGAATAATTTCCAAACGCTCAATTTCGCGTTTCTCGATAAGTCGATAACCCATAATATCCATTAGGCGAACCTTAAAGTTTACTTTCCCAAACACGAATTTCCGGTTAAAATTAGAAGTATTTCAGGAAGAGAACTCTGCGCTGTTGCAGCTCGAAATTCGCGTTATCGGGTAGAAAAGTAAACGTATCGGGGGCAAAACGCGGAGAAAGGATTGATACAGGAGCGAAGAATACCCCTTGGGGGGTATTGAGTAGAGCAGTGCACTGACCTTGGTCTTTGACGCGTGAAAGTCGTCGGCGATGTTCCTGAGGTTGGCGCCTACGCTCGCCCACTGGCTCTCGTTGAAGGTCTGGCCGTAGTGGCCGCAGCAGCTGTTGCAGATCGGCTCGGCGACTGGTCCCTTCTTCATGGCCGCGGCACTGCCACCCTCGGAGGTGAGCCTGCGTCTTCGCGGCCGTGGCCTTGGGCTTGGCACCGGTGCCAGACCGCTCTCGTCGCCGCTGCACTCCGGAAACTGGAACGCCGCGTCCCTGGTCGGGCTGCTCGGCGCCGACACGGTCACCTGCGGCGTCGCCGCCGGAAGCTGCTCCACGGCGGAGAGCACCAGGTCCGGCAGCGGCAACCGGGACAGGTCCGAGTCCACCAGAACCACCGGATGCCGCTCGTCGCTGATCCGTCGTGGTAACCGATCTAGAACACCAACAAAATCCTTTTGTTAACTAAGCTTTCGAGTGTCT
Source organism: Euglossa dilemma (assembly GCA_002201625.1). Taxonomy (NCBI): domain Eukaryota; kingdom Metazoa; phylum Arthropoda; class Insecta; order Hymenoptera; family Apidae; genus Euglossa; species Euglossa dilemma. The sequence goes on from NIJG01000007.1 coordinate 1,294,773, forward strand.
TTCATATGATTTAGAATTGTGACGGGCTACCATTGTTCCACGGTATTCCAAATTTGAAAATTTCACACTCTTAGTAGATGTAAGTTTGTCTGAGGTTATGACAGTAAAGGATAATAAAGAGGACTGTGACGAAAAACGAAATTTTCGAGGGTTTTATTAGAGGTGATCCGAGAAGTTCTGAAGTACTTTGAATACGTTTTACACCAACGTCGAGCAATTCATGCGCTACAGTGCCAAATTTGAATTAATACTCATGGTTGACGTAAGTTTCTATCGCTTTACTACATCTGGGAAATGATGAGAGACTACGTGTCAGAGCAACGTCGAGTAACTTTTCCTTCGCATTGTGCTAAATTTGAAAACGTAGGATTCGAATCTGACGCAACTTTGACAAAGATTGAACATAATCATAACGTTTCGACAGACCGCAAACAAACAACAATGTCCACAGATGATTATTTTGAGAGACTTAAAAGAATCCTTCGAGGAGAGGAAAATTTTTGTCACCGTCTACGTTATTTTATCCGCGAGAAACTCGTAGATGACGCGTACTTCCCATAACGTTTCGACAGACCGCAAACAAACAACAATGTCCACAGATGATTATTTTGAGAGACTTAAAAGAATCCTTCGAGGAGAGGAAAATTTTTGTCACCGTCTACGTTATTTTATCCGCGAGAAACTCGTAGATGACGCGTACTTCCCTTGACGGTTCAAGATCGAAGGTACGATCAAAGATTAGACCCGCTGAATCGTGAACGCGTCATGCGAGCCAAGAACAAGCACGAATTCGCGAAACGGTGGCGACTAGGACTAGCAACTCGGCGTAAATTGCGAGATATCGCGATATCTGTCTAATCATCATCGGCCGCAATTTGTCAATCCCGCGGACCACATCCGCGCGTCGAGGTTCGTCGACGCGGCCCATAAATCTGCGGCAAAATTCCAGCCGATAACCGAGCCCCGGCTGCCTTACGTTCCCGAGCGTAAAGTTCAAACTTTCCTCGAGGATCGGATAAGCGTAGGCACGGTCGATTCATCATCGCGGTTTCGATCGCTCGGTGCGATCTCTCTCTCTGCCTGCCGAAAACAGATGGTCGCGGCGATACCGCGCGATCGGCGAAACGCGCGGGGCCGAGCGATTCGCTATTCAGCGTATCTGGATTTGCCATCGATAATTAATCGCGGCGCAGAGGCCTGCGTTGCGTCACACAATGGAAATGCTCGGGATCTACGCACGCATGACGGCCGCGACCGGCTTATAAGGACTAATGCCACGCTCCGGCTAGACAACGGCGGCCACCGGGTTGCCCTGTAATGGAAACCGACGACATCGTTGGCTAATGATTGTCTGAAAATTTACAACGCTCCGCGACAACACAGCCTTCGCTGCGCGATTTCGAAACGCGCGGTATCGGGCAGCGTCGGGGTACGCGCGTGTTTCGACGCGTTTATCGCCGCCAGTAAGCCCGAAGAAGCGTTTTTCGGTTGATAAGTGGCCACGCGTTTTACGTCTCTCGCGTCGACGCGAGATAAACGCAGCGTAATTCCGGCTGAGAGAGCTGGTAAACAGAAATGCATTCGGCGGGCCGCTGGCTCGTTTTTACGACGCCTTCGATAATTAAGAGCGGGACACCGGGGAGAAGCGAGGGCCGGTGGTAATTAGTTTTAACGAAGCCTTTTCGCCGGCTCGGAGGACTCGTCGCGAGAGAGAGAGAGGGCCTAACGGTTCGCTGTTTGCGCGCGGTCCCGAGACGCAGTAACGCGTTTTACGAACCGCGAAATGGTACTCGTAAACCGGAGTGCAACTGGTTTTGGAATTTTCGGACCGGCGGACGTTATCTGCCGGGCTCCCTGGGACCGCTTTTCCCCGGGGCCCGACAGGCTACTACTTCGCAGTACGAGAATCAGGTAAGTCGCTTGAACCGCGTCGTATCACGCGGACGCATGAATAATCGCGGCTGTATCACTGACTCATCCGCCAGTTCCATTATTCGTTTCCGTGCCTTCGCTGCCACGACTCTGCCCGCTCCGCTTCCACTCGCGCCGCGCGTTACGTCGGAGACGAAACGAAATCTCGCTGACATTCGAACGATAGTTCGAAATTTTCGACGTCGTCGCGATAACGATCGACGCGATCGATCGATCGATCCGTCAAAGAGATCCTCGCGCGATCGTGGGTTGGCAGAAACATTTAAACGGGCGGGTTTTTCGCGCGAGAGAAGCGGCGCGCACGTAAATCGAAGCCATGCGTGACAAAATAACAATTCCTCCGCGCCTCCGGCCGCCATTGTCTCGGGGACCGGTCGCGCGCGCGCCTGCGCACTCGCGCGGTTGCATCCTTGACATTTCGAGTAAACGTCCGCGCCGGAGCTCTCGCTCTCGCTCTCGCGCGTGCGCCGCCGCGCTCCGGCCACGCTCTCCCGAGGCTCTCTCTCGCTTGTGCAACACGAGCGCGCGCGCATCGGCCACACGTCGTCACCCGCGGGAACTCAGGCCTTTCCCGAAACCGATTTATGTAACGGGCCGCGGTAATTATCGGTCTACAGCCACGATTATTAGCGCGGATTCTGTCGCCGAGCGATTTACGAGCGCGTTAAACGTGACAAACGGCCAGCCTAATTCCGATCTGTGCCGCGGGCAAGTTCGCTTCGATTTCTTATCCGACTGCGCGCCGCCGATGCTATACTTTTCGCGCGTTTTCCAATCGATTCAAGGCGATCCGGCTTTCGCGTCGCTCTATCTCTCTCTCACTCTCTCTCTCTCTCAGCTTTGCGTCTCAGCCGATACCGCGCAGCCGAAAGCTCGAGACCTAGGTTGGTGGAGGAGCTCGGGACACGGTCGAGAGAGCTGCGCGTGGAGCGAAGAGGGGCCCGAGAAGAGGACGGCTCGCGCGTCCCATAAAAGCGGAGCGGGCAAAAAGTGCAGCGCGCACGTGGCCAACACCCGCATGCACGCCGCGTTCGCGGTCTCGCGGGATCCCCGTGCGTCGGGGCGGCGCTGCACGCGCGGTGCGGAGCGCCGGGACGGAGCGGAGGAAAAAGAGCGGCGCGAGGAGGGGCCTCGCGACGAGTATATAAGGAACGGGAGGTCGGGACGGGTCGGTGGAGACGTTTAGAGGAAAAAAGGACGGGGTTCGCGAGAGGAATGCGCGGCGAGGGAAAAAGAAGAAGGTTGCAACGCGAGAGATAGAGTCGCGGAGATAACGCGCGGTGAAAAAAGGGAAGCGGAGGAAGGAAAAACAGGAAGACGGGGAGAAAAAAGAAGGAAAGGAGAGAAATTCGGTGCAGCGAGAACACGCGAGAGACAATGTGCGCTATGTAGGCGCGTTATGTCAAAGAGCCGGGAGGAGAGGCGCGGAAAAGGGCGGAGAGTGGGAGCAGATCGAGCGCTGGCAGCATATGCGAGCACGTGACTCACATGGAGCGCCCTTTGTACGCGTAAGTGCAACGCAACTCGTTACAGTATACGTGTAACGTCAACCCTAGCAGCGCTCACGCGATCTGCCGCGCGGATGTGTGCGTAGGTGCGAGCGAGCGTGTGCGCGACGCCGTACGTGAGCCGTGGTGAACGCTCAACTGCACAAAGAACCCCTCTCAAGGCCGCCGCAGTCGCGACGCACACCGGCCAAACTCTCTCGCGTCCGCGCGCGCGCGCGCGTACCGACGCTAGCGGAGAGAAACAGTCGCGAGCGGTGTCAAACGTATACGGGCGCGCGCGCGCTCACTCTCGGCGCAGTGGTTTTTATCTCGCGCCACGCTTTTGCCACATTTCAGAGACAATGAGTCGCGGAACAGTCGAACTGCGTCGTTGCTTGCGACCACTCGGTTCGAGAACTCATTTTCCCACCGTTCGATAGTCTTTCTCCAGAGTAACCGCAGCTGCGACGCGTTAGTTTCCTTCGCGACGCGCGTCGCGTACGGATTCGCGTCGGATTATCCGGATCCCGTTCGAGGGTTCGATACGCCGAAGCGTCTACCTAGAGAAATGAGTCATCGAGTCCGCGCGAAACTCTCGGGTACACACACAATGGCCGCGTTCGTCGTTCGGTAATAGAAAATATCGCCGACCGGACCCATTCGAGGGAACCGAAGTCGTAAATACGCGATGATTGCCCCAGGATGTGGAGGATCGTTGGTGCAGCGTTCCTTAAATCGTGCCACGGCGAACGCCTCGAGCAAGTGCGACGGATTTTCTGCGTGTTGCTCGAAACCGGCGCGAGGATCGCTTTCGAACGCTTCGCGGAAATCTCGTAAAAGCCTTCGCTCGGAGGACCGTCGATTTCCCCGCTTTCCCCCGTTTCCCTCTTCGCCCTTTCTTCCGCCTTGCCTAACACGGATCGAACGATCTCCTCGGAGCGATCTCCGATCGGCGGTGCCGCCGCGACGCCGCGATCTCGCGCAAGGATCGCTCGGCTCGGCATGGAAACGACCGAGAGAGATACGTTATCGCGATAGGGGCAACGGGAAAATGGTAAAAATGAGGGAACAAGGTTGCGCCACGACGCGGCCGGCCATCGATTTCCTACGACTATCTGATTACCCAATAAATTCTGTCCACCGGTTGGCCAGAGCTCGATCGGATTCTGCGGTGCAGAAGTCGTATCGAGGAAACGTTCCCGCGGCTCGCTCGACCGATTGATTACGCTCTTATTGACTACGTGACTCGCGATTTCGTTGTCGGCGGAATTAATCGAGGTTCGTAGCCGATTGGCCGGCTCTGTCTCTACGGGTATGCTGAAAATCTTTCTGCACGGACGACCGGGAAATTTGTAGCGACGTAGCCAGCCGAACAATGGCCGCGTTTCTTGCTCCCCAGCCATCGAGATTTCGACCAATTAGCAACCATTCTGCTTATCATTCCGTTCTTATGGAACGCGCATTCGACTGCGAATAAACAACCGATTAACATTGCCGATAATCTCGTCCAACGATCGCCAAGATGACTTTGCTCGAAATTTCCTCCCGGTTTCGCGACTTTCTCGCCGAATGCAAGTCGAAACTATCAAAGAAGAACCCAAACGAATCTAGCGGGTAATAGTATAGCAATTTCTCTGAGAAAAAGGTCCGCGGTTCTCGCAAGGTTTGCAACGCGCAGATGCAGCGTGGAACGACCGACCCAACGACTCTATTTCCATCAGCCAGCGACACGGCGATGCACGGCTTCCGTTAGCAGCGTAATCGCTAAGAAGCTGCACATCGCTGATTACATCGTTAGCCGGCGAGTCGCTCGTTACGTTTTACAAACCACCGCAAGTCGGTCACGTCTCGCCACCGTTATTCCACGATTATAATTACAAGCAAATCGAGGTCCCCTCCTCCCCTGCCTCTCTCCCTCTCTTTCCGTTACATCGCGGCTAATAATCGGCCGGGTATCGCGCGGAGTTGAGCCGCGAGCGGAAATCGATTCCACCGCGAGTTGATGGGACCGAGGATTCCGCGAGCGAAATCGACGCCACTAAGAGAAGGGTATACGCGATTAGAGAAGTCAGTGTGATGTTTTGGTTTGCCATCTCTAACTTTCGACAGAAATTCAACGGAGAACGACTTCTAGCCGGAGAAACAAAGAACTGGTTTCGCGAGAAAGCTCGAAACGTGTATTCGCTTGCGATATAGTCCGTGTTTTTCGTTGCCTTAGACGTAAACAGCGTCGACGTCGCGATAACGTCTGGCGGACGCGTCCCTATGAATATTAATTCGGCCGATAATCGAGTGGACACGCGCGAGGCGGAACTCGGAGAACTCGCGAGCGTCTCCGAGGTAATTAGAAGGAGATATTGTTCGGAGACTGCGGCAATCAGGGTGCAATCGTGGCGAGGGTGCAATCGGGGTGTGCAGTTCGGCGGAGCCCAGGAGGAAAAGCGACGGCCGATCTTCACGCTCGATAACATCGCGATGACGAGAGGCGATAAGCGGACCTGCGCCGCGAAGGGTCGAGGTAATCGAAGGAAAAGGGTTGTCGGGCAGATAAAATCAGCCGAATTTCATGTACGGCCGGAGACGCGTGCTCGAGCCGCCTACGAAGAATACGCTCAGGGGAGCGTAAAAATGTATAACACCGCCTCGTCTCGATGAATATTAATGATTCACGGGCCCGGCCGGAGAGCGGCGCGCGCGCCACCGCCTCCTAAATCCGTGAAAAGCACGCGGCGAGCTGTACAATTAGAGTTTTAATTAAAAACGACGCGGCGCCACGGATAAGAATCGACCTGACGAGGTGGACGTTAATTGGCCGGAACCGCGAGCAACCGGCTTGTTAAGTCGAAAACAATCCGTGACGAGGAAACCATCCACCCGATGTTTATTACGTCGACGAATGAAGACGGATATTGCCGATTAGACGAGGACGCCAGGAGCGTTCGATTAAATTCCACGGATAATTAACCGGGCAAATTTTGCCCCGTTTTTACCACGCGATCGCGATTAAATTACACGGAGAATTTCGAAGAGGAAACAGAATTTAAACACGTTACTTCCTCTTTCCCGATTCTTTTAATTTCTCCAACACTTTAACGGATTCTTCGAAACAAATTTACCGCGACTCGTTTTATCGTCCGAGAAAAGACGAACAAGTTTCCTCCGTGCATTAATAAACACGTTTCCACGACTGCACTTAGCGTTACCGATTCGATTCACACGAAGCTAACCCACTTCGAGGACTAACGCGTGCCGCGATCAACAAGAAAAAAGGGCAGAGGTGAAAATCGAATAAGCCTGGTTCTGACAAGGAAGACGCGGCATTGTTCGCTCGACGCGAAGATAAAGCGCGGCTCACCGGTGACGATAACGAACCATCAACGTAGACGAGCAGAGCGGGGAAAGAAAGAAAGAGGGGAGGAAAGCTGGGAGAGAAAAAGGACGGTAGGATGAATATTTTAAGGGCTCCGGCAATAACGGCCGGCTAGCCGGATGAATGGAAGGAGACGGCCATCGAGGACCGGACAATCGGCAATGACGAATTCCTTTCAATATTTCATCAGGTCTATAGACTACGGTCGCTGCTCTCGTTCCTCGTCTTCCCGATCGATCGTCTTCGGCACTTCCGCTGGGAAAACCGTGACGAGGCCAATTCACCGCGGAACGATCGCGCTGGGACTCACCGATCGGATTCGATCCTCGAGCAGCGTCTCGACGGAAATTTCCACGATGGGAGAGGACCGTTCCGAGGAAACGGAGAAATTTCACTCCGGGTTCCGAGTACTTGCCATTTCGCGGGATTTCCTCGATAGATTCGAGACTCGTCGAGGAAGGAAAGGGGAAAGATCGAGAGAAACTCGCTCTGAAATTCGGCGTCGCGACGAAGTAACGTAATACGAAGTTGTTCAACGTCGAAGGGCTATCGTTTCACAGACGTCACCCGATCTTTCTTTTACCGAGAAATTTAAACGGCTGCGATTAGAGCGATCGCGGGGACGTTCGATTGGGCGTTATCGTATCGGGGCATGAGAATGGGGCGTCACGGGTCGCGCGATGGCAGCGCCGCGGCGGGGTACGTCGCGGCGCGTTATCCTTGGTCGCGCTGCCGCCAGGGGGACGGGAGAGATCGAAGGAGATCGAAGGAGAGATCGGTGGAGATCGAAAGAGGCGAACGAGAGGGAAAACGGTGAGGCGGAAGGGAAAAGAAGGCAGCGCGATCGGGTAACGCGCGTAATCGTTATTACCGTGGTGGCGTTTACGCGAGCACGATGACGAGGTGGAAGTTTTCTGCAAATGTCACGGGAGAAGACTCGAACGGGGCTGGCCACAGCTGTTTCTATAAATAACCAACCCCGACTCGATGCAACAGCGCGATCGCGGCCCGCCAGATTCTGCATCTTCTCTCTCGAAACCGCGCCGCGGCAAACTATGGTTATTGACCCTCACACACGCGGCCGCCCGCCAACTATTTTCGTTTGGAAAATAGCGAACCGGGGTATAATTCAGCCTCGTAATAAGAATTCCGCCCGACTCTCCCTCCGTTCAGTTCCGACCTGCCGTCTCTCTGCTAAGGATCCCTGAGTCCCAAAGTCCAGCGGAGATTTCCACGGTGGAAATTTCGAAAATCCGACGCGTCGCGGACACACGCGGGACCCGGGCCGCGTGGAAGGGACCTGGTTTCGACGAACCGGACGTTTCGAGGAACGTTGCGTCACTGCGAAACAACGGTAGCACACCAGCGACGACCGGATGCAATTTGCGGTTTCTTTCGGGACACTTGCACGCGCTGGCCGGCGAGATCAAAGGCTCGTTAGCGACGTATTGCCGTGAAACTGCGGCAAAATGGATTCAGAATGCTATCCGACGACGTTTCCTCTCGGTTAATCGCGCGCGTTTCCAGCGGCCAGGGTGCACTGACCTTCGATCACAAGCGTTTTATAGGAGGTAGTAATATGAAATTACGGTTGCCCCGACTGTGACTCGAGTACTCTCTCGCGGATAATCCTAAACCGGGCTCTGTCTTGAACTAATTTGCAATTTATCACCTCTCTTTTATCTCTACTGCCGATAAAACCGTGCGCCTCGTCTGCCTCGTCGTTACGACTGCCCGAAGAAACAAGAGCGATAAACGATTCGCTCGTTCGAAAGAGTCGGCCCGAAAGAAAAGGGAACGGATCGAATCCTAGAGAAAGGAAGGATATTCCGAAAACCGTGAGAGGCCGAGGGAATAAAATTTTCTCCACTAACCTCGAATTTTCGAAATCTCGAAGTACGCCTCGGTGGATGTACGCGCGAGAGGAGACCCCGGAACCTCTTCGGGGCCCGATTCGAAAGCGCGTGAGATATGGTATCGAGGCACTCGTCCGGCAATCGTCGCGGCACGGTGCACGTTCGATACTGCAATCTCTGCTGGACGATCGACATCCGAGATTCGGGGAACGAGCCGTTGCATCGCGTTTTATGGCGCGTTTTACTCCGGTGTGCCTGACCATCGGTCTTCTCTCCTCTCTTTCCCTCCCTGTCTCTCTCCTCCTACTCTCCTGTCGATCCGACCGACCGTCTCTTTCGCCGTAAAGGAGGCTCGGGCAGCGGTGCAGGGTCATGGCCGGACATCGTCTGCCATACTCTCGCCTCTACACCCACGCTACATCTGTTATACTCGCCCCCTTTCGCTCGCTGCACCCTCGTAAAGCCGCGTTTCATTATGCGCCGAATATAAGTTACCGCAATTTACGCCTCTGGCTCGATCCTTTTTCTCTTTCTCTCTTTCTCTGCTTTCTCGGTTCCTTTGCGAGTCTATTGCGCGTTGCATTCAACGCGAATTTTCGCGACTAGAGGGGTCACCTCTACGAAGGGAGAAATTAGAAAATCGCTAGACAAGAAGAAAAGGTGAAATAGAATCGAGTTAGATAGCAGAAGTAGATATCGCGCGAAGCAAAGAAGTTTGTTGGCAGATTTCGAGGTGGAGAGAAGTTTGAAGAGAAGAGACTCGTCGAATGGAAGAAGCAAGGACGTTGAAACGCGAAATGGAATTAATCACGCGATGACACGCTAGTCTCGCGGCCTACGTGTCCTTTTTCTCTGCGGCGTGCGCGGAATCACGGGAGAAGGTGTCGAGATATCTCGCGAGCATCGCGATGGACCGGGATTTTTCGACGCTGACTCACGGGACAACGACCGCTGTCAAATGTATCAGAATTTTCGACAAATCGCGCAACACCGAGTCAACGACCCGCACCAGACGAACCGAGCGTACTTTCCCCGATTCTACGCCGCTTCGAATTCTCGTTTCCGTAGCTTTCGATACTTTTTCTTCCTTTTCTAGCCTTTCTTCCCGGTGTTTTATCTTCCGCTGCTTTTTTCCCACCGTTCTCGTTCGAATCTCCGCGAATCGACTCGGAAACGACCGGCGATCGAGGAAATTTCGGAAACGCTTGACGAGCGATTCACCGCGAGAAATAGTCGGTTGTTTCTAGAAGAAAAGTGGACGCGGAGCGTCGTTATTCGACTGGAAAGCGATCCGCGTTGCAGCGCGCGACAACCACGTGTTGCATTTCTAGTCGATACGCAGCGTGCTGTCCTACTCTCTCGAGAGCGTTCTGTGCGTGTGAGTGGGAATGAATTGCGTCTCACGCATTATCAATTTCAGCGTATACAAAGTTTATTGAAAGTAACAATTCTTCATATGTGCATACAAAGTGTGTAAAAAAAGAGAAGAGGTAACAAAAGTGGTAGACATGGCGTAATAAATAAATAAATAAATAGTTACAGAGAGACAACCGCGTCATGGTGGCATAAGCCAAGAAGATATAAAACATCTTTATAGTGCTTATAGAGCTCCCTACGTCGAAGCGCAGCTTCGTATAAAACGAGAAGAACGTCGAGCGATCGTTCGTTTCTTTTTTTCTTTTTTCTCCTTTCCGCTTAGAGTCTCGAGTGACTATTGTTCTACAATTTGATATTTCTCTCGACTAGACCCACGGAAGCCCCGTGGATGGGAAAAACCGTCTCGCGGACGGCGTGCTGGCGCATTACCCGTGTCTTCTACTGTACATCCCTTGGTGAAATGCCGTCGGGAGGGTATCGTAGCGAGAACGCGCAGACCCAGTGGATACATCCTAGTCATGGAACCGGAGTCAGATGGCAAAAGAAAGAAAAGCGCGGTTCATGCACGTGACAACGAACCACATGACCACGCAGAGTACGATGGTCGAGTACACGTTCAATTCTGTTGAAACAGACTCAGATATTTCACGCGACGGATCACACAGATCAGACAGACGGATAGACAGACAGACAGACAGATAGACAGACAGAAAGGACAGGTCGTTCATCGCGGTGGATAGCCCGAGAGGAGAGCAAGGATTCGGAGGAGAATATTGAGATAGGCGATAACGAGTGTTAAAAAGCCGTTGAACTCACGATTTCGTGACGGATGCTGGGCGTTCCGGCTTCGGAGGACCTGTTGCAGGGCAGCGTACAGGTCGAGCATCAGTTGCTCCAGCTGCTGTCCCTGAGCCTCCGCTTCGTCGTTGGACGGCAAAACGAACGGAATCGCCATTTCTCGATGCCTCGTGGCAGGTGCACTGAGTTTCTTTGCTGCTCTCTTTTTGTCCGCACTGTAATCGAACCAATGTTCGTGGATCAAGCACTACCACTTTGTTTTTTTTTTCTATCGGCCTCTCTCTCTATNATTTCTCGATGCCTCGTGGCAGGTGCACTGAGTTTCTTTGCTGCTCTCTTTTTGTCCGCACTGTAATCGAACCAATGTCCGTGGATCAAGCACTACCACTTTGTTTTTTTTTCTATCGGCCTCTCTCTCTCTATATATATCTCTCTTTTTATTTCTCTTCTCTACTCTCGATCCGATCCTCTGTTTTCCTCGCACGCACGGGAACCGTCGATGCGAGAGCGAAAGAGCGACGGAGAGCGCGTGTGCGAATTTCCCGGCTGGACGCGGAGCGTATTTTCGCGACGACACACGTGACCTGTAGCTGGAACGGCGCACGCTCGATGCTCGTCGCCGCGGTTACGAAGGCTCGCTGCTTGCTCGCTCTCTATCGTGGTCGCGGCCGATTGTCCGCAGAGAAAACGCACGTGGCCAGCGTGGAACCGAACCGCGCCAACCAACAGTCGACGCGAGAATTACGAGGCACGGATGTACGCAGCGATCGGTCAGCGGAACGAATACGCGGCACACGATCGTTGACTCTATCAACCCAACGATCCTCTCTCCCCTCGACGCGTGTCTCTCAATCACGACGTCTGAAACGTCTGTAAGGTGGATCCTCGAATGGATCACTTTCCATGGGTGGGATATTGTTCGTAACTGCGATCGAACCCCGTTAAACGGACGGCGGGGGAGAGATGCACTGGAACGCAAATCGGAGAGCAGCGGGACAGAGAGACGGTGGCGCGAGACCGCTCGGCTCGACGATCTCCACCGAGATGACAGTTCGAAAACGTCCCGCGGGACGATGGCACAAAGTTCAATGTCCTCTCCGGTCGAAAGTACGACACACGACGATGCACTGAGAGTCTACTTGGCAAAAGCGTCGGTCCGCTTACACAGAGCACAAACGGGGTATATAGATCGGCGCGAGAGGCAGGGAAACGACGTGGTTTTCTCTCCTTGCCCTCTTCGTCCTTTCGTTTCGTTCGTTTCTCCGTTCTTTCGATTCCCACGCACGCACACGGCCGCTGGTCAGAACACGTTGCGTCTCGCGACTATCACACGTGTGAACGTAGCAAAAGTGGAAGAGAGAAGGTAAAGCGACACGAGAACTCTCGACTGAGCTTAGGTAACGAGAAACACGTCTACACTCCTCGAGGTCTGGCGTGGTAATGATTCTGTGCTTTCGTTTCAGCCACTCGGCCCGCACGTTCTGCCGCGCGGCGGCAACCGACTCCCCCC
>NIJG01000007.1:1307176-1329799 GCA_002201625.1 Euglossa dilemma
GCGCCCGGAGAATGTGTGCGTGCGCGCTGCGCCGATGTGTTCGCCTCGTGTGCTTGCGCGTGGTCCGCGGCGTTGTAAATTTACTGGTTAGGGTCAAGTAGGGTAAAAAGATGGAAGGAAAATCAAAACTTTCGAAACCGAGCGGCGCGCGGTGGCATCGCGTCCCGTACGACACAGCGCACAGCTGGTTCAAACGAAAAGATTTCGCACGCGTATCGTCCCTTCGGATTTCCGACTCTTCTTAACCTCCTCGCCTTTCTTTCGTTCCTTTATTTATCCCGGTTTCGCGTGTTAATCGCGAGGTAAGAAAAAAGATATATTCTCTCAAGGATAAGAGATTTTCCTTTCGAGCATCCAACGCGCGGCGAAACGCTCGCGAGGGCATAGCGAAGCAAAGCGTGTAGCATGTAGCAATGAGATCTCGAGGGAAGAGAGAGAGTGAGAGGGAACCCACACGAACGTGCGGCACGCTTGTATGCGCTTCGCAGCGGTTCGTAGAGGCGCGCGTATGACACGACCGAGCGACACCCGAGCGTAACTGCGTAGTTTCTGCGAGCAACTTCACGGGGGTAGTTGAAGCAGTTTCGCCGATACCGCCGTTCTCGGCCAGCGAAATTATAGACTAGGAAAAGTTTATCGGTACCCGTTTGTGTTCTCGTCGTCGGCTAGCTCCAATGACATCCTCGTCTGCGTATCGTTTGCCAAATTAGACGCTTCGTCGCGTCACTCTCTCTCTATCTCTACTCTTTCCCGGAGTAATCGTTCGATTGCCCCGACGTCGAACCGCGACGTCGCGCGATAAATATAAAACCACCGACGCCCGGACTCGTGGCGAATAAATCAAACGTCCGGCGGCGTTTTAATTTCCCGATAATTTGCGGAAATCATCCGACCGGGATATTCATGGCATCGTGATACTTGGCTAAGTGACAATTTTTTCTCCGGCCAATGAATGGGTAAACAGGAGGAGAAACAAGAATACAATGTGCTCCTACTGCGAACGCTGATTCACAATGCATACGATGCATCCAGCGCTTACTAGCCGTACAATGAAGCCACATAAATAAGTATCGGCATATTACTCTGTGCGGGGACAATGGGATTAAAAAACAAAACGGAGAAAAAAGGGGGGAGGGCAGGAGGTTCGAATAGCCATATAACGGAATGCTTTACGAGACCAAATCGTATATTTTCGTATTCAAACTGTATCGCTTTATTTCTGCCATATCGACTGGGTACAATGCTAAACGTGTAACGACTATAAACTACTCCTTAATTCGTCGCAAAAAGGAGAGACCGAGGGAACTGGAAAGAAAAGAGATTAAAAGTCAGACGTTTTCTCCATGCAGACCGTCGATAAACAATTATCCATAGCTAATTACGCAGGCACGCAAAGGAAACAACCGTGCTAGTTACATTGCCGCATCTTCTTGGCTATCTCCACGGGATCCTCCGAGATCGTTTCTTTCCGCTCAACTTTACAGAATTACGCGGTAGCTCTCGCCTGTGTACCGAATAATCATTTTTCGCCATTCGACTTGCAAATCCCCGCGTCCTCGCGAGACAAAGAGCCGCGCGAAAGCGAGGAACACGCGGGGTATACGTACACGCATTATCCTAAGTACGATGCACCGATTCCAGCACGATCCGAGCGTGCGAGTCACTCGAATCGAGCAACGATCGAGGACTATCTGCATTCACCGGGGCAGGTTGACGACAAGGCACAAGAGGAGAATAGATTAATGGCGGGAACGGCGCCGAGAGACATTGTCATTGGATATCGGAGGAGAGTGAGCGAGAGGAGGCGAGGAGGCGAAAGAGAGAGAAAGGGAGAGGGAGAGAGAGAGTTAAAGGCCAGGTGAATCCTGCGTGTATCGGGGATGGCGTTACAGAGAGATGACATTACCGCCGCGGACGATAGAAACTGGAGTCGACGCGGAGAGACGCGGAGAGGAGCGGAGAGGCCCATCCCGATGCAGAATGCCACATCGATATCGACAGATCGATCCTTAATCCCGGCCAGAGTCGGTAGGCAGCAATTTCACGCGCGCAACAGCCTAGGCAGATGCACTTGCAGCGCCGTTAATCAAATTCGCCTGCGCGCACGTAGAAAGATATTAATTGACTGGATCGGCGGAACGTCGATCCGGAACGCGAGCACGAACTACTTTTCCACGTCGCGCACCGTCCATTCGTCTGTCCGTCCGTTCGCTGATTTATGACTCGCGCGCAGATTAGATTTTATTGGGGTCTTAATTAGCCGGTAATGCCGGGACGCGGCTACCGAGTTACCTTCCTAACGCGATTGCCATCGTTTCTTTCGTTCCAGCGACGCGGCCGCGATCCAGAGGAAAACCCCCCGTGCCCCGATCGGCAGCTCCGTTCCCCGATAGAACCGTAATACGAATATCATCGAGCGTTAACGATAGGTACGTGATGCAATAGAGGTACTAACGTTCTGGATTCGGACGATATCCTTCTCCTCTTCTTCCCTTGGGCACAAATTTCTCGAGCAAGATCGGATACCGTTCCACGCTCCAAATCTGTTGTTCGCGTACGAAGGAAATAGGAGAAAAAGAAAGTAATTATTTAGCGTACTAGAGAAACAGGTTAAATCGTTAGCTTAAGCGTTACTGACTTACGCGAAAGTAAGCGATAAGACTGCTTTATGTAGCCGTGTTCCAAACACTTGGATCTCTACTAATGCGGACCCCTACTCACCGCTGCCTTATAAGGAAGTGGAACTTATCTTATCAATTTCAATAGAAGTCTTTATCGATCGTCACCAACTCCACGGTATGAGTAAATAAAGAAGCAATTACTTTACTGCTGTTTGTACAAATAAAAATTTCTCCTCGATCCGTCGAAGTTCGTGCCGAATTGCGTACACCCCGAGTTGGCCCAGTGCGACGAACTTTAGGTTCGAAGCTTAGAAAGCTTCCCCTACTCGGTCGTCCGAACGCGAAGTCAGTTTTCATTTGTTTCTTGGGAGATGCATAGTGTCAGTGACAGTATACGGTGTGGTGGGAAATGGCGTTAGCTCTCTCTAACCTATCCCCGTCTCTCACAATTTACGCCAATGGTGGGGAATGGCGTGATCTCTTTCTAACCTATCCCTGTCTCTCACAATTGACCACGGCGGTGGGGACCTACGTTCGTCTCTCTCTAACCTATCTCCCTGTCTCTCGCGATTGACCACCGTGGTGGGAGACTAAACGGTGCGAGGGACCCCTTTCGTGAACAGGCCTGCCTTAGGTTCTTTCCCCGATTAGATGCTTTCCACACCTGATCTTCATCACCCTATCTCCTATCGAACAATGCGATACTTCAAATCCAGCTCCTCGTGCTAGTCGTTAACGTTCGCGCGATACGCTACTCCATTCTGCCCCCCGCAATCGTTTTGTCACGCGATTACGAAAACTCTCTGGTCGCGGAATTGTTTCGGATTTCGACGCGGGGCCCGATCGGAATTATCGACGGAGTCTCGGTCGAATCGTTCCGAGAATCGTTCTTAGGATCGTTTCTACCCTCGGCGAACTCCCAAGGAGTCGTAATCGTGCAAGGAATCGCGCGATCCGCGCCACAGCGGCCATGTTTGTTCCTCCTCGGCGATTCGCATCGTCTAACCACCCCTGCCGGTGATCAACGTTAACGACCGAGGAGTTTAGCGGGTCGGAAGTGGCTCTCTGTCCCCGGTGGCCCGGCCACGGGGTCTTTCGTTTTATTTCCACGGAAAGCATTGAATCGGTTCCTGGCCGGTAGCGGCGAGATTTAAAACCGGTAGCACCGTATGCGCCGACCGGATTGTATATTTTTAGAACGACCGGCGTCCTCGCGTGGGCGGACACGCTGGTCACCGGTCCAGGAACCTGCGCCGCGTTGTTTCCACCGGGCACGATGATCCCCTTTTGTCGGCGGATCACGCTCCTCGCGGATTTCTCGCCGATCGTTCCTCCGCCAACGTGGCGTGAAGCGGGGATAATTCGCTGGCATTTAGGAGAACGCCATCGGTCCCCATTTCCGAGCAAAAGTTCCCCGTTTTGTCACCGCGTACCCCTCTGATTTCGAAATCTCTATATACCGAAAAGGGTTCGCGATTTAAATTAATTTCCGAGAAGAAAATTCGCGAGACCAACCGCGCGTTTCCATCTATATTTCCTCGTTTCCTTTTCGGACTTTATCCCGATTTGCGAGGAGAAATTCCCCATTTTGTCGTCCCGATCCCCTCCGATTTCGAAGACTACGCAAAGGTTTGCGATTTAAATTAATTTCCGAGCAGAAAACTCGCGAGACCAACCGCGCGTTTCCCTCTATCTTTCCTCGTTTCCTTTTCGGACTTTATAACAATTGCGTAATCCTAAGGTATTACCAATCGCAATCGAAATTTTATTCTCGTCACTGACAACTTCCCCGAATTTTCGAGCGTTCNCGAGCAGAAAATTCGCGAGACCAACCGCGCGTTTCCCTCTATATTTCCTCGTTTCCTTTTCGGACTTTATCCCGATTTGCGAGGAGAAATTCCCCATTTTGTCGTCCCGATCCCCTCCGATTTCGATGACTACGCAAAGGCTTGCGATTTAAATTAATTTCCGAGCAGAAAATTTGCGAGGCCTACCGCGCATTTCTCTCGCCTCGTTTCCTTTTAGGACTTTGTACGCGTAACAATTGCATAATCCTAAGGTATTACCAATCGCAATCGAAATTTTATTCTCGTCACTGACAACTTCCCCGAATTTTCGAGCGTTCGGAAGCTTAACGATGACTCTTCGATTCTCGTGTGTAAATTCTTCCCAGAGATTACACGCGCGACTGACATAATCAGTGGATACGTAACGAGACGAAATAGAGGAGATAAGGGGATACGTATTCGGCGTGATTATGGTAACCCATCGATAACGACGCGTAACGTCATAGTTTTCGAAACGAGATTCGGCGATAAACCGACACTGTGCCTGACCACTCGCGACGAGATACGAAAACGTAGTTTTCGGCTGTGCCGTAATGTTTCAGATACGCTGTTACCGTTCTGCACGAGGTTAACAGCGAGAGCAACGTTATTAAACGACGGTCGTACCGAGTGTCAGGCAAAAACTCGCCAGTTGGACGAGTAATTGGCCGCGATGCAAGGATACGAATGAAAGTTCCCGGCGAGGTCGTCGAAGGCGGACAGGGTCAGGAAAAATCGTGGACGAGAGTCGTTTTAATTGTACCGTAACATTTTCCACACTAGCGTATTTTCTACCGGCTTTTTCTACCTTATTATCGGGTATTAATGCTGAACCTAGCTTACGTTAATGTTTCTAAACATTGACCAGGAATTTCGCGATTCTACGCTCTAGCATTGAACACCTGCGTATATGTGTTTTTCGATACAAGTATCGGTTTCGGTGTAAGCCTTCGAAAACTTTTCCATCTTTGCATACGTCGTTTATTTATCGAGTCATGATAGGCTTAGCGTCGAGTAATCCAATGTTAAATCTCTGTTGAATCACTGATTTTTTCCCGAGTGTCACAGCTCTGACGCAAGTTCCGCGAGAGTTTTATCGCTTTAGCATAAAGAATTCTTTCTCGCTCGCAGAGGTAAGAATCATTCTTACCTTTGATTATTCGTCTCGTTGCACACCGAAGTCCACGGATAAACTGGCATCGACTGGCGAAACGAGGGAACGAAAACTCACATCCGAAAGCTGACTCAACTTATCGCGTCGATGTTACGAATTGCATTTCTTATCATTTTTTATCGGGTCACCGGGTGCATTCACCCTTTCCCACCGGTTCGTCGAACCAGATTTATTGCTCGTTCTGTGCAAATGTCCGACCGGCGAGGAATTATTAAAACAGCGTTAACGACCTTACAGCAGCGCGTCGCGACGGCAAAGTCGGTAACCGAGGGCAGAAATGGAAAATAAAGGAGAAAAAGAATACTCGGCGCGTGTAACAATAGCCGGAAAACTGCGGCTGGAGAATTATGCTTCGTACGCGGACGAAGCTCTTGCCCCTTGCGCTCGCGACGCCACGTCGTCGCTTTTTCCTTCGTCGAATTCGCGATCCGACCTAAAAATCACACGTATCTCGCGCAAATACCGATCCTCGCCGATATCTTCTCAAATAAGCGAAACTTCCGGGTGTCGAAACAGGCGGATAAAAACGTTACAAAAGATCCGAACGTTCGCGCAGCCATCGTTGATCTCGACCAAGCTGTAATACCCGCGAGCGTGTAGAAGCGCAATTACGGTTTTCCCTGGTATTTTCGGCTCGTTTCCATGAAACACGCGACGCTCGTACGACGTCTCTGTTATCTCCGATAACGGAAGGATCGAGAAAGTATCTGGAAACCTCGGACGAATCGGATCGACGCCGAGCGATCTCGCGGAGAGGCCGCGCAGGTGCGAGGGCAACACTAATATCGGCAATTTTGTAATTCCGAAAGCGTGGACGCGGGAAAACGCGTAGCACCGAGGCAGCCCGAGTGAAAGAACTCCGCGTTCCGAGAAGTGCAACCGCGTCAGTCACGAAAGCACAGGGACACGTGCACGCGGGCACACGTAACGCGATGGGATTTCTCGATAAGAGAAACACCTCCGTGTCCGTGGAAATCGTTCCCCTCGCGGACTTTTCAACTTTCAGAACGATTTCCACGGCAAGCTCGACCGATCGGAGACGCTCGATCGCGATAGCGATAACGTTGCGTAACGCTGGCCACACTGTTTTGCTCCCTTTGTTCCGAGTTCGAGCGGAAAATTCGAGTAAAATTGTCCGCTCGTTGTTCACTCGAAACGTTTATTCCGTTTCCTTCTTGAAAAATTTCACGCCGTTTTAATCGCGTTATCGCGAATAATCTTCGATAAGCTTGTGAAAAGGCCTGTACAGTATCTTTATCGATTTCTTATTGCTTTTGAAACGGATATTTTTCATCATATTACTCGTTATTATAGTTATCTGTTATTAAATTAAATTACAAGTCTTTCGTATATTGCCGATAATGTAACCTTCCGTTTTAGTCGTTGACTCCTCGTTTCTGTAATCCCTTTGCTTACAATGTCGCGCGAGAACTCGTGGGTCGTAGATAGAGTGGAACGTAAACACGACTGGTCAGTGTTCGTGGTTAATTTTCGCCCATGTTTTCCTTCTGAATTGCGCGTTATTTTTCGACATATTGCCGTTCACCGTGGCATGCGTCATCGGAAGTTAAGGCAAGAAAAAAGAGATTTTGACGGAAGTAGATTCGGGACGAAATTGAGGACAGTTGCGTAACCGAGACGAAGATACTCGCGTTCCTTCCGTGACATGTGCTACTCCGTACGCGATGTTCGTAAATCGAAGAACGGAAATGCAGGGATCGCGAGGGTGTTTGCGGATGCGATAACGAGACGGCCGCAGAGGTCCGTGGCAACCGCAAAGCCAGCGTGTCTGTCGCTTTCCGTGCCGGCGACAGTGGCGATAAAACATCGAACCACGTTGTCGTCATCGCGATCCTCGTCATCCTTCTTAGACGTAGTTGCCAAGCGGAGCCGTGCTTTTGCGCGCAAAATTCCGCTTTCGACCGATCGGCCGTGGGTACCGGTTCTTTTCGCCACGCGCCGCGGAACCAATCGGGATCCTCGTAAACACGCCATGATCCGTTTAAAATTGCGGCTGGTCAGTGGCGTGACCGCGTGCCACGCTATCGATACCGGCTTTCCTTAGACTTCCTGATAACCGACGTTGATCAACGTCGCGCTGATACTCAGCGTAATATCGGAAGTTGCTAGTACTCGTGTTTAGATCTCTTCTTTCGTTACCGCCAGGCGTAGATAAATTAACGGATAAAATCGGCATTCTAACACGCAGCGCGATCGCGCGGCAGATAACTCGTTTTTCCTACTCGAGTGCCACTGGGTATTTTTCGCAGGAATTCACCAGATGGAAGAGGCGAACGGGAGAAATGCTAATAACCTTGGTCGAATAAGACATCGACGGACGAACCGAAAGGACTGTTTTAAGTGTCCACGATTTAGTCGGACCCGATATCTTCTCGGAAACTCGGATCGACGGGGAAAAGGTCGGTAAAAATTCAGGACGCGACGCGGTTACCGTGATCGGAATCCAGGTCGGATTCGACGAATTACGCTACCGTGAACCGCGAGTTGGCGCGGCTCAAGGTCGCGCGTAGCTGTTGACCGTTTTAAGCTTCCGAATTTTGTCACCTTCGACTTCGATCGCGGTCTGTGATACCGAGAATTCCTTATCGCTCGGAAAAGATATAAAGAAAAGAAAACAAAAGAAAAATGGAAAGTAAAGGGAAAAATGAGGCGAAAGAGAAGAAGGGCGGAGGTGGTCGAAATGAGAGCGACCGAATGCTTGTGAATTGCAGTTTTAAATTTCCGAATTTCGTCATCTTCGACTTCGACCCTTCGATCGCGGTCTGTGATGCCGAGAACTCCTTATCGCGCGGAAAAGATATAAAGAAAAGAAAACAAAAGAAAAATGGAATGTAAAGGGAAAAATGGGGCGAAGAAGAAGAAAGGCGGAGGTGGTCGAGATGAGAGCGACCGAATGTTCGGAAAATACAGTTTTAAGCTTCCGAATTTCGTCATCATCGACTTCGACCATTCGGTCTATGATACCCAGAACTCCTTATCTCTCAGAGAAGACGTAAAGAAAAGAAAAGAAAAGAAATGGAAAGTAAAGGGAAAAATGGGGCGAAAGAGAAGAAAGGCGGAGAAACTCGAAATGAGAACGAGCGAATGCTTGGGAATTACAATTTTAAGTTTCCGAATTTCGTCACCTTCGATTTCGATCCTTCGGGCGCGGTCTGTGATACCGGAAACTCCTTATCTCTCAGAGAAGACGTAAAGAAAAGAATAGAAAAAAAATGGAAAGTAAAGGGAAAAATGGGACGAAAGAGCAGAAAGGCGGAGGTGTTCGAGATGAGAGCGACCGAATGCTCGGAAAGTGAGTAAGCCCGACGAGCTCGCAGGTGCATGGACATGCATTCCCAGCTGCGAGGGCGTAATATGCAGGTAGACGCGCGGAAATCGTAGATAACCAGTCGACGTGGGGTATCATCAAGGTCCGATAGACAGGGATACAGTTCGTTTAGGCAAAACAAAAAGAGTATGATCAGCCGGGCTAATCGTGGGACACGCTGGCCTCCGACGATAACCTCGGAAGCCGGGAACCTGCGCTTGCAGGCTAATAAAACGGTATCGGTTTCAGATAGTGCCCGGCAGACTTGGTCGATCGCGTAACGCTGCAACCATGTCGATAAAATCGCGTCAAGCGTTTCCCCTCGGGATGCTCGGACTTTCCTCGCCTCGACTTAAGGGAAGAAACGCGAACTAGCGTGTCTCGACTGGACGATCACGCGGTGTCGTTTTCACGGAATTTCGCTAGCTGTCCTTGGGTCGTGGTGGCTATCGTCCGACCGCTAACGCGAAACGTCGCGAGTTCGCGGTACGTGTTTATTGTTTTCCAGCGATAGCGTGTTTTCGAGCGACCCGCGTTTCCACGAGGACAAAGCACGCGTAAAAGTCTCCGCTTTGTCGCGAGGTACGCTCCCTTGCAAGGTCTTGATGCGATTTTAACCGCGTAGAAAACTCCGATCCGCGAGAAGGATCGACGATCTCTTTAATCATCGCGGATCGCAAGTTTATCACTCGCGATCGATACAGAAGGAAGAAGAATTACTATGCGTGTAGTTACTCACCGTGGAGGAAGAGATTCGCCAAGGGAGAGTCGGATTGTCGCAGAAACGCAGCTGTACGTCGCGGACACTATCAACAGGTCCGGTTCGTCCGAATTAATCTGTGGTCCACGATGATTTAAGGAAAGCACTCACTCGGTGACTAATTTTCAAATTGTTCGTCGCGTCGGTGGCTAGCTTAATGTCGACGAGATTTATCGGCCGTGACGGAGGGGTCCGGGACACGTGGCTCCGCTTGTTTTCCACCAATCGGAGCCCGCTGCTACGAGTCTCGCTACGTTTTGCTTGGCCAATCCCGGTGTAACCTGCTCGCCGCCTCCGCCACCATTGGCAGATACCAGGCCGATGACTCGTGCGATCTTCAGCAAGAAACCAAACAGAATCTCTCGATCACCGGCGGCGCGCGCCGCTTGCTATCTAGCGCGTAAAAATTCGCGATCACCGGGGGGTGATGGCATCACCGTGGAATTCTCTTCTCGCAATTAGTCGACACCGGCATTTTTTCCGCCCGCCTGATACGCCACGCGTTTCACCTCGATCGCACCGACCACACGCTCGCGTTCTTATCTCGGTGTTTTTCCACCTGATGAATCCTATGCGCGACCATTTTCACCGAACCTTTGCCTTTTACGGAACTCGCGAGTCAAAATTAGCCTCTTCGAATCTTCCAGCTCTAACAAACCCTAACGATCATGCCAGGAACGACGTCGAGAACCGACGATCCCCAACGGAAGACAATCGGACAACGAAGTATCGAGGCGGTTACGTAACGCGGCTTATCTCGCTGCCGATTCGTTTATGCTTCCCATCGGATATCGCGGATCAAACACAGGTGACGACCTATCTAAATATCGGGCTCGAGGCGGCGTGTGGACGTGGACTGCGAGTGCAGGTAGTCTGACCGGGTCGCATTGTTTGTACGCGTACACAGAGCGGCCGGGTGTTTGCGACCATTGACTCATCAAGGCGAAAGCCATCGAAGGGATTCAGCGAAATATCAGGCAGGTTAGTCAGAAGCGAGATGAATCACGTGATTTTTCGAAAGAACAGGTTCGTGCCTAGCAACCGTCCAATCCCGGTCGGTTTTTAAGGCCCAGAAACACGGGTCCTAACCCGAGGGACCCTTCCTTCCGCCCCCCGGCCCCGGGCCGCCCCCGTCGCGCGATCCCGTCGAGTTAACTCGAACGCACTGTGACGGACCTTCCACCAGCAGGAAACGAACCCGATGACTCACCGTCTCGCTCCGAGGAAACGAAACGACGAACCGCGTGTATAGAAACTGGAACGCAACCAACTCTTACCGCACTTACGCGCATCGCATAATCTCGTTACCATGCCACTCGTCCTCGGCCACGCTCGGTCACGCGATCGGCCACCAAATTCCCGTGCATCGACCTTCCGCCATCGCGATAATCGCACGATCATTTCTGCAACCTGCTCGTTGATACCTTATCTGACACGACACGAGTTTCCACCCCTCGAATTTCCTTTTCTCGCTTTTCCTCCTTTTCGACGACGCGTGGCTTCTTGAAAGCGAAGCGCAGAGTAAGGAAATAATTAACAAAATTTGGAGATTAAAAATTCCCGATGGAAAGTCTATCTGCAGAGTTCCTTAACCCTGAAGTTCGCTCATAACCGAGAAAGAGAGACAAGAGTGTCTCTCTCCGCGGAAACGGCCGTCAGTTTCTGGTCGAGAAAATCCTCTGGGAAGTGCTACGACCCCGGGACGAAGTGGTTTTTGTTTGCTTAACAAGCGCGTTTCGTCGAAACCGGCCGGAAGCGACAGCCTCGCCGAATAATCTCGCAATAAGGCGTTTCTAATCGCCGCGCGATCTGCTCTGTCGGCGCGTTGGCGCGCCGCGTGGGATCTCGATTAATCGGCGAGGAAACGGGACGACGATTTTTTTCCATGCAGGATATGTCGGTGGAATCGGCCGCGATAGACGCGATAACGCGGCCCTTTTCCGCGAGACGAGCCGTCCTCGACCGGAAGCCGTGAGAAGAGGAAGGGCAAGCGGCTTAAATGCAAGCCGAGAGAATTTACCCGTTTATCAAAGGTTATGGGCATCGCCGTAACTCGCGCGATCTATCGTTGTAGCCAGGAGAAATTTCCACGTATTACGGTGCTCTCGCGTGCTACATCGACCTCGATCCTTTTTAATGGCTACCCCGTATGATTTAAATGCCTGACCGTGCCACCGGGAGTGGCTCGTGGACCTAGCCGAACGTTCGATCGCGACGCCAATTCGTAAATTCTTCTTGTTCCTGGTATATCTCGATCCGTGACGGTGTCTCGCGTTTCTTTCGAGATAGCTGTAATAGCTTATCTCGCGTTTGAGGAATACAACGAAGAAACATCATCCGGAATGGACGGATCGGCTCTGCGCCGTAATTTATTGCCTAGTCTTTTCGGGCCTTCCACGAAGAGGAATAAAAAAGAAGTAGACCGTAAAACTAACGGCTTACTAATTTACTTAAATTTTATTAGACGCCTGATCCGAGCAGACGAACCTTATCCGCCGAGTAATTTGCATAAAGCGTTACTTCGGCTGCCTGGAGTAACCGTGACAATCGGAACTTGGACTCTCTGTTCGCGAAATCTCCACGGTACCGAAAATTTCGTTACGCGTTCCGAGTAATTAACCATTCGGCGAACCCTCGAGGAGGATCGGAACGAGTGGGCCCGGTGCAACGAAAGCGATTAACGATTCGGGGAACCGGCGGTGCCGCGGAACCGCGGCGGAAAAAATGAGCGAGGGAAAAATGGCGCGACGAGAGGAGCCCTATGATCCTCGTCGATCGCGTGGAAAAAGTCGCGAGCAGAGAGAGATCCATAAATCGCTGCGACAGCGGCGCGACTCGCAGGCCGGACAGGCATAGAGAGCCAGACAGTCGCCAGGCAGACGGACACCAGACGGAGACGGTGAGACCGCTTTTTCCTTTTTTTCCACCTCTTTAAGGCGGGCCTTAATATTCTTATTGGGCATCGGCGGCGTCTCCGTCCTCAGCAGCCCGCTTCTTCTTATTTTCCCCGGGGCCCCCCGACCCCGCGACGGCTCCGTGCCGGGGCCCGGTTTCGAAATTGTACTTTTTACCCGGCGCGCGCGCGCGCACACACTCTAAACGACGCAAAACTCGCGCCAGTGTTTACGGCTACGTAACCGTGATTAAATTTAACCGCCTCTCCTTTCATAAATAATTCAGCTCGAAACTTCCACTCTGACATATTTATCCGAGCACTCGAACGATTCTATCGGTGGCAGGGATCGAGGGAAGAGGTCGGGGATCCAGAGGTTTCCCAGAGGCGAATAGGCGACAGAGAAGGAGGAAGAGGAGGCGGATGATGGTCGATCCGGTGCCACGAGGAGCGAGCGATTTCCAACGGCGCAAAAGACGCGCCCACACTTCCCTTTTGTCCTTTTTCTCGGCCGACCCGTGCATTATTTTCTTCCACAAGCCCGGTCCCGGATCGGACGAATGCACCTGCGAGTCGGAACAGGTCCCGGGCAGGTCCATCTGGCTCGGATTCCCCTGCTTCCACGCTTCTTACCTACCCCCCTCTGCTCCTTGCTCTCGTTTCACCCGAGTCTGTCATTTTTTCTCCAAAACAACCACTCCGATCCCCACGTGACCATTTTCTCCCGTTCTTTCTCCGTCTTCTTTCTCCGTTTTCTTCCCGACGCCAGTCCGCGTCGGGATAAACCCGACAGGCCGTGTTTACTCTCGATACCGTAATAATATTTCCCGCGCTCGATCGCTTGAAATTCAGGATCATCCGCTTTATTTCCCGTTACCGAGCCTGTTACATCGACATTAACGTTACCCCGTGGTTTCTTCGTTGCATTCCCCGACCGGGGTATCTCGAGATAAATATCGTTCCGCGGGATGAACCACCGAGGTTTAACGTCCAGGAATTTTTTCACGCTTCCGCGGCAACCGATGTGCAACCACGCGACTTCGTTTACGAAATCTCCGCGCGGAATAGCTCTCCGGTTAGTAATCTGCGCTTATCTCCCCCGTAATCGCGCACCAGTTTCGTAATCGTTGATATCCGCAACCTTGACTCGCGAGCCTCGAGTCGCGGAAAAGGAGAAATTCGGCCAGGAGGAAATGTGCAACGATGTAAGGTCGCTGAGATAGAGTAGATGCGCGGATAACGGTGTAAGTTTCCGTTCGCGAAGATCGCGGTAGTCGATGACGAGGAACAACGTCGCGACGCTTGGCCACGGTGGAAAATGGGTCGCGTGACCTATGGAGAAATCACGTCCGCACCCTTGTCGCTGGTAAGAACGGGACAAATGTCCCGGCAACTCGTTAGCTGAGGAATAACCCGGCTCGGGGCATCAGTCAACGAGCGGACCAGCCTTCCAGCCTTTACACGCTTTCGATTTTTTTCCTCGCCTCCTGGCTCCACCCTCGAGCCGGTTCACGCGACCAGTCGAGGGATGAACACACTTGTGTAAACGTGACCCGAGGAGAGGAGAGATGACCAGAGGGAAACAGGAGAGCGCAGTGTCCCCTTGCAGAGGAAGGAGAAGGAGAAGGAGGACACTCGAGGTAGATTTGGTGGCGGTAAAAGCTGAAGGATCGTCTGGAGCTGGCGGTTTCACATCTGGCCTTGCCTTTTCTCCCTTCGTTTTCGTAGGATCCGGCCGTGAAAAGATCCGCGCCGCGTCACGTAATAAATGGCATGGGGCCCCGAAAACTGGTCCCTCTCCGCGCCGTGGCCCCTATCTTTATGGGATCTCCTCGTGAAGGTGGACAAAAAGGCTCCTCCCCACCCTCCGTGCCGGAGGGGACCCGGCTTCCTGGAATTCGTCGAGGTTTTCTGGGACTTTCGGGCCCCTTACCGCGAACCACCTTCGCTTCCAGGCTCCTCGTTTCTTTTCCAACGCGGGAAAAGTCATCGCCGAACGTCTCGGCCGTTCTCCGAACCTCCGACCGACGTCCGTCGTCGTTCGTACGAGTATATCGTGACAGGTGACAGGGTTTCGTGGAAAAACCGCGCGGACAGAGCGGAGAGAAACGAGAGACGAGCTAGGAACGACCCCGTGGTCGTTGCTTCTCCACGTGAACTCCCGGCTACTCGTCTTTCGGGATGATTAATGAATTCGGTTGGAGGCTGTTCGCCGATGGTTTCCAAGTTGATTTTTCATCGGTCGAACGGAACGACGCTGGACCGTGAGTCGACGGCAGCTACGTAGAGACACGGAGATGAAATCTCCGTGCAATTTCTCCATGCAAATGTTATCTCTCTTATCTCTTCGCGCTCGAAATTCCTCGCGTCCTCTCCGCGCGAGAGTCGTTTGTCCGAGATCGTTCGGAAACGTCGGGTTTCCTGGGCCCTCGATGACTAGACTCGAATAAATCATCGGTTAAATTCAGGCTAGAGGAAAAATTAGGCCAACGTAGGGTTGGACGTCCTAGAGGGGACGAGACGGCGACGTTCCCGGTAACCTTGGCGCGTCGCGACCGCGAGGAAAAGAAGGGAGACAAGCGGAGCGTCGCGGGGTAGAATTAGGGCAAGTTAGAACGGTGGTTAGCGTGGGAGGGTGCGGGGCTAATCACGGTAATTTGGTTATGGGAGCCACCAGGAACAGGGTCCCTGTGTGCGTTTTAATAAACGCGAGAGTTAGAGGGGCACGGACGAAAGAGAAGAGGACGAGGCTGAATTTCTTCTTGTCCTCCGGATAGTGGAAGACGGAGAAACAGGGGTGGGAGGAAGAGAGGGGGAGAAAGATCGAGCCCTATGGTGTTGCCGTATGGGAAATCGCCCGCAGGCATGGTCAACGCGCGCATAATCGGTGGGCGTTGCGCGGATTATTACGGGAAGCCAAAAAGTAACGATGAATTATTCTAACTCGGCGCAGCACCCGCAACAACCGAACCCTCCTTCGACACCCTTCGCTCCGAGGGGCCGGCGAAAGACGTTCCTTGACCCCGAATTGCAACGGGGGAGACGCCAGGTATAAATGCATGCCGTGGAATCGTTTACCGTGCCCCCTTCTGCTCGGTCCCCTTCCTCTTCGCCCTCCGAACGTAGAAGTGGCACCCTCCGAAATTACGGGTTCGAGATCTTACGGTGATTCCGAGCTTTTTCCCCTCCCTTCCCTCCTCGCGTGCGTCCTCTTCGTCTTGTTGCTTCCTAGAAGAAGCAGAACCCGGTCACAGAGTTCGGCCTCGCGGTATTTATTCGCCGTCTCTGATCGGCAGTCACCGCGAGGCTAGTTTCTTATCGTAATAGGGTACTCTCTGTCGTATCGCGGCAAATATTGACGATACTTATCGGCCGAGCTCTTCAGTGCCACGGTAAACGAACGCAGAAGTTTATCGGTATTAGAGGAGCCAGAAATCTGAAAACGCGAGCGCGGATACGAGCGGATCGAGGATCGAACGCGTACGCGGATTCGCTTCTGGCCGGTGTTCGCGCGGACCATCGAGCGAAGAAAATTGATAATCCGGCCGGGTGTCCGCGAGGCACGAAGCGCGGTCGACGCGTTTCGGAGCGGAAAAAAGAGCGGACGGGCAAATAAAGTGCTCGTTAATCCAGGCCGGTGGCCGGAGCGCGAGCGAGACAGCCTCGTAGAATCCTCTTTGGATGAAAGTATTAGCGGAGGGAGGAAACGAGGCGCGGCCATTTTTGTTTCTCCCGCTTGGACACGATGATGAATAATTAGAGAGCTACCCGGCTCTCCCGTCCTTTATTTTCCTTTTTTTTTCTCCCTCTCTCGTTTTTTCTCTCTTTCCTCTTTTTACTTTTTTCCTCTTTCTTTCCTGTTTTCTCTCTCGCTTTTTTCCCCCCGTTTCTTCCGCCCCGTTCCCCGCGGTTCGCCGCCCCCGCTGGGATTTGCGAGAGATACGAACGCGAAACCGAAAGCAGGAGCGGACCGCGGCCGCCTGCAGGGCTGCGTGCACTCGTTATCTCGTTGTTTCGGGGCCCTGTTCGAGCGGGAAAAAAATGTGTACCGGGGAATTCGAGTGGCGAGGCCCGCGGGACACACCGGCGACCGCGATACAAGACACACGAGGAAACCTTATCGCGGGCAAACAAGCTCGACGGGGACATTATTTTCATGAAAGTACAACGACGACCCGGCACGACGTTCTCTCCACCCCGTTCTCTCCTCTCCTCCCGCTTCTCCCTCCGCCTTTCTACGAATACATTTATTCGCCTACGAGCGAGAATGGACCGCTGACACCGATGGAAAGCCGGACCCGCGGGCGACGACGATTATTTTAATTCCATCCACGCCGATCGGGTTAACCCCTTCGGTGTCTCTGCCGAGACTAAGGAAATTACAGCCAAACGAGCCACCGAACGTAAACAACGGGCGAGCGGCGAATTTTCGTACGCGTCTTCCTGTCTCAGTCTCGTGTTATTCTTCGTCGCGTTAGCGCGAAATGTTGACGTCGTTGACCGTGTCACGCCTCGGCCCAGCTTGGACAATTTTCGAACGAGAGTTTGGTTAGTAATATTTATTTCACGTCCTTGCAATTCTTCCACCGCTCCAATAAAATCTAAAACGGGTGATAGAGTGATTTGTATACCAATAGTGATGCAATCGGTGCTCGAGAAGACACCTGCGTATTTCTTTCATCGAGAGGTACCTAGTAATTTTCATAGCTATAAAAATAGTAATTTAGACGCACTTTCGTAATCGATCCACGATCATTTTCGATAGTCAGATTCGCGGTTAATTTTCACGGATGTTATTTTCGATAGAGCTCGACGTGTGCCATCGAATCGACTTTGTCGTCGATAATGGTACGAGCCATCGAAAGTCAGATTGTAGGACGAGTGATTGATCTAGTAGTTACGCGTTTCTTATTTCGTTTCGTTTCCCTCGTTCTGCCGGTTTCCGTTTCACCTCGTTCCTCGAACGCGTGGATTCGAAACGAGCATGGAGGTCCGCGAACGGCGAGATTGCACGGTGTCCGCGATGCGAGGAACAGAGGGGTTACGAATCGAACGGCGCGCGTGTGTCGCGCACACTCGATAACCTCGATCGCGAGGTGTATAAATATTTAACGCGGTCCCGTTAAACTCGCCTTCCCGATTCGTAAACCGACTCGTGTGTCGACGACTGATAACGCCGCGTTTACGCGCCGCGATATAAATAGCCAGTGTAAACAGGTTCGATGAGATAGTCTTTCGAAGATGGAACGGGAGAATGCGTGAAAGGGGGAGAGAAAAAAAAAAAAGAAAAATAGGGAAAGAAGCGCGACGATAACTGGAACGCGACCTATATCGACCGCGCGCCGACGTAATCCGGGCATGGAAGTTATTCCGTCGGTGTTCCTTATCGACAGAAGCATAGATAAACCTCTGAATCAGTACCGATGAATCGTCTGCCACGCTGTCTATTAATAGACTCGCGACGCTCCGAGATTCGCTCGATTCTATTCGTTGGATCACCGGAATTGCATGCGTTCTCGTCACCCTATCGCAACGCCAATTGCGCCTTCGCTGCGAATTCGATCGTAAAGTTAACCAGGAAAATCCGACGGACGAGTCGTTGTCGGGAAATTTGAAAGATCGATCGCGTGACGAGGTCCCTGACATCGGGACGCCCGAGAGAGCGGGCCGACCAGCGAATCGTCGTGGAATTGTGTCACCTGCGCCTCCGGTCGGTCCGCTTATGAGTCACGATTCGGCTGTTCCGTCATGCCTCTCCTCGAGGGAGGGCAACGTCTGATTGTGCAACGGTCCCCGTTTCGTTTAAGAGGCTGAGAGAGCGTGCTTTCGCCAAACGAACGGCCGGTCTCTCTCCTCTAGTAGGCCCTCTCGTGCGTCGGCACTGAAAACCGCCGGGCGGAGGGACGAGAGTAGGTAAGTGGCGACGAACAGGAAGGATTGGATAGTGAATCATACCTTGCTCTCTACCGACGTCAGAAGACGCTGTGGTAATTCTCGCGGAGGCAGCGTTGTCCCAGTCCCTAGATTTCGTAATTTCGCGAAACGGGGCCGCGGGGGCGGAATCTGGGCGGAATCTGGCACCCGCGGCTTTTCCCTCTCGATCGTCTTTCGAATTCCTCTCGGCACCGCCTACGGTCCTCCGTCGAGACGCGACCCGATTCGATTGTACCCGGTTCGAGAAACGGCGGAGAAATATTTCATATTTTCGAATCGACGGGGACGATAAATCTAACGGATGGCGAGGGGGTCGAGAGAGGGTGGGCCATCGGAATCGGTGCACGGCACTGTCGCGGAAAGATATTAATTTGCCTGCGGCCCGGCGCGGAGAGTGCAGGCGTGTTTCGCGGAAAGGTACTTTCGGTTAGTTTACTACTGGCCGCGGAGTACTCGGGAGCAACGGCTATCGGGGCAAAAAAATGTTATCCTCGCCAGTGGCTTCGGCTTTCCGCGGGGACCCGGTGCACCGATGAACACGATTAACCAATTAGCGATACCGTTCTCCTCGTTCTACGCGCGGCAACTTTATCGTCGCCGGCGTATTTTACGGCGCGTTATTTGGGGAACCAGCTCTCGGAATTTCAGTCGACGAGCCGTCCACCTTTTTGCCACTCCGTCATGGCTGCCCGCAAGACGGAATGCCGCTCGCGATCGTTTCGGCTCTTACGTAACTTCGCCGATCGCCGCGAGTCCGATCGCCGACGAGCCACGGTTCCGAGAAGCCTTTGCTCCTCCTGGCAGGCGTTTCGCCCGGGCCTGAAATATGGAATTAGAAAGCGCGCGAGGGAGAGGAGAGAGCGAGAAAAGGGGAAGGAAAGCGACGGACAAGGTCAGGAAATCATCGACCTCCGGCGACGGGGGTCCAGAACGGAAGACGACACCGTTTAAATATTCAACGAGACACGGCCGTGCCCGGACCAGGCCATATCCGCGGCTCTCGCGAAAAAGGACTGGCGCGAAGTCAACGAACGATCAACGTCCTCTCCCGAATACCTGGGACAGGCTATTAAACCGTAAGGTGCAATTCGAGCAGCGGGCCCCAGACAATGTGCACCGACTCGAGCGCACGTTCGTCGACCCCCGCGATTAATCCGCATTCCCGAGGCCCAGATCGCGGATCGGTCGCGCGGATGACTCACGTCTCGTCTCTCCTCATCGGCCACGAATTCGCCGCGGTCGATCTATACACCTCGACTATGTCGCGCCGACTATTTAACGCGCGCGCGGTATCGGCGCGGACGAGAAGCCCGCGACGACACCCGGTAAACGCTCTACGGACGCTTGGCGACGCGACGCGAAGAGGAGAGGAGAGGGGCAGCTGCGGATGGGAATGGTGGCGAGAGAGGTACTACACTGGTATACACCGAGGTGGCAAGACGAAGAAGCGGGGAGGAAAGGAAAAAAAGGGCGATGACTAAGAGACATGCACGTGGAGGAGCGCCGATGCACCGTTAACGGGGTGGCTCTGGAAGGGGCTGGTAACCACCATCGTCATCGCCGTAGCCACCAGCAAGGCCTCGATGAGTCACTCGACCGTTGGTCTCTCCGGTGAAGAAACGACGGAAGGATCCAGGGGCGTCCACCTTCCACGCCGGGCCCCCGCAGGCCAGATTAGCTAACCTTGTTAGACCCGACGCACACCTTACACGCCGCTGCTAATTATTCCGTGTACGAGACGAGACGCGTGTTTCGACTGGAAACGAGCTGCGAGTCCGCCGCTTGGTTACCGTGCTTGTAAACACCGCGGAGATTTCGACTCGCGGTCCAAGCCGTTCCAACGCCGGAAAAAAAGCTCAGTTTTCCCGGTTAGACACGCCGATTTTATCCCCGCGTCGCGTATGACACCATATCGGAGTAATTTATCGACCAGAGACTTGCTCACCGGACCCTGACACGTCCACGTATGCCCGCAGTAATGCAGGAGGCGGTTCGGCTAACCCCCGGGATTAATCGGTTTGCACCTGAACGGTGAAAGGATCGACGGTGTTTAACCCCTTCCTCTGCGAAATCGCGGCAGCCTCGTGGCAAGGAAAACCGATCGAACGTGCGTCTCGCGAATAACGCTCGACGTAAACAACGCGGGTCAAGTTCGAGGCTCGTTTTCGTCCGTGTCCTTCCGTGCCAGTGTTGCTTCTTATCGTCCGTCGCGATCGAACCTAGCAGCTCGTCGTGTTTCTACCTGTTTCGACTTCTATCTACCTGTTTCGACCTGTTTCGACGTCGACCACGGCGTCGAAATTAAAACGGTGAGACAAAGGGAGGAAAACTCGATGCGAAGCGGTCGTTGGAATCGTCGTTGAGAATTTCATGAAACGCGCGAGTTCGTAGATGCAGCAGGATCCGAGCAGGCTTCCTCCGCACCGCGTGGCCTTTCTACGCGGCACAATTGCGCCTTTGTTTATCGGAACGAGCCGAGAAAGCTCGGCAGCGATAACGGGAGAACGGGCGAGATAAGGGAGGGCCGAGATGCGATCTGGCGAAATTAGAAAGTAGCCGGAGGCCCGATAGCTGGATAAACGGCGGGGCTGATTTTTGTTCAGGTAGCTCGCTGCTACCCGGCGAACGCTAATGGCCGCGGAACATGACTCACCGTGTTTACCGTTCTATTATCGAGTAATGGATTGTATATCTATCGCTTTCTATTTGAAGTCGATGCGTATCTGGATCCAGTGTACTTGGCTCGTGTTACGCGTTATCGTGGCCGATACACGCCGCGCGATACCGGTAATAAAATTCGAGGGAAAAACGCGCGCAGACGGAAGCAGGAAAAGCGAGAACCAGCGAAGACCCGGCGAATTTCGCGATGATATCGCGCTTTCGCGAGCACTCGTTCCCCCACCCTGCGTTACGAAACGCGTCAATCGCGTCGGGACGTCTTGCCGGGAATTATCGGGAAGGTGGCGAGTCCGGGACGATAGACGAGTTTGGATGGAGATCGCGGAGGGCGAGATCGCGAAAGGCGGAGGGAAAAATCGGGAAAAAGGAGGCCGCAGTCATTCAACAATGTCACCGGGCGGCCGGCCGGGAAATAAATGAAATGCATTTCCATGGAGTGCATACTTCGATACTCGCGGACTATTAATATCGCTATGACAGCTTGACTAATGATCCTCGATACCGTGGCACGGCTTTGACATTACGAGATTAAAATCCTGCGGATGAAGAAAAAAATTGCCGAGGTTCGGGGTTACACGGGGGCGGTCCGGGGTTGGGCGAGGAACTTTTAGCCCGCGACTTAATACGATTACGTTCGCTCGGTGTCATTTGTATCCTCGCGGATCCACGTGGATCGGCGCCCGGTTCGATCAATCAAACCCCCACGCTCGTCGATATTTATTCGCGACGATGGCTTCGGCCGCGGCGACGTCCACGATCCTAACGAAGCGGGATGAAAAAAGGGATTATTAAAAAAATAATAACAGAGGAAAAAAAGAACGACAAACAGCGAGCAGCGTTCGGTCGGCTCGCGACGATCCGCGGAAAAAGCAGAGAGTCCTGTTTATCCGGAATAAATATGGAGGGAATAAATCGCGTGACCCGTTCTGTCGGTGAATCCTACCGGCAACGGCGGAGAAATGACAGGCGAAAAACGAACGAAATTACCCCCGGAGTTGATCACCGCGCCAATAAGGGGGTAGTTTGGCCCGGGGACCGGCGAATTCACGGGCGGCCAAGGGGCGAGCAGCGGGTGGAACGGGGGCGGAATAACAATCTCGCAGAGTGTTTCTGGATATCAGCCTTAATGCGACCTGTCCGGTCAACCAGATGCCCTGATAGGCCGATAGGAATTTTTTATTCATGAGCCGCGTTCTGATGGGATTTTCATCGGCGATCTCACCTGTCTGCCCCCGTCGATCGGCCATCCGGTGCAATTCAACGCGGACAACGACGACCGACGAAATCCGCTGCGTTTATTTATGCAAAACGCGATCCGCCGAACACTCGTTCCGCTGCTGTATCGCGCGGAAAAATCGCCAACAACGGCAACAATCGACGCGACGCGTTAAAGAGAATGGACGACTAC